>CM040629.1:34656246-34857281 GCA_022817965.1 Solanum lycopersicoides | reverse complement strand
TTAATGGGTGATGAAGTGGGGTAAATGAGAGGAAATAGGGAGGGAAACCATTTAAGGGGGTATGTGAATAGGTGGGTAACTGAAAAGTTTAAAAACTTTTAATATATAGCCAGACGGGTCGGGTCGGGTTGGTGGGCGAGGGATCGATGATTCCCCGTCGACAGACCGTAAGTGGGTCGACGGTCTGTCGAGGCCTTCATCGTCAGTGCCCTAACTTAGAAAAATTGAAAGAACATACCTGGACACGACAGATCCTACCGATGGTCCATCGCAGAGACGACGGTCCGTCGATGGTTCCATCGATGGGTGCACCAGACCAGTTTTCTGCAGATTTCTGGTGATATGGTCCCTGCACATTTAACACCCATTAAGCTAATCTTTTTTGTATTTTCTGGACACTTTTTGGACACGGACCCTAAACTACGCTCTAGCCAACACTTCTAAAGAAAAATAAAAGAACATTCAAATAGGACATTAAGTAATAAAAGCAAAAATAATGCAACTATTCCTAGAAAACACGAAAGACCTATAGTTGGCTAGAGGATACATATTGGGTTGCCTCCCAATCAGCGCTTGATTTAACGTCGCGGCACGACGGAGGAATCTTGATTACTCAGACTTCATCAAGATGGTATGCCTCGATCACTTCATTCGCGTTTCAGCATGCCCCAGATAGATTTTGATGCGCTGCCCTTCACCTTGAACCTCACACCCTCCTTGTTCTCCAACTCAACCGCACCATGAGGGAATAGTTGGTGATCAAGTAGGGACCAGTCCATTTGGACTTGAGTTTGCCCGGAAACAAGCGCAACCTAGAATTGAATAAAAGCACCAAATCCCCAACCAAAAAATCGCGTTTCTCAATCTTTTGGTCATGGTACTTCTTCATCTTTTCTTTGTAGAGGCTGAACTTTCATATGCCTTCAAAGCGAAATTCATCAAGCTCATTCAACCCGTTTAACCTCTGTCCGCAGCCTCATTCCAATCCATTTTCAACTTCTTCATTGCCCACATGGCTTTATGCTCTAATTCAACCGGTAAGTGACAAGCCTTCCCATATACAAGTTGGTATGGGGACATACCTATGGGAGTCTTGTATGCTGTCCGGTAGGCCCAAAGAGCATCATCAAGCCTCCTTGACCAATCCGTTCTACTAGCATTCACCTTTTGCCAAAATCTGCTTAATCTCCCTGTTTGACACCTCAACTTGCCCACTAGTTTGAGGATGGTACGGAGTGGCCACATTATGGCGAACCCCATATTTTTCCAATAATCCCTTAAATAGCTTGTTGCAAAAGTGGGATCCCCCATCACTGATAATAGCACGTGGGTGCCAAATCTGGAAAATATGTTCTTTTTCAAGAACGCGGTGACACTCTTCCCTTCATTTTTGCAAGTGCGATAGCCTCCACCCATTTAGACACATAATCGACTGCCACAAGAATGTACTTCATCCCATGAGAACTCACAAAAGGGCCCATAAAGTCAATGCCCCACACATCAAACAATTCAATCACAAGAATGGGATTTAAAGGGAGCTCTTGCTTTCTCGAAATGCCACCATCTCTTTGGCATCTATCACATGCCTTGGCGAACTCATGAGCATCCTTGTGGATAGTTGGACAATAGTAGCCACATTGCAAGATCTTGTGGGCAGTCCGGATACCACTATGATGCCCACCTACAGTGAAGAATGGCATGCCTCCAAAACACTCAACATCTCAACTTCCGGCACACAACGCCGAATAAGCCCATCGGCACAACTTCTATATAAGTATGGCTCATCCCAAAAGAACTTTTTCACATCATGCATGAACTTTTTTCTTTGATGAAAGGACAAGTCCGGTGGGACGATATCACTAGCCAGATAATTCGCAAAATCTGCGAACCATGGTATCAAGTCTTGGGAGGCAGCCAATACATGCTCATCAGGGAAAGTATCATCAATTTCAGCCTTTTCACCTAACTCCCTCATTGCTTCATCTTCTAATCGGGACAACTGATCAGCAACTTGATTTTTGGTCCCTTTTCTATCTTTCACCTCAAAGTCAAATTCTTCCAATAGTAATACCCAACGAATCAACCTCGGTTTTGCATCCTTCTTTGCCATCAAATATCTCAAAGCAGAATGATCAGTATGCACTATAACTATAGTGCCAAGCAAATAGGAGCGAAATTTCTCGAAAGCAAACACTACTTCAAGGAGATCTTGCTCAGTCACGGTGTAGTTCTTTTGGGCTTCATTGAGGGCTTTACTAGCATAGTAAATGGGGTGAAGGATCTTATCCCTTCGTTGTCCCAAAACCACACCAAGAGAAACCCCGCTCGCATCAGAGATAACCTCAAATGGCTTACTCCAATCCAGAGAAATGATGATAGGTGCAGACACCAATTTTTCCTTTAGCTCACCAAATGCCTTAAGACATGATTCATCAAAATAAAACTTACACTCTTTATCAAGAAACTTGCACAAGGGATGTGCAATCTTTGAAAAATCCTTGATGAACCTCCGGTAAAAGCCCGCATGCCCAAGAAAGCTTCTCACACTTTTTACAGAGATGGGTGGAGGAAGTCTCTCTATCACCTCAACTTTAGCTCAATCAACCTCTATACCCTTCTCTGAAATGCGATGACCCAATACAATACCTTATTTCACCATGAAGTGACATTTTTCCCAATTTAGCACAAGGTTGCAGTCTTCACACCTCTTAAGAACCTCGGACAAATGACTCAAACACCGCTCAAAGGAGTCACCAACCACTGAAAAATCATCCATAAACACCTCAATAGTGTCTTCCACCATATCGGAGAATATTGACATCATACATCTCTGAAAGGTGGCCGGTGCATTACATAACCCAAACGGCATTCTCTTGAACGCAAAGGTCCCATAAGAACAAGTAAAGGTGGTTTTCTCTTGTTCTTTCGGTGCAATAGAAATCTGATTATAACCCGAATAACCATCAAGAAAACAGTACCACCCCATTCCTGCAAGTCTATCCAACATCTGATCCATGAAGGGCATAGGAAAATGGTCCTTCTCGGTCCATGCATTTAATTTCTGCTAATCCATACACACCCTCCATCCAGCCACCGGCCTCATCGGAACAAGCTCATTTTTCTCATTGGGGACCACAGTCATTCCCCCTTTCTTAGGTACACACTGAACAGGGCATACCCAACTACTATCGGCGATTGGATATATCACTCCAGCGTCCAACCACTTAATGATTTCCTTCTTCACCACCTCTTGCATAGGTGGATTTAAATGTCTCTGTACTTGGCTTATGATCGGGCATGAGTTGGATTTTATGCAAACAAATATCGAGAGGGATCCTAATAATATCCGCAATAGTCCACCCAATAGCTCTTTTGAACCTTTTTAACACTTTCACCAAACTCTCAACTTGATGCAGATTCAAATCTGATGCAATAATTACCGGCAAAGTGTCACCATTTCCCAAGAATACATACCTCAGATGAGGTGGTAGAGCCTTAAGTTCTAATTTTGGAGCCTCCTCTATAGATGGTTTCGCGGGTGGAGATTCGCGATGCATCATATCTAACTCAAACTTCTTTGTCTTAAACCGAACATCACCTCGATCAAGTGCCACGACCAATGACCCAAACTCTTCAATGCAGTCGCTATCAAAATTCATGATCACTGCCGCTAGTGCTTTTAAACCCAGACGTTCTTCTATTTGTACCTCAGATGACTTTTCAACCTGTAAGATATGGCAGATACCGATTGGAGCTCACCACTCTGCCTCATGGACCTACAAATGTTGAAAGTCACTTCTTCATTGTTCAACCTAAATTTCATTTGCCCTTTCTCCATGTCAACCAAGGCTCTACCCGTAGCAAGGAATGGCCTCCCAAGAATAATAGGCACCTCAAAATCGACCTCACAATCAAGAATCACAAAATCGGCCAGAAATATGAATGACTCCACCTTTACTAACACATCGTGGAGTATCGCAATAGGCCTCTTCACTGTTCTATCGGCCATCAGTAGCCGCATCGCAGTGGGCTTTCGGTCACCCAAACCAACTTCTTGTAAATAGAGAGAGGCATGATATTTATGCTTGCCCCAAGATCACATAATGCTTTCAAGTGTAATAACCCGATTGTACATGGAATAGTGAAGGCACCCGGATCTTCTTTCTTTTGCACTAGAGACCTTGTAGCAATAGCACTACAATGCTGCATTCTATCATCATCCTCAAAACTGACCGATCTTTTCTTAGTAACCATATCTTTCATGAACTTGGCATAACCGGGCATTTGTTCAAGAGCTTCTATTAAAGGGACACTGATGGAAAGCTATTTCAACATGTTAATAAAACGCATGTATTTACCATCCTCGGTCTTTTTCACTAACCTTTGTGGGAATGGAGGTGGTGGTCTAGGCATGGGGGTCACTTTTTGGGGTAGCTCAGCTTCTTTCCCCGTTTTGTCTCCTAACTCACCACTAACCTCCACTACCTCATCATCACCTCTTATAACCTTTTCTACACCAGACGGCATCGGTGGGTCAATGGTTTGCTTACCACCTTGAGTTGTGACTGCCATACAATGTCTATCATTTTTGAGATTTTGGACAGTGTTTCTAGGAAGAGTGCCTGGTTGGCGTGGGTTCACAGTCGAAGACAATTGGGCCAATTGCAACTTAAGATGCTTGATCGAGATTGCATGTGTATCAACTTTCTGGCCAATACTCGTTAAGTCACTCCTCAACCCTTTAGTGTGCTCATCACTAGCATCGAACCTCCTCATCATTTTCTGCAACATATCCTCAACTCGCGCCATACTACCTCCACCATCCCTAGGAGTAACTTCACGATTTTGAGGTGGAACATAGGGCCCACTCCTATCATCTGTTACCATAGTTACCTCGGTTGAAGTTGTTGTCGTAGTTGTAATTTCCATCTCGGACATTATGACCCTCTCGGTTGTAATTACCATAGTTCCAACCTTGGTTTCCTTGACCTTGGCGCCAATTCTCCTGATTGGAGCCTTGGGCGTTTGGTTGGAAACCCCTCGTCTGCTCATTTACCGCATAAGAGTCCTCCTCATAGTAATATTCATCAGTCGGCGGTGGTGGTTTAGACAAGTAGTTCACCGCATTTACCTTTTCTGCAACCCAGTGACGTGTTTCAAAACCAACCCAAGCTCAATTCTCATTTGAGCCATTTCTTCGCGAATCTAATCTGTGGCTGGGTTGTATGTGGAATGCATTGCAAAAGTGTTTCTCCCACTATCTGACTTCCTAGTACTCCAAGATTTATTATTTTGGGAGATTTTCTCTAACTTCTCAGCGATCTCAGCGTACGGACACTCCCCATAAGAACCACCCGCTATCGTATCCAATACTGCTTTATTATTATCATCTTGTCCCCGATAGAAGTACTCTTTCAGTGACTCATCATCGATGCGGTGATTTGGGACACTTCTCAAGAACGAAGTGAACCTCTCCCAAGAACTACTGACTGATTCTCCCTGTAGTGCCACAAAGTTGTTCACCCTATCTTTGTGGTTTAGCTTCTTAGACACCGGGTAGTAACGTGCTAAGAACACATCCCTCAATTGATTCCAAGTGTAGATTGAGTTATAGGGGAGTTTGGTAAACCATATAGCAGCCTCTCTTGTCAGTGAGAGAGGGAACACTCTTAACCCAATTACGTCCATATTCAAATCAGGCCTCCCTACACAACTCTTACACACCGACCTCACTTTGGCGATGTGAGCATGTGGATCCTCAGAAGGTAGCCCTGAAAACAAACCTCTCGCGGTGAGCATTTGTATCAGACTACTAGTTACCACGAAAGTATGGCCATGTGGTAGGGGAGGAAAGACAAGTGGTCCGTCAGAGTCAGTAATATTATCATATCCCCTATAATACTCTTGAGGGCGTGGAGCGGGAGGTTGCCTTCGTATTTCACCTTTCCCACGATTTTCAAGTAATAATGGATCAGGAGCTTCAACTGGTGGTGGAATTTTTGGGTTGCCTCCAGTTCGGGGTCGGGTGAGAGTATGGGTTCTCCTCTACTCCGTCTACTTGGCATACACATAAGTTAGATCTGCAAGAGACAAAAACAAAAGAGAAAAAGTAAAAATGGAAAAATTTTGACTTTCCCGGCAGCGGCGCCAAAATTTGATAAGCTCAAATTTACTTCTCTCAAAGAAGTATAAGCGGTTGTATCAAGTAAAGAACCCAACTATGAGGTTGAGGTCGATCCCACGAGGAAAATGATTTAGACTTAACTTTAACCTACTATTACTTCTATTTAGTCAAGTCCTTTCCGAAAACAAATAACAAAAATGGGGATTTTAAGTAACGAATATAATTAGCTATTTCTAAATAGACAAGTTCAAAGATTTGATTTTTATCAATTAATGAGAGTAACTAGGGCTTAAGTGTTCCCCACAGGTTCATAACTCGGTAATTCTAGCTATAACAATCATTTCCTAATATCTTGCATGCAAAGTGGTAAGTTATGTATCCCTAATTCCTTGGTCCGGCAACTAGGAAATTTCACTCCACACCTTGGTCCGGCTACGTGTGTATGCTTTACTAAACCTTACCTTTACCACATATTAAGCATCGTAATCGATGTTTGGCTTAGTTGTTACTTCGCACCAATCGAAACTAGCCTATTAGATAGTGTATACTAAATCTACGTTGATAATTCTTTTCTTATTATCTACCTCCTTGGTCCGGCAAGTAGCAACAAGGCGAGTTCTAACGCGTGCACTCGTTAAAAGGACTTCTAAACAAAAGAATTATCAATACATGCATGACACTATTCTAGAATTGTTATTTTAGCTAGTTTTTACCTTGTTATTTACCCATGGTTCCCACAACCCTAGCTATGGATTTAGTTACCCATGTTAATAATCACACAATTCATATTAGTTTGATAAGAATTCATGTACTTACTTTGATGAGATTGAAAAAAACCAAGAAAATTACTTGAATTAATCAATAATCTTGCAACAAACGATTCCAGAAAATAGATTAATTTCCAAAATCTCAAGTTCAACAATTAGAACAATAAAACTAAAAAATACCCAAGAGTCTAACCTCAAAAATGAGGTTTTTACAAGTATTTATAATAATAGAGTCCTAACATAAAAGGGAAATCTATTTAAGGAAAATCTGCCCAAAAACCGCGTCTGAGTTGACGACCTGGATGACGGACCGTCGAGGCCCCCCGTCATTCCACACTTAGCTTATTTTTTAGCTGCTTTCTTCTCCAACTCACTGTTACCATCGATGGACAAGGATGACGGTCCGTTGAGTGCACGACGGTCTGTTGATGGCTTCCGTTTCTCCACACTTAGAATTTTTTCAAATCGGGTACTAAAGCTACTTTATGTTAACGATGACGGAGAAGCAGGACGGTCTGTCGTGGAGATGACGGTCCGTCGAGAGCGTCCTAGCCCCACACTTAGTCAGAATTCCCCGATCTTCCTTTAGCATCATTTCCTTCATACGACGGTAGCCACCTACGGACCGTCGATGGCTCAGTAGGTAGTCACTTCTGCAATTTCAGCACAATTCTTCCGCGTTTTCATTATGGACATATTTCCTACAAACAAAGAGAAAAATACATTAAAACTAATACAAAAAGGCCTTAGACACACGCTAAACTTAAGGAAAAAGCATCGAAAGTACCGTGAAACCACGGTACATCAACTACTCTATTACTATTTTGACGAGATCAAGTAGCTCAAATTGATTTATTAGCTACTTATACTAGTCTTACAACTTATTTTTTTGTATATTAGTAATTTGAAGAGAAGGAGCTCAAGTCATACTTTTTGAATTGTATAACAAGTATTGTAAGGCTATTCGATATCCTATTTCTTTGGCATGAATCCAAAACATGCGTTACAAGAAGTAAGATTTCTAAGTGCCCTTGGTAGTGACTGATCCATAGTTACAGTTCCTACTCCCTTGAGTATTAAAGTGAGCACTCTAATATTAGTTTGTTACCAAATATACGTGTTTACTATACCAAGTGTTAGCATGCAAGGTTTAAAACTTGTTTCATCGTTAAAGTACCCGTGGCACGTATTTCCCTTATATAAATAAAAATGATCCTAGATTACACATGGTACATATGTTTATATGTTGGATATACGATCTTCCCATATCTTGCCAACTTACCTCAAATATGTATTCCATCGTATACGTCATCTTTTCACATGTTAATGTGTTCCCTTTATTGGTTATTTCTCCCATTGTGTTAGACTATAATGTTACCTCACAAGATCCCTACTTGCTTTATTGTACATTTTATACTTACTTACTTGGAATATGTATCCGTCCTTAAGTTGAATCTACCCATGTTCCCCCTTGGTTCCACATTCATGAACACCTTGTATTTGATATTAGTTAATGAGTATCATATAGAGTTCAAATCTCTTGGCTGAATGTTAAATTTTTTCACTTGATGTGCTTCAATTTGAGATGTCACATTTCCTTCCCAGGTCATTGTTATTATTGTAAGTCCATATTCTTATGTCTTCTGCTACTGGTCCATAGTTCCAAATCTCAACAATGATTATGACCACCAAAACAGCAATCCCAAATGAGTTATTATCAACAAAAGATCAATTCTCAAAAGATTTATGAATATCAAACAATAATCTCAAAGATTAAAGAATCTAAGTGGAGAAATCTGTATAATTATAGGTGGCAGCTCAGGGGTGAAAGCGTAGCATAGGTCGATCCCAATTTGTAGAATTATGATGACATCATCTTAGGGGTTAAAATGCCTAGCATGCGTCATCCTCTTCTACCGCTAATCAGCTGGTCATTGTATCATATGTCTTATAATGATTATAAAGTACAGAAAACTAAAGAAAAGAATGTAACATGCACAATTCCACAAGTACAAGCAAAGGTGGTCTCTAATCCTTATCTATTGTTATTTGGTTTCACTTGAGCTCTCATTTTATATATGGTTGTATTATGCGTTACATATTCAGTAAATTCTTTTGTACTGTGTCTCTTATTGGGGACACTGCATTTCATGTTGCAGGTACAAATACTCAAAAGTAGATATCCCCAATAGAAGAACATGATACTCCACGGTTGTTGGTGAGACCCAAGTTGATTTGGGGCTTTTCCCAGTCTTTACTTTTCGTATTTTCATTGTTGTACATTCATTTATTCCAATAGTGGCTTTGTAGACATTGTAAAGCTTTCATCCCATAGTTTCACTTGTCACATGTAGCGGTTCAGCTAGTCATTTGTTGTATATGAAGCTTCTCATCAGTAATCCACATTGTAGTTTACTTTCTCATCATAGGTCACTTGTAAAGCATGTGTTCATAAGGTACTTGTCCGCCTCACCTATGGTTGGGGTGTCACAAAAGTGGTATCAGAGCAGTTCGTCCTAGGGAGTCGACAAAGTCGTTCTAGTAGAGCCTTTCTTATGAATGTGTTGCGCGCTAAATTTATAATTAGGGGTATGCTTGTACATTTCGCAAAAGTTACCCTCCTTCATAATTCAGATCGTGTGATAGAGCAAAGTTAAGAAGTCAATTTCCACTTGTACCTGATCATGCTTTTCATATTATGCTTACTATGGTTAAGGTTAATGGTAGCTAAAGTTTCAACATGTATCATACATAAATGATCTTAAGTTACCAAAATATAGACAACATTGAGCTCATTTTATTCGACCGTCCCACTCGACAAGGTATGTAAAGGCTTATATGTTATATGCATTTTAAGTTGCATTTTTACCATTTGTATCACGGTTGTTTAATTGAGAAAGATATAGTACATGCTTAAATATGATTGGTTACCCAGCTACATATATGAGGTATATCAATTCTAGGCATATTTCTTAGGAGGATTTAACCAACTCTTGAGTTTTATATTTCCTCCATACTTATAGGATCTATTACTATAGAGTACACTTGTTCTTAGTCTATGATATACTTAGAATTTTCAGCATTACACATGTTCTCGAAATTGATGTTGTAGAACCAGTTTCTTTTGGTTGGAAAAAAGCAGTGGCACAATCTAATAGGTGTATGTATCAGTGCAATAGTGATACTAGAGATCCCCTAGTTGGCTAACAAGGCCCAAATTATTACCATGTATCATCTCGAGTATGTTAATATTTTGCTTTTATATGGTATAGGCCTATAGCTCCAAATAAGTATTAATAACATTTGTGTTCTTTTCATGGTCATAAAACATAGGGATAAGTGTGTCAATTGATGCAAATGATACGTGTACGATACTTCCTTTTATGATCTATGTTTTGGATTGGAGAGTTAGTAAGTCTAAAGGGTAAGGTTAACAAATGGAAGAAAATGATTTGTTAGATCTAAGTTGTGATTTGTCAGGTTGGACATAATGGGATCTAGTTCATGAAGCTACAAATTTTGATTAAAAGGTACTTGTTACATAGGAAGCATGTGAGAATGAAGCTTGAATTACATGGGCCAAATATGTACGTAGAGCTTCTCGTTAGAAAGAGATGGGATATGTCAAATTTCGTAAACATAGGAGTATGGGTGATATGAGAATGCTAAGAGGAGTGAGATAGGTGGTTATGAAAGAGTGATTGCTAAGTGTATGAGGCAATAAAATGAATCCAAAACATGCGTTACAAGAAGTAAGATTTCTAAGTGCCCTTGGTAGTGACTGATCCATAGTTACAGTTCCTACTCCCTTGAGTATTAAAGTGAGCACTCTAATATTAGTTTGTTACCAAATATACGTGTTTACTATACCAAGTGTTAGCATGCAAGGTTTAAAACTTGTTTCATCGTTAAAGTACCCGTGGCACGTATTTCCCTTATATAAATAAAAATGATCCTAGATTACACATGGTACATATGGTTATATGTTGGATATACGATCTTCCCATATCTTGCCAACTTACCTCAATTATGTATTCCATCGTATACGTCATCTTTTCACATGTTAATGTGTTCCCTTTATTGGTTATTTCTCCCATTGTGTTAGACTATAATGTTACCTCACAAGATCCCTACTTGCTTTATTGTACATTTTATACTTACTTACTTGGAATATGTATCCGTCCTTAAGTTGAATCTACCCATGTTCCCCCTTGGTTCCACATTCATGAACACCTTGTATTTAATATTAGTTAATGAGTATCATATAGAGTTCAAATCTCTTGGCTGAATGTTAAATTTCTTCACTTGATGTGCTTCAATTTGAGATGTCACATTTCCTTCCCAGGTCATTGTTATTATTGTAAGTCCATATTCTTATGTCTTCTGCTACTGGTCCATAGTTCCAAATCTCAACAATGATTATGACCACCAAAACAGCAATCCCAAATGAGTTATTATCAACAAAAGATCAATCTCAAAAGATTTATGAATATCAAACAATAATCTCAAAGATTAAAGAATCTAAGTGGAGAAATCTGTATAATTATAGGTGGCAGCTCAGGGGCGAAAGCGTAGCATAGGTCGATCCCAATTTGTAGAATTATGAGGACATCATCTTAGGGGTTAAAATGCCTAGCATGCGTCATCCTCTTCTACCGCTAATCAGCTGGTCATTTGTATCATATGTCTTATAATGATTATAAAGTACACAAAAGTAAAGAAAAGAATGTAACATGCACAATTCCACAAGTACAAGCAAAGGTGGTCTCTAATCCTTATCTATTGCTATTTGGTTTCACTTGAGCTCTCATTTTATATATGGTTGTATTATGCGTTACATATTCAGTAAATTCTTTTGTACTGTGTCTCTTATTGGGGACACTGCATTTCATGTTGCAGGTACAAATACTCAAAAGTAGATATCCCCAATAGAAGAACATGATACTCCACGGTTGTTGGTGAGACCCAAGTTGATTTGGGGCTTTTCCCAGTCTTTACTTTTCGTATTTTCATTGTTGTACATTCATTTATTCCAATAGTGGCTTTGTAGACATTGTAAAGCTTTCATCCCATAGTTTCACTTGTCACATGTAGCGGTTCAGCTAGTCATTTGTTGTATATGAAGCTTCTCATCAGTAATCCACATTGTAGTTTACTTTCTCATCATAGGTCATTTGTAAAGCATGTGTTCATAAGGTACTTGTCCGCCTCACCTATGGTTGGGGTGTCACAAAAGTGGTATCAGAGCAGTTCGTCCTAGGGAGTCGACAAAGTCGTTCTAGTAGAGTCTTTCTTATGAATGTGTTGCGCGCTAAATTTATAATTAGGGGTATGCTTGTACATTTCGCAAAAGTTACCCTCCTTCATAATTCAGATCGTGTGATAGAGCAAAGTTAAGAAGTCAATTTCCACTTGTACCTGATCATGCTTTTCATATTATGCTTACTATGGTTAAGGTTAATGGTAGCTAAAGTTTCAACATGTATCATACATAAATGATCTTAAGTTACCAAAATATAGACAACATTGAGCTCATTTTATTCGACCGTCCCACTCGACAAGGTATGTAAAGGCTTATATGTTATATGCATTTTAAGTTGCATTTTTACCATTTGTATCACGGTTGTTTAATTGAGAAAGATATAGTACATGCTTAAATATGATTGGTTACCCAGTTACATATATGAGGTATATCAATTCTAGGCATATTTCTTAGGAGGATTTAACCAACTCTTGAGTTTTATATTTCCTCCATACTTATAGGATCTATTACTATAGAGTACACTTGTTCTTAGTCTATGATATACTTAGAATTTTCAGCATTACACATGTTCTCGAAATTGATGTTGTAGAACCAGTTTCTTTTGGTTGGAAAAAAGCAGTGGCACAATCTAATAGGTGTATGTATCAGTGCAATAGTGATACTAGAGATCCCCTAGTTGGCTAACAAGGCCCAAATTATTACCATGTATCATCTCGAGTATGTTAATATTTTGCTTTTATATGGTATAGGCCTATTGCTTCAAATAAGTATTAATAACAGTTGTGTTCTTTTCATGGTCATAAAACATAGGGATAAGTGTGTCAATTGATGCAAATGATACGTGTACGATACTTCCTTTTATGATCTATGTTTTGGATTGGAGAGTTAGTAAGTCTAAAGGGTAAGGTTAACAAATGGAAGAAAATGATTTGTTAGATCTAAGTTGTGATTTGTCAGGTTGGACATAATGGGATCTAGTTCATGAAGCTACAAATTTTGATTAAAAGGTACTTGTTACATAGGAAGCATGTGAGAATGAAGCTTGAATTACATGGGCCAAATATGTACGTAGAGCTTCTCGTTAGAAAGAGATGGGATATGTCAAATTTCGTAAACATAGGAGTATGGGTGATATGAGAATGCTAAGAGGAGTGAGATAGGTGGTTATGAAAGAGTGATTGCTAAGTGTATGAGGCAATAAAATGAATCCAAAACATGCGTTACAAGAAGTAAGATTTCTAAGTGCCCTTGGTAGTGACTGATCCATAGTTACAGTTCCTACTCCCTTGAGTATTAAAGTGAGCACTCTAATATTAGTTTGTTACCAAATATACGTGTTTACTATACCAAGTGTTAGCATGCAAGGTTTAAAACTTGTTTCATCGTTAAAGTACCCGTGGCACGTATTTCCCTTATATAAATAAAAATGATCCTAGATTACACATGGTACATATGGTTATATGTTGGATATACGATCTTCCCATATCTTGCCAACTTACCTCAATTATGTATTCCATCGTATACGTCATCTTTTCACATGTTAATGTGTTCCCTTTATTGGTTATTTCTCCCATTGTGTTAGACTATAATGTTACCTCACAAGATCCCTACTTGCTTTATTGTACATTTTATACTTACTTACTTGGAATATGTATCCGTCCTTAAGTTGAATCTACCCATGTTCCCCCTTGGTTCCACATTCATGAACACCTTGTATTTGATATTAGTTAATGAGTATCATATAGAGTTCAAATCTCTTGGCTGAATGTTAAATTTTTCACTTGATGTGCTTCAATTTGAGATGTCACATTTCCTTCCCAGGTCATTGTTATTATTGTAAGTCCATATTCTTATGTCTTCTGCTACTGGTCCATAGTTCCAAATCTCAACAATGATTATGACCACCAAAACAGCAATCCCAAATGAGTTATTATCAACAAAAGATCAATTCTCAAAAGATTTATGAATATCAAACAATAATCTCAAAGATTAAAGAATCTAAGTGGAGAAATCTGTATAATTATAGGTGGCAGCTCAGGGGCGAAAGCGTAGCATAGGTCGATCCCAATTTGTAGAATTATGAGGACATCATCTTAGGGGTTAAAATGCCTAGCATGCGTCATTCTCTTCTACCGCTAATCAGCTGGTCATTTGTATCATATGTCTTATAATGATTATAAAGTACACAAAAGTAAAGAAAAGAATGTAACATGCACAATTCCACAAGTACAAGCAAAGGTGGTCTCTAATCCTTATCTATTGCTATTTGGTTTCACTTGAGCTCTCATTTTATATATGGTTGTATTATGCGTTACATATTCAGTAAATTCTTTTGTACTGTGTCTCTTATTGGGGACACTGCATTTCATGTTGCAGGTACAAATACTCAAAAGTAGATATCCCCAATAGAAGAACATGATACTCCACGGTTGTTGGTGAGACCCAAGTTGATTTGGGGCTTTTCCCAGTCTTTACTTTTCGTATTTTCATTGTTGTACATTCATTTATTCCAATAGTGGCTTTGTAGACATTGTAAAGCTTTCATCCCATAGTTTCACTTGTCACATGTAGCGGTTCAGCTAGTCATTTGTTGTATATGAAGCTTCTCATCAGTAATCCACATTGTAGTTTACTTTCTCATCATAGGTCATTTGTAAAGCATGTGTTCATAAGGTACTTGTCCGCCTCACCTATGGTTGGGGTGTCACAAAAGTGGTATCAGAGCAGTTCGTCCTAGGGAGTCGACAAAGTCGTTCTAGTAGAGTCTTTCTTATGAATGTGTTGCGCGCTAAATTTATAATTAGGGGTATGCTTGTACATTTCGCAAAAGTTACCCTCCTTCATAATTCAGATCGTGTGATAGAGCAAAGTTAAGAAGTCAATTTCCACTTGTACCTGATCATGCTTTTCATATTATGCTTACTATGGTTAAGGTTAATGGTAGCTAAAGTTTCAACATGTATCATACATAAATGATCTTAAGTTACCAAAATATAGACAACATTGAGCTCATTTTATTCGACCGTCCCACTCGACAAGGTATGTAAAGGCTTATATGTTATATGCATTTTAAGTTGCATTTTTACCATTTGTATCACGGTTGTTTAATTGAGAAAGATATAGTACATGCTTAAATATGATTGGTTACCCAGTTACATATATGAGGTATATCAATTCTAGGCATATTTTCTTAGGAGGATTTAACCAACTCTTGAGTTTTATATTTCCTCCATACTTATAGGATCTATTACTATAGAGTACACTTGTTCTTAGTCTATGATATACTTAGAATTTTCAGCATTACACATGTTCTCGAAATTGATGTTGTAGAACCAGTTTCTTTTGGTTGGAAAAAAGCAGTGGCACAATCTAATAGGTGTATGTATCAGTGCAATAGTGATACTAGAGATCCCCTAGTTGGCTAACAAGGCCCAAATTATTACCATGTATCATCTCGAGTATGTTAATATTTTGCTTTTATATGGTATAGGCCTATAGCTCCAAATAAGTATTAATAACAGTTGTGTTCTTTTCATGGTCATAAAACATAGGGATAAGTGTGTCAATTGATGCAAATGATACGTGTACGATACTTCCTTTTATGATCTATGTTTTGGATTGGAGAGTTAGTAAGTCTAAAGGGTAAGGTTAACAAATGGAAGAAAATGATTTGTTAGATCTAAGTTGTGATTTGTCAGGTTGGACATAATGGGATCTAGTTCATGAAGCTACAAATTTTGATTAAAAGGTACTTGTTACATAGGAAGCATGTGAGAATGAAGCTTGAATTACATGGGCCAAATATGTACGTAGAGCTTCTCGTTAGAAAGAGATGGGATATGTCAAATTTCGTAAACATAGGAGTATGGGTGATATGAGAATGCTAAGAGGAGTGAGATAGGTGGTTATGAAAGAGTGATTGCTAAGTGTATGAGGCAATAAAATGAATCCAAAACATGCGTTACAAGAAGTAAGATTTCTAAGTGCCCTTGGTAGTGACTGATCCATAGTTACAGTTCCTACTCCCTTGAGTATTAAAGTGAGCACTCTAATATTAGTTTGTTACCAAATATACGTGTTTACTATACCAAGTGTTAGCATGCAAGGTTTAAAACTTGTTTCATCGTTAAAGTACCCGTGGCACGTATTTCCCTTATATAAATAAAAATGATCCTAGATTACACATGGTACATATGGTTATATGTTGGATATACGATCTTCCCATATCTTGCCAACTTACCTCAATTATGTATTCCATCGTATACGTCATCTTTTCACATGTTAATGTGTTCCCTTTATTGGTTATTTCTCCCATTGTGTTAGACTATAATGTTACCTCACAAGATCCCTACTTGCTTTATTGTACATTTTATACTTACTTACTTGGAATATGTATCCGTCCTTAAGTTGAATCTACCCATGTTCCCCCTTGGTTCCACATTCATGAACACCTTGTATTTAATATTAGTTAATGAGTATCATATAGAGTTCAAATCGCTTGGCTGAATGTTAAATTTTTTCACTTGATGTGCTTCAATTTGAGATGTCACATTTCCTTCCCAGGTCATTGTTATTATTGTAAGTCCATATTCTTATGTCTTCTGCTACTGGTCCATAGTTCCAAATCTCAACAATGATTATGACCACCAAAACAGCAATCCCAAATGAGTTATTATCAACAAAAGATCAATCTCAAAAGATTTATGAATATCAAACAATAATCTCAAAGATTAAAGAATCTAAGTGGAGAAATCTGTATAATTATAGGTGGCAGCTCAGGGGCGAAAGCGTAGCATAGGTCGATCCCAATTTGTAGAATTATGAGGACATCATCTTAGGGGTTAAAATGCCTAGCATGCGTCATCCTCTTCTACCGCTAATCAGCTGGTCATTTGTATCATATGTCTTATCATGATTATAAAGTACACAAAAGTAAAGAAAAGAATGTAACATGCACAATTCCACAAGTACAAGCAAAGGTGGTCTCTAATCCTTATCTATTGCTATTTGGTTTCACTTGAGCTCTCATTTTATATATGGTTGTATTATGCGTTACATATTCAGTAAATTCTTTTGTACTGTGTCTCTTATTGGGGACACTGCATTTCATGTTGCAGGTACAAATACTCAAAAGTAGATATCCCCAATAGAAGAACATGATACTCCACGGTTGTTGGTGAGACCCAAGTTGATTTGGGGCTTTTCCCAGTCTTTACTTTTCGTATTTTCATTGTTGTACATTCATTTATTCCAATAGTGGCTTTGTAGACATTGTAAAGCTTTCATCCCATAGTTTCACTTGTCACATGTAGCGGTTCAGCTAGTCATTTGTTGTATATGAAGCTTCTCATCAGTAATATACATTGTAGTTTACTTTCTCATCATAGGTCACTTGTAAAGCATGTGTTCATAAGGTACTTGTCCGCCTCACCTATGGTTGGGGTGTCACAAAAGTGGTATCAGAGCAGTTCGTCCTAGGGAGTCGACAAAGTCGTTCTAGTAGAGCCTTACTTATGAATGTGTTGCGCGCTAAATTTATAATTAGGGGTATGCTTGTACATTTCGCAAAAGTTACCCTCCTTCATAATTCAGATCGTGTGATAGAGCAAAGTTAAGAAGTCAATTTCCACTTGTACCTGATCATGCTTTTCATATTATGCTTACTATGGTTAAGGTTAACTGTAGCTAAAGTTTCAACATGTATCATACATAAATGATCTTAAGTTACCAAAATATAGACAACATTGAGCTCATTTTATTCGACCGTCCCACTCGACAAGGTATGTAAAGGCTTATATGTTATATGCATTTTAAGTTGCATTTTTACCATTTGTATCACGGTTGTTTAATTGAGAAAGATATAGTACATGCTTAAATATGATTGGTTACCCAGTTACATATATGAGGTATATCAATTCTAGGCATATCTTCTTAGGAGGATTTAACCAACTCTTGAGTTTTATATTTCCTCCATACTTATAGGATCTATTACTATAGAGTACACTTGTTCTTAGTCTATGATATACTTAGAATTTTCAGCATTACACATGTTCTCGAAATTGATGTTGTAGAACCAGTTTCTTTTGGTTGGAAAAAAGCAGTGGCACAATCTAATAGGTGTATGTATCAGTGCAATAGTGATACTAGAGATCCCCTAGTTGGCTAACAAGGCCCAAATTATTACCATGTATCATCTCGAGTATGTTAATATTTTGCTTTTATATGGTATAGGCCTATAGCTCCAAATAAGTATTAATAACAGTTGTGTTCTTTTCATGGTCATAAAACATAGGGATAAGTGTGTCAATTGATGCAAATGATACGTGTACGGTACTTCCTTTTATGATCTATGTTTTGGATTGGAGAGTTAGTAAGTCTAAAGGGTAAGGTTAACAAATGGAAGAAAATGATTTGTTAGATCTAAGTTGTGATTTGTCAGGTTGGACATAATGGGATCTAGTTCATGAAGCTACTAATTTTGATTAAAAGGTACTTGTTACATAGGAAGCATGTGAGAATGAAGCTTGAATTACATGGGCCAAATATGTACGTAGAGCTTCTCGTTACAAAGAGATGGGATATGTCAAATTTCGTAAACATAGGAGTATGGGTGATATGAGAATGCTAAGAGGAGTGAGATAGGTGGTTATGAAAGAGTGATTGCTAAGTGTATGAGGCAATAAAATGATTATCAATTCTTCAACCCTAACGAGTTATAATGGCGCACCTGGGAACACCTTTGTGAACCTTTATTATACAGAGAAGTCAATTTAGTACTGATTCAAGTATTAATATTTGGTCTTGATAACAACAAGAAAAAAAAGGTGAATAGAAAGATTACCTACATACAAGATACATGGGACTCGTTCATCCACGCCATTAGTACAAAAGAGGAGTAGAGCATTATATATATTTATAGACTTCCATCAAATTGAATAGAGGTATTACCGGATTCATTTAATATATGCCAACAGTAATTCATCAGTCCTAGTCCAGTCAAGGGAAATGAAAACTTGATCATATGATAGTTGTTCTTATTTGTAATCTTGAATGGGAAAAGAGTCGGAGCACCCTCTCTTATTATATAAAAAGGAGGAAATCTATTAGTATGGCCAGACCTATCTAGTTAAGCACAAATTGGCTAACTCTAAGACATTAAGAATCATGATATAACTTTATCGGTACCTGACATTTACATGTTATTAGAGGTCATGTATTATGGTGCATTCAAGCTTCACTATTTATTTTCTATTTCGACCCTCAAAGGGCACCAGACATTGTGCGTGATATAACACAAGCTAGTAATGAAGGCAAAGTTGACCTCGGCCTCATACTCTGAAAGATGAACTATTTTTTCGAGGATTTTCTTTTTCTATCTTGATTGTAGTATTTATATTGACCTAGAGGGAAGCAAAGTCCCAATAGCAGAACACTTATAAGAATCCTTAGGAGATTGCAGAGGGTAGATGGGGAAATAAATTATTTGTGTTTTAAGGTGAGTAAGGAATATGAGCAGAACTATCCCACCTGTGACATAACGCTTAAGACATTGTGTTTGACTTATTATGGTAGAGTGGTTCTATAGGATATCTCGTAGTTTCCAGAGATGGTTTTTTATGTAATTATACATGTTGCATGTTCTATATATTATCTATTTGTATGTCATTTTTCCCTGTGTGGATTACCTTCTCACAGGTTACCTGATGTCTTATAATGCTTACATGTAAGTTTGATCCCCTTCAGAGAACCCTTGTTTATTGTTATATGTTTTCATGGGACCTTTTCCTTACATGTTATGTGTTGCACTGGTTACTTTCCACATGTCACTTATTCATATTGTGTAAGTAATGCATGCTAATTGATCGTATGCTATGATAATAATTAGGTCTCGTGGGTTATATGAATCTCATATCACTTGTTTACATGTCATATGCATCATAAACCATTTCTATGTATATTACATGCCTCGTAGCCTACTTGCTTAAACATTACAGGCCTTATAGCTTTTCTAGCCATGTGTCATGTGTTCACTTGCTCTTATTTCATAACTGTACTTATTGACATGATAGGTCACCAATCCATGCGATATAATGCACTTGCTCAATGTGTTTGTGTTTTGTAGTTCATTTTTTTTTATGTCTAATTGTCATATAGTCTACTTGCTTACGTATTATAAAAAAATTTAGCTTTAGTACTCATGCATCATGTGCTCATCTAATCCATTTCCTACATTTCTTATAGTTCATTCGCTCACAAGCTGCCCTATGAACCATATGTGTTCGTACACCACATATTTCTATATCTTAATGCATGTGTACCGTGCACTGCTTATTGACTTGAGTTGTGAAAAAATTCGGAAAATGTTTCCTTGTATCATTATGTAGTGAAGATTTTGACCGGAAAAGGTTGGGCATATATGTAAATTTTATCACAACCATAGATAAATAACTTAGCATAATGCCCTATTCAAAGGTGAGGCATAGAACTTTAGAGTTTATATTAACAACTATGTGTTCTTATAAGACTCACATCTGAAAAGGCGTCATGAGATAAAAGAGAAGGGAAATAGCGCCCTGATAGGTTAGGCCAATGATTTATGTGTCTTTTCCATATACAAAAAATGGGAGATACTAGACTTATTCTTGATTGTTAAGGGAAGCTAAGCTCAAAATGTGTAACCTCCATTGAAGTATTGTGGTAGGAATAGAATATAACATAAGATACTTGGGAATAGAAAATGGTAGAGATCCTAAGTACCCCTCCTCATTCTAAACATCAACATAAGGATATGAAATCATGTGGTCCCCTTATATGATCATGAATCCTACTAGAATTTGTTCATTTGATATGTCATTTGCATGTCTTGTGTTTAGGGATACTACTGTCCTTATTTGTATGAGTCCAACTTGTGTATCTTCTGTGAATTACATGGTAAAGAAGGGGTTTAATTTTTCATATTATTATTTCATGAACAATATCTATTGAGACGTCATGCTAGACTTGTCTATGGATTTTGGATAGTCCTATTTACAATGGAGACTCTCGCAAATCTCTATATGAAATTCCAAGATTAACAAACTATTAGGTGCACCTATCATTCGAGGACGAATGATCATAAGAGGAGGAGGATGTAACACCTCGTATTGTACGTGTACTAGCTCTATTAATATGACGTTTATAAACTGTCGTGTTGTATAGTTATGGATTCGGTTTCCTATAGAACTAGTCCATAGATTATGATGCGATCCGATTAAGTTGACGTCGATGGAAGTATTTAACTTGAGATCAGAAGGTGGTATTTGAGTCTAAAGTTTAAAGTGACATAGTGTATATATGTTTTTAAGTTATGTTAAAGTTATTAAGGTCTAGAAATGGAATAAAATATTGAGGTTCTTGCTTGACTTCACTAAGCTAATAGGTGTATCACCTACTTTACTTTATTGACCAACCAAAGGACCAAGTAGGTACATCACCTACTTTCCCTCTTTTGACCATGTTATTGGGCCAAGTACACTACACCTACTTGCATTAATCTGGCCCAACTTGAATAGAAGAATAAGGGGAAAATAGGCAGCGAAGGCCCAATATTTCCAAGACCACAAGGAATAATTTTAATGAAAAACTAGGTGCATCACCTACTTAGATGTGTGGCCTAAATTAAAGACACATGTTGGCTGCAAATGTAGTACAAGAAAGGTGGCTAAAGGGCCAATGTTCTTAAGTACAAAAAGGCCCAAGTGAAAATTCCAAGTAGATGGGTCACCTACTTGACAAATTATGGCCCAAAATGAGTGAGGAAGTCGGCCAAAGCAGGTCAATTTAAAAGGATTTCATATCATATTTTTCCAACCATTTTTACTTTGACCAAAAAACTGAAGCTTTATCTCTTCTCTCTTAGCTTCATACAGCAGCCATTAGGGTTCTTGAATATTAGGGAATTCAAGCTATTAGAAGGTATAATTTAAGACAAGTTAAGGAGGACAACCTTTACCTTAAAGAATCCAAAAGCAAGTGGTAGTTCTGTCCAGCAAGGTAAACTACTGCAATTTTCTCCGTCTTATTCTTGAGTTAATTAGGAAATTTGGTATGTGTTAGTGAGTTGGAAAGTATTACTTTTACATGATGTAATATTGGGGAGGATGTGCTGGTGATTACTGCATGTTGGGACAACCATGGAGAGGAGTCCTCTTTAAATTCAGCTATGAGCTTGTTTGAACACTTCAAAAGTAATGTTAGCTCTATAAGTGCTGGTGATCACAAACCATGATTCATATTGCTTTTGTTAAATTATTATGTTAAAGGATTGTTTTGTGTATGTTATGATAAGGGATGTGACTGGATGTGCGGGGAAGTTATGGAAACGTTAAAAGGACTTAAATATTGCAAGGAGTTTTAGGGAGGACCTGATACGAAGGTTGTACAATATTTAGACGCGATATAAGTGAAAGGCGACAAAGCAAAATATTGACTAGATAAATTGCATGCTTACTGCTTGGTTACTATTTTGACGAGATCAAGTAGCTCAAATTGATTGATTATCTACTTATACTAGTCTTACAACTTATTTTACTGTAGATTAGTAATTTGAAGAGAAGGAGCTCAAGTCATACTTTTTGAATTGTATAACAATGTATGTAAGGCTATTCGATTTCCTATTTCTTTGGCATGAATTCAAAACTTGCGTCACAAAAAGTAAACTTTCTAAGTGCCCTTGGTAGTGAATGATCCATAGTTACAGTTCCTACTCCCTTGAACATTAAAATGAGCACACTAATATGAGTTTTTTACAAAATGTACGTGTTTACTCTACCAAGTGTTAGCATGCAAGGTTTAAACTTGTTTCATCGTCAAAGTACCCCTGGTACGTATTTCCCTTGTATAAATCAAAGTTATTCTAGATTATACATGGTACATATGTTTACATGTTGGATATACGATCTTCCCATATCTTGCCAACTTGCTTCAAATATCTATTCCATCGTATATGTCATCTTTTCACATGTTTATGTGTTCCTTTATTGGTTATTACTCCCATTGTGTTAGACTATAATATTACCTCACAAGATCTGTACTTGCTTTATTGTACATTTTATGTTTACTTACTTGGAATATGTATCCATCCTTAAGTTGAATCTTCCCAAGTTCCCCCTTGGTTGCACATTCATGAACACCTTGTATTTGATATTAGTTAGTGAGTATCATATAGAGTTTAGATCTCTTGGTTGAATGTTAAATGTCTTCACTTGATGTGCTTCAATTTGAGATGTTACATTTGCTTCCCATGTCATTGTTATTATCGTAAGTTCATATTCTTATGTCTTCTACTACTGTTCCATAGTTCCAAATCTCAACAATGATTATGACCACCAAAACAACCATCCCAAATGAGTTATTATCAACAAAAAAACAATCTCAAAAGAGTTGTGATTATCCAAAAAACAATCTCAAAAGAGTTACGAACATCAAACTACAATGTCAAAGATTAAAGAATCTAAGTGAATCAATCTGTATAATTATGTGTGGCGTGTGGATTGTGGGTTCGCTGTGGAGTGCTCCGAGAAGTGTGAAGATCGACATTTTGAGGTAATTTTTGCACCAAAGGGGCTGCCCTCTTCTTGATTTCCCCATAAATTGAATTTTTGTTGCATGATCAGATTTCTTTCGTTCCGATCCTCGAATTGTGCCCCATTTTGGGATACAAATTCCATATTGCATTCATACCTTTTTTGTAGTGTCAAATTTGGGGCTCCCATTGCAGGTTCCACAATCCCGTTTGAGGCCCAATTTTGGGCCCAACTCTGAAAATTATGATTTTGGTGTCAAATTGTTTGTATTAAGATTGTGATTCTATTCTTGATAGTGTGGCAACATTCTAAGGCCATATGGAAGGGAAAGGCTCCAGTTACCTAATTTAGAGCGTGCGGACGACCTTCAAGTAGGCTACAACTTCCCCCTCCTTAGATTGAGCATGATTTGGCATTTGTATGTTGATTTGTGTGATTTTGGAGGTACTGGTGGTTGAGCATGCTAAATTCCTAGAAAAAATAACTTAGGCTCTAATTTCGAGTACTCCGAATTACTGAAGCATGTTTAATGTAATTATTGATCATCTGTAGCTTTTGCTGCGCCCTTTTTATGGATTTTTTTTTTGTATATTTGAAAGCATGTTTGGGTTTAGTCTAGGCTTAGACTATTTATTGCCAAAGACTTGCATATTTTTGACCTGTTAGGCCTTGAAACCTCTCTAAAGTCGCTCTGGATGGTTAAGCTCCCTGTAGACTGACATAACATACTTGAGTCTGATAGTATGGGCCTTAGCCAAGCGATAACACCACTCTTGGAACCTTATATCCATAATCCTTTTCCCATCAGTTCCTATGTATTCAAATTCTTGGTTTCGTAGCTACTCGACAATTCTAGTTGGATACAGTTCAGAATGGAGTGATTTACTGATGGCACTCAGTTTGGGTGTACTCCTTGTGATGCTTGCTTGACAACTTCCAATTCTAATCGACTCGACTCGACTCGTGGTTCAAGTCCCCAGTTCACTCCACTGGGCGAGATTCAATGCATTGCCTTGGTCATATTTTATGTGGTTCAAGTCCACGATTATCCTTAACCTTGGTTCAAATTATTGGACATATATCATGTGGTTGAATTCCACGATTATCCTTAACCTCAATTCAAGTCCTTAGTCATATTTTATGTGGATCAAATCCATGATTATCCTTAACCTCAGTTCAAGTCCTTGGACATATTTTATGTGGTTTAAGTCCACGATTATTCTTAACCTCGGTTCCAATCCTTCTTCATATTTTATGTGCCTCAAGTCCATGATTATCCTTAGCCTTTGTCCAAGTCCTCGGTTCAAGACCTTGATCCTTCATCTTCATTTAGTTAAAGTCCTTATTTCCCTAATAGCTCTGGCATATGGATTAGTTTGGTTCAAGTTTGAAAAGTTGTGCTAATCTTGGAAACTTCATTGGATCCTCTTCATTTCAATTCTCCCTTCTTTGCACTTGTAGGGCTTATGTGTCACACCACAACCATAGGTGAGGCGGACAAGTACCTTATGAACACATCTTTACAAGTGACCTATGATGAGAAAGTAAACTACAATGCAGATTACTGATAAGAAGATTCATATACAACAAATGACTAGATGAACCGCTACATATGACAAATGAAACTATAAATACAAATGAAAGCTTTTGAATGTATACAAAGCATCTATTGGAATACATGATTGTACAACTATGAAAATACGCAAAGTAAAGACTTGGCAAAGCCCTAAATCAATATGGAGCTCACCAACAACCGTCGAGTATCATGTGATTCTATTGGGGAGATCTACTTTTGAGTAACTATGACTGCAGCATGAAATGCAATGTCCCCAATAAGGGACATCAGTACGAAAGAATGTACTGAATATGTAAGGCATAATACAACCATATGTAAAATGAGAGCTCAAGTGAAACCAAATACCAATAGATAAGGATTAGAGACCACCTTTGATTGTACTTGTGGAATCGTGCGTGTTAAATTCTTTCCTATACTTTTCTGTACTTTATAATCATTATAAGACATATGATTCAAATGACCAGCTGATCAGCGGTAGAAGAGTATGACCCATGCTAGGCATTTTAACCCCTGAGATGATGTCCTCATAATTTCACAAATTGGGATCGACCCATACTAAGCTTTCGCCCCTGAGCTGCCACCCTCTTATACCAATTGTGATCGGCCCATGCTAGGCTTTAGCCCTTGAGCTAACACCCAACACTTTGAATCATCTAAATTGGAGCTCTTTAGATAAAGAAATAAAAATCTTCATTAAAGAGAAGAGTCAATAGGAGGGCAACAACTAAAACCAAGAAAATGCCAAAAACGAAGCTTCCCAACACATTCTGATCACACTGTTGCATTCCCACATAAAAACCACCCAATTTAGAGTTTTGAATCACTCAATTTGGAGCTCTATAGCTCAAAATATCGCAATTGAACATGAGGGCTAAAAGCTGAAATGGGGCTTTTAAAAGATGAATCACGACGTAAAATTCAAGAAAAGTACATCAAAATATTCTCAAACTACACCAATAACCTTAGAATATCGAAACAAAAAATTGATCAAAATTTTACTCTTTTCGTAAATGTCCGAAAAATAACAAAAAAAATAATTTTTCCTCGGAAATGTTTGAAGCATATAAAAATCAAGAAAGGTACATCCAAAAACCAACGAAAATTCTCAAATTGGACTTGTGACCATATAATATCAAAACAAATAAAATGATCAAAATTTAACACTTTTCGCAACTGTCCCAAAAATAACAAAAAATCTAATTTTCCTAAAAATGTACGAATAACAAAATTAAAATTACGTATAATCAAGAAAATCACATCAAATCACGTCAAAAAAATCTAAAAATACATGAATTACCTTAGAATATCAAAATAAAAAAATGATCCAAATTTTACTCTTTTTCGTAACGGTCCGAGAATAACAAAAAATTAATTTTTTCACGTGAATGTATGAAACATATAAAAATCAAGAAAAGTACATCAAAACACCTAAAAAATCTCAAATTTCACCATTGACATTAGAATATCAAAATAAACAATAATCAAAATTTTACTCTTTTCTAACTCTCTAAGAAATAACAAAAAAAATTACCTCAAAAATGTATGAAAGATATAAAAATAAAGAAAAGTACATTAAAAAGTTTCAAAAATTTCTCAAACTTCAACAATGACTTAAAATATCAAAATAAAAAGATGGTCAAAATTTTACTCTTTTTGGTAACAGTCAGAAAAATAACAAAAAAATATATTTTTCCTCATAAATATCTGAAAGATATGAAAATCAAGAAAACCACATCAAATCACCTCAAGAAATTCTCAAACTACACCAATGACCTTAGAATATCAAAACAAAAAATGATCAAAAATTTACTCTTATTCGTAACTGTGAGAAATATAACAAAAAATTATTTTTCCTCGTAAATGTCCAAAAGATATAAATACCAAGAAAAGTACATCAAAACACCTCAATAAATTCTGTAACTACACCAAAGACCTTTAAATATCGAAACTAAAAAAAGACTAAAAATTTACACTTTTTCATAACTGTCCGAAAAATAACAAAAAAAAAATTATTTCCTCTTAAATGCACGAAACATATAAAAATCAAGAAAACTACATCAAAACATCTCAAAAAATTCTCAAACTACACCAATGACATTAGAATATCCAAAAAAAATCAAACTTTTACTCTTTTTTGTACATGTTCGTAAAATAACCAAAAAATAAAATTCCTCGTAAACGTCTGAAAGATATAAAAATCAAGAAAAGTACATCAAAATACCTCAAAAAATTCTCAAACTCCATTAATGACCTAAGAACATCGAAACCAAAAAATTAATCAAAATTTCAGTTTTTTCGTAACTGTCTAAAAATAAAAAAAATGTTATTCCTCGTAGATGTTCGAAAGATTAAAAAAATCAAGAAAAGTACATCAAAACACCTCAAAAAATATTCAAAATACACCAATGACCTTAGAATATCAAAATAAAAAATAATCAAAGTTTTACCCTTCTTTTTAAATGTCCAAAAATAGCAAGAAAAAATAATTTTCCTCGTAAATGAATGAACATATAAAATCAAGAGAAGTACATCAAAACACTTCAAGAAAACCTCAACCTACACCAATGACCTTAGATATCGAAACAAATAATGATCAAAATTTTACTCTTTTTCGTAACTGCTCGAAAAATACCAAAAAATTAATTTTACTTCGTAAATGTACGAAAGATATAAAAATCAAGAAAACCACATTAAAACACCTCAAATAAATCTCAAATTGCACCAATGACCTTAGACAATCGAAACAAAAAAATGATCAAAATTTTACTCTTTTTCATAATTGTTGAAAAAATAACAAAAATAATAATTTTCCTCGTAAATGATTGAAGCATATAAAAATAAAAATAAAAAGGTACATCAAACACCTCAAATAATTCTCAAACTGCACCAATAACCTTAGAATATTGAAATAAAAAATGATTAAAATTTTACTCTTTTTCTTAACTGACAGAATAATAACAAAAAAAATATTTTCCCCGTAAATGTCTGAAAGACATAAGAATCAAAAAAATGTACATCAAAACACCTCAAATATTCTCAAACTACACCAATGACCTTAGTATATAGAAACAAGAAAATGATCAAAATTTTACTCTTTTCGTGAATGTCCGAAAAAATTTTAAAAAAATCCTTGTATATGTTTGAAACATATAAAAATTAAGAAAAGTATTTCAAAACACCTCCAAAAATTTTCAACTGCACTTATGACCTTAGAATATCAAAACAAATAAATGATAAAAACTTTACACTTTTTCGTAAGTGTTCCAAAAATAAGAAAAAATAATTTTCCTCGTAAATGTACAAAACATATAAAAATCTAGAAAAATACATAAAAATCACGAAAGTCACATCAAAACACCTCAAAAAAAATTCAAACTACACCTATGACGTAATAACATCAAAATAACAAAAAAATTACTATTTTTCGTAACTGTTCGAAAAATAACAAAAAAATATTTTTCCTCGTTAATGTGCGAAACATATAAAAATCAAGAAAAGTACATCAAAATAGCTCAAAAAATTCTCATTGACCATACAATATCGAAACAGAAAAAATTTACTATCATTCATAACTGTCTGAAAAAGAACAAAAAAATTATATTTTACTCGTAAATGTATGAAAGACATAAAAATCTTGAAAAGTAAATGAAAACATCTCAAAAAATTCTCAAACTGCACCAATGATCTTAGTATACCGAAAAAAAAGTATCAAATTTACTCATTTTGGTAATTGTTCGAAAAATAACAAAAAATATGATTTTACCTCGTAAATGTCTGAAAGATATGAAAATGAAGAAAAGCACATCAAAACACTTCAAAAATATCTCAAACTACACCAATGACCTTAAAATTTGAAATAAAAAAATAATCAATATTTTACTCTTATTTGTAACTGTCAAAATGTAACAAAAGAATTATTTTTTCCTCGTTAATGTCCGAAAGATATAAAAATCAAGAAAAGTACATCAAAACACCTCAAAAAATTCTTAAACTACACTAATGACCTTAGAATATCAAAACAAAAAAAATCAAAATTTCACACTTTTTCGTAATTGTCTGAAAAATAACAAAAAATAATATTTTTCCTCCTAAATGCCTGAAACATATAAAAATCAAGAAAACTACATCAAAACATCTCAAAAATTCTCAAACTGGCCCAATGACCTTGGAATAACGAAACAAAAATCATCAAAAAATTTCTTTTTTTCGTAAATGTCCAAAAAATAACAAAAACAATTCCTTGTAAATGTACAAAACATATAAAAATCAACAAAAGCACATCAAAATACCTTTTAAAAATCTCAAACAACACCATTCACCTTAGAATATCGAAACAAAAAATAATCAAAATTTTACTATTTTTCGTAACTATCTGAAAAATAACAAAAAAAATTATATTTTCACATAAATGTATTGAAGACATAAAAATCATGAAAAGTACATCAACACACCTCAAATGTTCTTAAATTGCTGCAATGACCTTAGAATATCAAAAAAAAAGAATCAAAATTTTACTCTTTTTAATAACTGATCAAAAAATAATAAAAAATACTATTTTCCTCGTAAAATGTCCGAAAAATATGAAACCAAGAAAAGCACATCAAAACACCTCAAAAAAATCTCAAACTGAAGCAATGAATTTAGAATATCAAAAAACAAAATGATCAAAATGCGACAAGTTTGACCGGACTCTTGTTTGAAAGAAAATATTTGTGCGACGAAATCTTGATTTTGAACATCCTACATATCGCGGGTTATAAGGGAATCAGGTCATATATAGTTCAAATGGATGAGGTGATGAGTTGAAAGTTAAGTGAGGTTCCATCGTGGCTCCAGGTCGCGGCTCCTATCCTATATAAAAAAAAACTAATAGTCAAAAGGAAAATAAAAGTACAAGCTCCTATCTATGCAACTTCTCTTGAGTCTACACTTGAGTCTTGACTTTCACACATCACTTTGAATTTTTTTGGGTGAGTATCTTGATCTTCAACTGAATTTGAGGGTTAACTTGCCACTTAGAGTGCGCTTTTGATACCCTGCAGAATGATAATTTGAAAATGTTCTTCAATGTCTACTTGTTTTCTTGATCAGAAGCTGAATAGAAATAGATATTAGGAAGTCAGACTGCTACATGCATTGAGGAGGTTGATTCTAGCTATCATTGGAATGATCATTCTGAAAAGAGTTGAGACTTTGTTCTTGAATTGAAAATTCATGTTTCACTTGAAGAAACCTGAAAACCATCACAAACAATAGAAATAAACAAAAAACATTGCCCATGTTTACATTGGAAAAATATTGTGAGTTATTAGCAAATGTGAAATTACAAAAGCAGACTAGGAAGTGTTTATCCTAGGATAAAATGAGAACATAAAAGTGTCAGACTAGGAAATGTTTATCTTAGGAGTAAAAAAAATGTCTTGGACTAGGAAGTGTTTATCCTAGGAGAAAATTAAAAAATCGGTCTCAGACTACAAAGTGTTTATCATAGGAGAAAATAACAAAAACAATGTCTCACACTAGGATGTGTTCATCCTAGGACAAAATAAAAAATAACGGTCTCAGACTAGGAAGTGTTTATCCTAGAAGAAAATAAAACTAACATCTCAGACTAGGAAATGTTTATCCTAGGAGAAATAAAAATAATGGTCTCTGACTATGAAGTGTTTATCCTAGGAGAAAATAAAACTAACGTCTCAGACTAGGAAATGTTTATCCTAGGAGATAAATAAAAATAACGGTCTCATACTAGGAATGTATATCCTAGGAGAAAATAACTAAATCCCATTATATATAAGGATCCTGATGATCCCATTCTGTAGGATGGTTCTGCTAATCTAAATCTCATTATGAGGAGGGTACTGTTAATCTCATTATGTAGGGGGGTCCGTATCATCTAAATCCCATTATGAGGAGGGTCTTGCTAATCTCATTGTCCAGGAGGGTCCTACTAGTCCCATTATCCATCAAGGTTCTGCTAGTCTCATTATCCAGGAGGTTCCTGCTAGTCCCATTATCCAGGGGCTAATCTAGTTATCCAGAAGGGTCCTGCTAGTCCCATTATCGAGGAGGGTCCTGCTAGTTCAATTATCCAAGAAGGTCCTTCTAGTATCATTATCAAGGAGGATCCTGCTAGTCCCATTATCCAGAGGGTCTTGCTAGTCCCGTTATCCAGGGGTTCTGCTAATCCCATTATCCAGGAGGGTCCTGCTAATCTCATTATCCAACAATGTTCTGCTAGTCTCATTATTTAGGGGAGTCCTGCTAGTCCTATTATCCAGGAGGGTCCTGCTAGTCCATTATCCAGGAGGGTCCTGCTAGTCCCATTATCTAGAAGGGTCCTGCTAATCCTATTATCCAATAGGGTCTTGCTAGTCTCATTATCAAGGATGGTCCTGCTAGTCCCATTATCCAGGAGGATCCTGCTAATCCATCATCAATAGGGTCCTACTAATCTAAATACAATTATGTAGAAGGGTCCTGCTAGTCTAAATTTCATTACTTAGGATGATCTCGCGTAAAAGAATCGTCAAATAATTCCCGCAAAACATTTTATTATTACCCCAATTTGCACCAGAAAAATATTATTTAAGCTATTACATAAATGAGAAATACTTATACAAAATAAAAATGCAACACATAGATGCAATTAAGAAGTTTGTTCTTTAAAAATGAAGTTGATAAAGTGTTTTTTCCCTAAAAATGCTTTAGGGTGTTTGTTCACTAATAATGAGAGTGTTTTTTAATTCTAATAAATAAAAATATGCCCCAATTTTTTAAATTGAGGAACTATGAAACTCTTTTTAATCTATCATTTGTTCGACTTTTTCAAAAAAAATAAAAAGAAATGATTCAATTTCGTTCTTTCAACAGTATAAAGTTTTATTTTGTGAGACCGAGTCCATAGTAGGACTGTATACATATTTTGTATAGTAAGACTCAGGTCAAACGTAGTTCATGTAAATCAAAAATTATTTTTTCTTTTCTTGGTTTTTCCTACAGAAGACATCTTTTCTCACATCCGCAGAGCACCCCCCAGATGTAACCGGCGTCATCGTCCTAGAAGAGGACTTAGACAAGTCCTTAGCATTCGTCATAACATATCATAGGTTAAAAATGCAGAGAATTAAAAACTTTTGCCTATACTAAGTGAAGTATACTTAGACTTCTCGCTTATCATATACTGAGGTATACATGGACCTCTCACATAGAAGCTTACTTAGGCTTCTCTTTTAGCAACATGATCAACATACATATGGTAGTCTAATAAAATTGTCTCACATAAAAACCATCTAAAGAGTACGAATATTGGACTTAGCCAATACAATATCAATATGACAAATAGACCTTACTTCAATAGAATTCGATGATAAAAGGAATAAAAGTATAGCTCTTAGACTATTACAATATTCATGGCTAGAGTAATGAAAATATAGTATCCCCGAACATGAGGACCTACAAAAACTTGGAGAAAGAGTTCCAAGATTTTTCAATCGACCTTCTTACGCTTCAATGGCCGGATCCTACATTTGTAGATTTATAAAGGATATGGGTTACTACGCCACTTGTACTAAGTATGGTATATGCACATAAAACATTTAAAGACATGCATGAAAAGGACCATTTCTTTAGAAAGCATGCTAAGGCCATTGAAAGCCTTTAATGCACATAAAATAGAGCATATACAAGATAAGGATCACAACAACATAAAGCATGATCATAACAAAAGACACATCATCATACAGTCATATTAACATTTCATGTTCAATAGTTCATATCAACATAACATACAACACTTACCTATAATCCAATCCAAGCCTACAAGTGCAATACTCATGTGAAGCCCCATAACCCCACATAATCAAGTAAACAAGATAGGAGACCAATGCTATACTTCAAACAACTTATATCATAAGTAGTCGTCATCACATATAGCAATATAGACCAACAGCATGTTCATCAACATAACCAACATCATATAAGAGCAACATCATATACCATAAGCATTATGCATTTCATGTTCATAGTACATAAGAACAATCTTCTAGGACTTCCAACTTGTGCAATGTCTACGTCGTGTCCCATACCCCTACCTATACTAAGTAGACTCCTCAAATCACCCTAGTCAATGTCCATTTACGTTAGTCTTTCATTCTACTTTAGGTAACAATCTCTTTAACCATATTAGACCATGTAATCTAAACATGGAATCCGATGTCATAAAACCCTACACCAAAGGAAAGTGGTCTACTTACCAAAGTAGAACCAAAACATGAACATAACATTCTAGGTGGATCCACTGTCTAGTATTCTTATGGGGGCAACATAGTTAAGGAACTAGGATATATATTAGAGACTCATAATTCCATATTGCATGGCAGCCTCCATCTCATGAGAGTCATTGTGAGCCTACCTTCCAACTTGGGAAGGGACACCTCCCATATCTAGTTCACTCGGTGCTAAGCTTAAGTCCCTTTTTGAATAACCTGTAAGTTATCATTTATCATCAATCTTATCATAGGCCATAGGAGACTAAATCCTTGTATAAAAATAATCATTAGATTATTAGGTTTAGGATGAGAATTTCCTTTCATCACAACCCTTCAATTGTGAGATTAACATATCATAGTCATATTGTGTAAGGCATACAAGAGAAAACATCATCAACCTTGCATTATCATACCATTACCGTGATCTCACATTCAACATATTTATAGTCCATCATATATACATAGCAACATCGTACATACTTCAATTGCATAACAACATCAATTATAGGCCAACATCAACATAATAGAGTAATCAAGACTTTAGAAGACTTAACTATTGCTTCCAAGAATCTTCATCAAGAACTTACTCTCCATTCACCAGAATCATCTAATAATATGGTCAATTACATAATAACATAACAAATCCCAACAACTCTAGTCATATACAAGACCAATTCGTAACTAGGTTTAAGGGAAAGGGGTTCAGTTATGAGTCCATTCAAGCAATAGTCCCAATCCCAACATTTTATGTCATTAAGTGCAAGATGTAACATAATCAAATCCATTATTTAGGGAAAGAGAATGCATCACACGAAATCCAACAATTCCATGTCAGTTAATCAACAATGCATACTTAATTAGCTATAGGAAATCATAATTCATCATAATTAGTCATCAATTTCGAGTTTGGAAGAAAACCCATTTGTAGAGTAAAACCCTAGGAATTTCAATAGTTTAGAAATCACTTTGAAAGGACCTCTTGGGGAAAGGAATCCCAAGAGTGAAGAACCTATGCCTTAATGACGATTCAATCCACGAATTTTGAGAAGAAAAATTGAGAACTAGACCTTCTTCTCCAAGCTTCCAATGCTCTTCAATGGTGGTTGAGTGGAGAGAGAGTTTAGAGAGAGATGAGAGTGATTTGGTGAATATGATTTGGAGTGTGTGAAAATGGTTTAAAATTAACCTTAAACTAATACAAATTCGTCCCCTAAATTACCCAAAAGACCCCTCACTTAATTGGGAAATTTTGTTAAGTTAAATTGACTTAAGTTAAATTGACTTAAAAATGATGCGGACGAATCTGGAAGTGGCAGCGCGTCGCAGGGGCAAATTCAATTATTTTTTCTAAAATACGGGTTGAGGAAGTGAGCCTCGTGAAGGCCCTGCATCGCGAGGAAAAATTTGCCTTGCCAGTGTTGGCTGCGCAACACGCAATGGGCTCCGTATATTGGCTGCCGCAAGCTGCTTTGGCAGCTTGCTCGCCAATGTTCCGGTCCTCCTAAAGGATCCTTCAGGTGGTCCTTGGGAGTCGTTACTGGACGTTTGGACCCTTTATACTATATTTAACCTATTTGAAGTATTTTTAAAAGTTTTAGACTTCATTTGACACTCCCAAACCTTCACCAAACATAGGGACGTCTACTAGTTCAATTTAGCTAGTTTCCGGACGTCAAGGTCTTTCTTTGTCATTTTGGATATAACCTTTTCTAATTGAGTTTAATACATTAATATAGGTCTGTAAACATCATTTTAGCCATTATTTAATAGGTGAATCTCTAGTCTAAGTCATGGATCTTCTTAAGTGTTACATTATCCCCTTAGGAACATTCGTCCCCGAATGACACTAAAATCTCTTAGAGGGGAAGGATAGACTCAATACTAGCAGCCCAACCAACAAAAACATATAATCATAATGAGTCACAACTCATAGGATTACTTCAAAACTCCTTTCAACACATACCACAACATTACACATAGCAACTCAATTCATGATGCACAACATATAAGAGCTTAACATTTCATAACACATAATGAGGAACTACCTTCTCAACATCAATATGAGCTCAAAATACATCAAAGAGTTACCATGCTATCATTCTTATCAAGAAAACAACAAAACAACAATATCTCAAGAAGACAACATGCATACACATTTCATATAAGTGCAAAAATAGAGTATGAAGGCATTTTCTTCAAACTCAATTTGGTACAACTTCTACCAAAACATGCACCTATTTAGAAAACAAGTCGATTTCATATTATCCTTTATTTTCCTTATTAAGAGGAATGTCTAACCTCAAGGAGTAAAAATATGAGGGTAGCGGGACTTATGTCGGTTTCAGCCTCCCATGTTGCACCCTCAACAAGATGGTTCCTCCATAGGACTTTTACGGAGGCAACCTCTTTGTTCCTCAACTTCTTGACATGGCGATCTAGGATCTCAACTGGAACCTCTTCGTAGGAGAGGTTCTTATTTACCCCTAATACATCAATAGGTAGCATAGACACCGGGTCACCTATGCATTTCTTGAGCATAGAAACATGAAACACCGGATGAACCGAAGCTAGTTCACTAGGCAGTTTAAGCTCATAGGCAACTTTTCCGACCCGTCGTAAAACCTCATAAGGACCGACATATCGGGGACTTAAATTCCCTTTTTTACCGAATATCATCACCCCTTTCATAGGTGAAATCTTCAAATGGACGTGATCACCTTTTTCAAACTCAAGATCACCTTTCCTATTGTCGGCATAAGGTTTTGCCGACTATAGGTTGTCTTCAATCTATCTCTTATGACCCAAACTTTCTCTATATCCTCATAGATAATCTCGGGACCAAGGTGTGAAGCCTCACCAACCTCAAACCATCCAACCAGAGACCTATATCTTCTACCATAAAGAACTTCAAAAGGTGCCATGAAGATGCTTGAATATTAACTATTGTTGAAGGAGAACTCAATCAATGGTAGGTGATCATCCCAACTTCCTTTAAAATCAATAACACAAGCTCTTAAAATATCTTCTAGGTTATGTATGGTACATTTCGCTTGACCATCTGTCTGAGGATGAAAAGCGGTGCTAAGTTTCACTTGAGTACCTAAACCCTTTTGAAAAGCTTTCCAAAAATGATAAGTGAATTGGTCACCTCTATCCGAAATAATGGACAAAGGAATACCATGAAGACTCACGATCTCATTAATGTAGATTCTTGCATACTCTTCAGCCGTATAAGTAGACTTAATCGGAATTAAGTGGGCAGACTTGGTCAATCTATCCACAATAACCCATATTGAATCATTGTGCCTCCGGGTTCGAGGCAACCCAACAACAAAGTCCATATTGATGTCTTCCCACTTCCAAGTAGGAACATATATGATTTGGGTTAAACCACCCGATTTTAGATGCTCGGCTTTAACTTGTTGGCAATTTGGACACTTAGAAACAAACTCCTCTATGTACCTTTTTAAACCATCCCACCAATATACCTCCCGAATGTCATGATACATTTTGGTGGCACCCGAATGAATAGAATAACAGGAAATGGGCTTCTTCTAGAATTTGATTTATCAAATTCTCGACATCCGGTACATATAATCTCCATTGGTACCTAAGAACACCATCCCCCCTTGGGAGAAGGACTCATTGAGATTACCAAGTACAGAATCCTTCAACTCCATCAATAAGGGATCCAGATGTTGCTTAGATTTCACATTAACTACTAATGATGACTCGGAGTTATGATGGACCATAAAACCATCATTTGGAGAATCTTCTAACTGAACACTCAAACAAGACAACCTATGAACATCTTTCACTAGTTCTTTCTTATCTTCTCCCACATGCGACACACTAGCCATAGTCATATGACTCAAAGCATCCGCAACCACGTTGGCCTTGCTGGGGTGGTAAAGGACACTCATGTCGTAATCCTTCAAAATTTCTAACCATATTTTCTATAGAAGATTTAAATCCTTTTGTATAAACACATATTGAAGAATTTTATGGTCAGTAAACACATCCACATGAACTCCATACAATTAGTGTCTCCATATTTTTAAGGCAAAGACTACGGCCGCTAACTTTAGGTCATGAGTTGGATAATTTTTCTCATGAACTTTGAGTTGCCTAGAGGCATAAGCTATCACTTTGCCATGCTGCATGAGGACACATGCCAAGCCCACTCGGTAAGTGTCACAATACACCACTAAGCCTTCATTACCCTCCGGTAAGGTCAACACCGGAGCGGAGGTAAGCTTATCTTTAAACTCTTGAAAACCTTTTTCACAAGCTTCCGATCACTCAAATTTCACCTTCTTTTGAGTCAAAGTTGTCAAAGGGGAAGCAATAGATGTGAATCCGTTAACAAACCTTCTATATTACCCGGCTAGACCAAAAAACTTCTTAGGTTGGTGGGAGTCAAAGGTCTGGGCTAATTTTTAACTGCATCCGTATTCTTCTGATCGACCTCTACACCCTCACTAGAGATAGCATGGCCAAGAAAATCAACTGAACTCAACAAAAATTCACACTTGCTAAATTTGGCATAAAGTTGGTGTTCCTTGAGAACTTTCAAGGCCAACCTCAAATGACTCTCATGCTTATTTTTGTTCTTTGAGTATATCAAAATATCATCAATGAACACAATCACAAATAAATCAGGTAATCTTGGAAACTCTATTACTTAGGTCCATAAATGTCGGCGGGGCATTTGTGAACCCAAAAGACTCACTAGAAATTGATAGTGACCATATCTAGTTCTGAAAGCCGTTTTGGGAACATCTTCTCCTCTCACCTAAGATGGTGATATCCAGACCTTAACTCAATCTTGGAAGAGTATCTAGCACCTTGGAGTTGATTAAATAGATCATCAATCCGAGGGAGAGGATACTTGTTCTTTATGGTGACTTTATTGAGTTGACGATAATCAATGCACATCCTAAAGGACCCATCCTTCTTCTTCACAAACATGACCGGAGCACCCCATGGAGAAATACTAGGTTGAATGAAACCCTTGTCTAGTAAATCTTTGAGTTGGACCTTCAACTCTTTCAATTCGGCCGGAGCCATCCGGTATGGAGGAATTAAAATGGGGTTCGTATTCAGTAATAAGTCAACGCCAAATTTAATTTCCCGTTTGAGAGGAACTCCGAGAAGATCATCAGGAAAAACCTCCGGAAATTCCCTCACTACGGGGACTGACTCAATAGGAGGAGTTTCACATTCTAGATCTTTAACCCTCACCAAATGATATAGACAATCCTTGGCTATCATTTTACAAGCTTTTAAGCAAGAAATGATTTGACCCCTTGGCATAGAATTTCCCCCCTTCCACTCTAAAATGTGTTCATTTGGATATTGAAATTTGACTACCCTCGTTCTACAATCTATGGAAGCAAAACAAGCATGAAACTAATCCATACCCAAAATGATATCAAAATCAAACATGTCAAGTTCTACCAAATCAACAAGAGTAACTCTATTGGGTAGCATTATAGGACATTTCCTGTAGACTTTCTTTGCAATTATCGAGTCACCCATTGGAGTACAAACCGAAAAGGGTTCAATCAAAACATCGGGAAGTATATCAAACTTCCTAGCTATCAAAGGTGTAACAAAAAAAAAGGGTAGCACTGGGATCAAGTAAAGCATAAACATTAAAGAGAAGATTTGTAACATACCGGTCACTACATCGGGAGAGCTCTCTTGTTCACCCCTAGCCTTGAGTGCATAAAATGGTTCCTTTTTTGTTCTTCGGAGCTAGGACCGCTTGATTGAGTTTGGCTACTCCCCTTTCCTTGACTCTTCACGTTAGGACAATCTTTCACCATATGGACACTTTTGCCACAACCATAACAACTATTCATTCCAACAAGACATTCACCCACATGTTTCTTACCACACTTTCCACACGTTGGGATTTCTCTTGGTGAATCAACATTTCTCCCCTTTTGAGATTTAGGGTTAGACACCCTACATTGCGTGTCTTTGATAAATTCGAAGGAACTTGGTTTAAAAACCTGTTCTTCAACTTAGGCTTGTCTTGAATGTCAAGCCTACTATTAGAAGAACCACTCTCAAAAGACCTTGCCTTCTTAGCTTCTCTATTCTTTTTCTTTAGACGACTCTCCTCTACTTGTTGTGAATGAAACATCAACATAGAAAGATACATGTTTTCATGAAGCATATCTGCACGACATTCTTCTTCAAGCTCTTCAGACACGTCCGTTACATAACGGCTCATTTCATCCCTATCATTTGAAACCAAAGAGGAAGCATATTTGGACAGCTTAATGAACTTTAAGCGTATTCCTTAACACTCATACCTGCTTGATGAAGGTTGATGAACTCCTCCACCTTAGCTTCCCTTTTCTCCCTTTGGAAGAACCTATCAAGATAGGCCTTTTTGAAGATCTCCCAAGTCACGGGGCCACCTTTCAAAGCCCAGCTATCCTTCCATTGATTGTACCAGGTTTGAGCCACATCCTTGAGTTGATAGGCGGCAAGCTCGGCCTTTTCAGTAGTACTCACCCCCATATCAAACAAAATATTATAGACCTCATAAAGGAAGTCTTGGGGGTCTTCATCAACTTTGAATTCAAAGAACATAGTAGGATTCATCCTCGTAAAATCTCTTAAGCGGGTAGCCATAGTACTAGCATGTTTGTTCTCTCGAGGTACAACCTCCCGGTTAGCTTGTGTCGTCATGGCTTGAGCTTGAATAGTGATGGCTTGTTCCATTGGGAGAAGGGCTTCCCTTACCTCACCATCCGTCATGGCCGGAGAATTGACAGTAACTTGATCATCAATAGCAACTTGCTCTTGAGGAGGAACTCTATTGCCTTGGAGAGGAGTTCCCGCATTAGCAATATCTTCTTCCACTCTTCTAGTGGTTGTCCTTCTTGTGTTCATAGCCTATAACCACAATAAAGGGATTAGATGATAAAAGACACATAGTTTCATGACACTAAAGGCACGACATAGGATTACCAAGAAAAGAGAATTTTCCTACTCATCACATAGTCTCTCATTCATAATTGTGGCGCGCTTCACAACCATGAACAAGACACTATATAAATGTGGTTTAGTGAGACATCGACCCTAGGTTATTTAACCTCATTCTCTGATACCAAGTTTGTCATATCCGTAGAGCACCCCCAGATGTAACCGGCATCGTCGTCCTTGAAGAGGACTTAGACAAGCCCTTAGCATTCGTCATAACATGTCATATGTTTAAAATGCGGAAAATTAAAATCTTTTGCAAATACTAAGTGAAATATACTTAGAATTCTTGTTTATCATATATTGAGGTATACATAGACCTCTCACATAGAATCTTACTTACGCTAACATGATCAACATACTTACGATAGTCTAAAAAAATTGTCTCACATAAAAATAATCTAAAGAGTAAGAATCTTGGACTTAGCCAATACAATATCAATATGTCATATAGGCCTTACTATTACAAAATTCGATGATAAAAGGAATAAAAGTATATCTCTTAGACTATTACAATCTTCATGGCTAGAGTAATGAAAATATAGTATCCCCGAACATGACGAACTACCACCACTTGGAGAAAGAGTTCCAAGCTTCTTCAATCGACCTTCTTAAGCTTCAATAGCCGGACCCTACATATGTAGACTTATAAAGGATATGGATTAGTACGCCACTTGTACTAAGCATTGTATATGCACCTAAAACATTTAAAGACATGCATGAAAAGTACCATTTCTTTAGAAAGCATGCTAAGTCATTTGAAAGCCTCTAATGCACATACAATAGAGCATATACAAGATAAGGATCACAACAACATAAATCATGATCATAACAAAAGACACATCATCATACATTCATATTAACATTTCATGTTCAATAGTTCATATCAACATAACATACAACACTTACCAATAATCCCATCCAAGCCTACAAGTGCAATGCTCATGAAAAGCCCCATCACCCCACATAATCAAGTAAACAAGATAGGAGACCATAAGAAATGTTATACTTAATACAACTTATATCATAAGTAGTCGTCATCACATATAGCGATATAGACCAATAACATGTTCATCAACATAACCAACATCATATAAAAGCAACATCATAAATCATAAGCATAATACATTTCATGTTCATAGTACATAAGAACAATCTTCTAGGACTTCCCTTAGAGTCAACTTGTGCAATGTCTAGGTAGAGTCTCATACCCCTACATATACTAAGTAGACTCCTCAAGTCACCCTAGTCAATGTCCATTTACTTTAGTCTTTCATTTTACTTTAGGGAACAATCTCCTTAACCACATTAGACCATGTGAGCTAAACATGGTACCCAGTGTCATGAAACCCTACACCGAAAGAAACTGGTCTACTTGGCAAAGTAGAACCAAATCATGAACATAACATTCTAGGTGGATCCACTGTCTAGTATTCTTATGGGGGCAACACAGTTAAGGAACTAGGATATATATTAGAGACTCATAATTCCATATTGCATGGAAGCCTCCATCTCATGAGAGTCATTGAGAGCCTACCTTCCAACTTGGGAAGGGACACCTCTCATATCTAGTTCACTCGGTGCTAAGATTAAGTCCCCTTTTGAATAACCTTTAAGTTACATTTATCATCAATATTTTCATAGTCCATAGGAGACTAAATTCTTGTATAAACATGATCATTAGCTTATTAGGTTTAGAATGAGAATTTCCTTTCATCGTAACCCTTCAATTGTGAGATTAACATATCATAGTCATATTGTGTAAGGCATACAAGAGAAAACATCATCGACCTTGCATTATCATACCCTTACCATGATATCACATTCAACATATTGATAGCCCATCATATATGAATAGCAACATCATACATACTTCAATTGCATAAAAACATCAATTATATGCCAACATCAACATAATAGAGTAATGATGACTTTAGAAGACTTACCGTTGCTTCCAAGAATCTTCATGAAGAACTTACTCTCCATTCACCACCATCATCCAATAATATGGTGACTTAAACAATAACATAACAAATCCCAACCACTCTAGTCACAAGATCAATTCGTAGCTAGATTTAAGGGAAAGGGGTTCATTTATGAGTCCATTCAAGAAATAGTCTCAATCCCAACATTTCATGACATTAAGTGAAAGATGTAACATAATCAAATCCATTATTTAGGGAAAGAACATGCATCACACAAAATCCAACAATTCCATGTCAATTACTCAACAACTCATTAATTAGCCATAGGAAATCATAATTCATCATAATTAGCCATCAATTTCGAGTTTGGAAGAAAACACATTTGTAGAGTAAAAACCCTAGGAATTTGAATTGTTTAGAAATCACTTTGAAAGGACCTCTTGGGGAAAGGAATCCCAAGAGTGAAGAACCCATGCCTTAATGACGATTCAATCCACGAATTTTGAGAAAAAAAGTTGAGAACTTGACCTTCTTCTCCAAGCTTCCAATGCTCTTCAATGGTGGTTGAGTAGAGAGAGAGTTTAGAGATAGATGAGAGTGATTTGGTGAATCTGATTATATGTGCGCGAAAATGGTTTAAGACTGACCTAAAACCAATATAGACTCGTCCCCTAAATTACCAAAAGATCCCTCACTGAATTGGGAAATTTTGTGATGTTAAATTGACTGAAAAATGACGCGGACGAATCTGGGAAGTGGCTGCGCGTCGCTGGGGCAATTTCAATTCTTTTCTCTAAAATCCGAGTTGAGGCACTGTGCCTTGTGAAGTCCTTGCATTGAGAGGAATGCCTAGCCAGTGTTGGCTGCGTGAAGCGCAATGGGCTCCATATATTGGCTGCCGCAAGCTGCTTTGGCAGCTTGCTCGCCTATGTCCAGGTCCTCTTCAAGGACCCTTCGGGTGGTCCTTGGGGAGTCGTTACTAGACGTTTGGACCCTTTATACTATATTTTACCTATTTAAAGTCTTTTTACAAGTTTTATATTTCATTTGACGCTTCCAAACCTTCACCAAACATAGGGACGTCTACTCGTTCAATTTAGCTAGTTTCCGGACGTCAAGGTCTTTCTTTGTCATTTTGGATCTAACTTTTTCTAATTGAGTTTAATACATTAATATAGGTCTGGAAACATCATTTTAACCATTATTTAATAGGCTAAGCTTTACTCTAAGTCATGGAACTTCCGGAGTGTTACATCTTTTGAGAAGTGAATAGGTTCATAGTTGACAACGTTTTGACTTTAGTTGGTACCAACATTTAGTTTGATGTATATGAGTCACCTTCAACTACTTTCAGACAAATTTGAAGTCAATTTTGAGTAATCGCTATTGTTTCAAATGTATCTCAAACATACTTAAGTATTTACAATATGAGCTCATCTTGCCTAAATGCAAGGATAAAATTATTCATATGCTCATGTTTCAAGTATCGTGGCAACAATAAATTCCTACTTTACACTATAGAACTGTTCTAATCTTAGGACATTTTACAGGTCACTTACACTCAAAAATATGTTCAATGCATGAGATTGAGATATCATATGTTTGGCCCTTATGTAAGTATCCACTAAAGTGAGAACACCAAAAATGAGATCGAATAGGACTTGTTATTGTCTTTTAATGTAGGCTTATGGAAAGATAGGATATTCATTTGAGTAAAGTGACTATTCCTCTTTAAATTTTGCACAATGCTCTCAATATTTTATTTTTATTTTTGCGTTTGACCTTTGTTTTCATGAAATTTTCTCCACATTTATGTTTTTCTCTTAACTTACTCTCCTTTTGTTGGAGAGTTTTTATTTAATTTTTTCTTTCTAGCTTTGTTACACAACTTGGATATATGGCACTGTGTAATAGTGTACTCAAGGAGTAAGGATCAATGAATGGTGCATTTATGCACTCAAAAAGAAATATGCTAAGATGTAGTTATCCAAATAAGTTCCAGGCTAGAAATGGGATTTCATGTATAACATGTCATTTTGTAGGCTTGAAAGGCACAATCGGATCAAAGAAAGTCTATAATCCTTTCCCAAGTTAAATGTTGCTCAAATTTTTGCATTAACCAACATCAGGTCCAAGTTCAGATAAAAAAAGTGATGTCATTGAATTTTATATCTAAAGTGCGCCACACAATGCACATGAAACAATGAGGTCATATTTTTTTAAGCTTTAACTCTAAAAAAGATAATTTCTCAAGTAACACATATATGTATCAAGAGCTACCAAAAAAAAGTCTATAGATTATAACAAAGTTGATCTGTCTGTCCAAATATTTTAACATTTTTTTGTTTACACATACTTTTATTCATTTTAGTACCAACCAAGTCAAGATTTTTTAAATTATTTTTTACTAATAAAAATCTTTCTAAAGAGAGATTGTACTCTAAACAATTTTTTTTAATTTTGAAAATAAGGAAAAGAAACATTCTTATTGGAACCTTGAATAAAGAGAAAAAAACTCTCTTTTTTTGTCCCGATTTTTGGACCAAACATCAAAATTAGGCTGCCTACGTATTTTGTCAAAGAAAGAATCAGGTCGAAAGTAGTTCAGAGAGATCATCAACACACCCTTATTTTTAATAATGAATACTTTATATATTAAATTATTTTTTTTCAATAAGGATCACCGAACCCGAAAAGTGTTGTCTGTGTATTTCATCGAGTTGAGAATCAAGTGTGAGTAGTTCGTTAAACTTTTTGTAAATATGTTTAACTTATTGAAAAAAAAGTCTTTTATTTAAAATATCTTGTTGCAAATATGAAAGGACTAGACTATTTGAGATTAACCGAATAATAACAAATCTAATGAAGATATTAAAATAAAGTCTTCTAAATAACGTTACAAGTAGCACATAGTTAAAAATAGGGCAAAGAGTCATATTTACTCCTGTACTATCCGAAATAGTTTAAATATGTCCTTCGTTATACTTTTGGGCCAATTATACTCTCATCGTTATACTTTGGGTCAAATATACCCCTCATCTATTAAAACTTTGAATCCCAATCCTAGAATAAAAAAGTGAAGAGTTGTGATTAACTTGAATGGTCCATATCTTTTTGTCAAATTTCAAGCACCACATCAATTGAACTTTTACAAATTTTAGAATCAAATCCAGACAATTCGTTGAAAGAATTGTGCTTTTGTTTGCTTATTCAATAAGAAAGTTCAATTATAAGAACAACACACAGTAATCTATTTTTAAGAAATGTACAACTTTTTTCCAATATTTTATATTTTGATAAGCAAAATAATTGAATACATTAATTATATAAACCAATTTTCATGTGATGCAGGAAGCTAAATATTATTTACAAACAACTCATTGTGCTTTTGTTGGTTTATAAATGGGTTTGCGCAAGAAAGTAGGTAGGTGTTGGCTGAGACAAAAAAAAATATGGGTCCTTCAAATCAATCTCAACACTCCACCTGTCTATTCTAAGATTGTGATTCAAAGTTTTAACGGATGAGGGGTATATTTGGCTCAAAGTATAACGGTAAGGATATATTTGGCCCAAAAGTATAATGAGGGGCATATTTAAACTATTTTGGATGGTACAGGGGTAAATATGACCCTTTGCCCTTAAAAGTATGTGGGTCTAAAGAAAAGATTTTTATCCTAGACGGACTCGATTCATGTGTTGAGCTCCCTTAATTCAAACAAAATGTGCAATTAGAGATAATCATAATTGAGAATTTTTTTAATTAAGTTTAACAATCTAGTGGAATAGGTGTCTAGACTGGCTTTAAAATGAGCGAACAATTCGAGTAGGGAAAGGATAGCTTACCGGTAGCAGGGCTTTTCGGCCTTACTGTTAATCATTCCCATCCTAATACATATGTTATTATAGAATCCTTTCCTGGAGCGTTGCCGCATCTCTGGTATCTCATGGCTCGAGAGTATAATCGCATCTCCAAATAAAGTATCTCGAAAGACTCAGATGAATGCGCGAGGAAAGACATATATATGACAGCTCACATAATATCAAAACAATAAATAAGCGAACAAATAGCACATTATGCCATCAAATAAAATATCCAAAAACTAATAAATAAATAACAAAGTCGTATATAAGTCAATATTTAGAAGCTCGAATTCTGGTTGTCCCCAACGGAGTCGTCATCTGTCACACCCCTATTTGTTTCCCAAAATTGAATGTTTTGGAAGAAAAGAGTTTTTCCAATTAAAGTGACGGTTTGAAGGAATTATTTTGATTATTCAGAGTCTCCACTTGAAATTGAGTTTTAGTGTTTTAAGTCACCTTATTTAAATTTTTAATCAAAAAGAAATTTGACTCGTTAGTTTATTTGGTCTGCGAAATTAAAGAACGGGTAAGAAATTTTGTTGACTGAGAGAAAGTGTCAGACACCCCTCGAGTCTCGTGATTCTAGCACGCTTTATAACTTGCATATGACTTGACTTAATTTTTTGGATATAATATGTTTATGAGCCTAAAACTTTACTTATATTCCGCCTTCTTTGATTTATTGTAACTATCTTGTTTAGATTTTTATAATTTTAGTATTATCATTTTAGTGGGATTAGATTATAATAGGAGATAAAGAGTGTGTTTGGTATAAAGGAAAACCTTTTCTGGAAAATGTTTTCCAATTTTCTCATGTTTGGTTGTGACAAAAGTTTTGGAAAATGTTTTCCAAATCAACTCATTTTCCTCAAAATTAAGGAAAATGACTTCCCTTCAAAAATTAAGGAAAACATTTTCCAAAACTCTCCTCTAATTTCAAATTATATTTTTTTTTGGAAAAAATCAATTTTAAAAAAATATATTCAATTTTAAAATTTTTATTTTTTCACCCGATCCCTGATCCCCCAACCCCACCGGCCAGCCCACCCACCCAACCCCAACCCCTCTCCAAAAATTAATTTTATTTTTTAAAAATATTTTCAACTTCAAATTTTATTTTTAAACTCCTACCCCCCCCCCCCAACGTCCCCCGGACAGCCCCCTAACCAACCCCAACCCCCAAAAAAATTAATTTTATTTTTTAAAAATACTATCAACTTCAATTTTTTATTTTTTCACTCTTACCCCTCCCCCCTGCCCCCACCCACTAACCCCCGCCACCACCACCATCCCCAAAAAAATTATTTTTAAAAAATATTTTTAATTTCATAAATTATTTTTACTATAGTAAAAATAAAAGATGTCTCTCAAGAATATTTTTCATTCATAAATCAAACACTAAAAATCATTTTCGAAAAATATTTTCTATTCGCCAACCAAACATGAGAAAATAAGTTCAAAATCTACTTGTTTTTCAGGAAAACATTTTCTAGGAAAACATTTTTCATGAAAAACATTTTCCTCCATACCAAATACACCCAAAGTTTTATGGGATTTGGATTACTTTTTAAAAAAAGAAAATGTTAAAGAGTGTAAGATCAATTTCTCGAAAATAATTTGTTTTTTGGTTTTCATTTTCTCCATCTACACGTTATTTTGTAGTTTGTTTTTTCAACATTCTGTTTCTCTTTCTTCTTACCTTTATTCTAATTTTTTTTTTGTGTAACGGAATGTTTAATTTCTTCTTTCTTTTATTTAAAAAAAATTGATTAAGTTTTTGTTTTTCCCTTTTATTAATACTAGTATATGTGCCCGCACATTGCGCGAATAATTTAAAATGTAATAACATTATATTAAAAATAATTAATAAAATATATTATGCACTTAATAATATATTTAACTTATAATAATAATAATAATAATAATAATAATATAATTTAATGCCTTCTATATTTATAATAGTGGCAAATATTATCATTTTATAAATTTTGCAATGGCAATTTCTCATTTATCTTTTGCTAAGATTGAAACTTAATACATTGAATAATATTTAAATGATAAATTTAATAAGAAACTTTCATTCGTGGGTATTTTTTAAATAAATAATTTAAATTGATTTTTTTTTCAATTTATTTATAAATAGGAGTATAAATATAAAATTTCAAATAATATTAAAATAATAAATTTCCAAAAAAAAAACTTAGATACGTGGATTTTTCTAAAATAAATAATTTTAATTTAAAAGTTTTTCAATTTATTTAGAAATAGTAGTGTAATGAGAATTTTTAAACTCCCTATTTAGTTGGATAAATTATTTTGTATTCAAAATAAAGGTTAAAATGTCATATTTAGTAGGACGTTTCTTTTTAAAAATTTAATACATTATTATTACTACTATTATTATTATATAATAATTATTATTAATTCTTAAAATTTTAATACATTATAAATATTATATTATTATTATTATTATTATTATTATTATTATTATTATTATTATTATTATTATTATTATTAGTATAGATTATAGTTTTTATTTTATTTAAAATGTTTATTTTAAAATTTGAAATGCAAGAATAAATTTCACATAAATATAAAATTTCAAATAATATTAAAATAATAAAATTCAAAAAAAACTTACATACGTGGGATTTTCTAACAATAAATAATTTTAATTTAAATGTTTTTTATTTTGTTTAGAAGTAGAAGTGTGATGGGAAGTTTTAAAACATCCTATTTAGTTGGATAAATCATTTTGTATTCAAAATAAAGGTTAAAATGTCATATTTAGTTGGATGTTTCTTTTTAAAAATTTAATACATTATTATTATTATTATTATTATTATTATTATTATCATTATTATTATTATTATTATTATTATTATTATTATTATAGAATATAGTTTATATTTTATTTTAAATGTTTAATTGAAAATTTAAAATGCAAATAAGAAAAAAATCTGATACAAAACTTAAAAGATTAAATAATATTTAAATGATATGATTTTTTTTCAATTTGTTTAGAAGTAGGAGTGTAATGGGAAGTTTTAAAACTGTTTATTTAGTTGGATAATTATAATATTTTCAAAATAAAGATTAAAATATAAATAATTTTGATGTAAAGTTTTTCAAGGGAGTTGAAAGTCCCTATTTAGTTGGATGGTTATTTTTTTTCAAATAAAGATTAAAATGTCATATATTTAGTTAGATATTTTGTTAACGCTTAATACATTATTATTATTGTTATTATTATTATTATAGGTTATATTTTATTTAAAACGTTTAATTTAAAATTTAAAATTCAAATAAGAAAAAAATCTTATACAAAACTTAAAATATATTAAATAATGTTTAAAAGATAATTTTAAAAGAAACTTCCATACGTGATTTTTTTTTAATAAATGATTTTAGTTTAAAAATTGTTTCAATTTGTTTTAGAAGTAGGGTGTAATGAGAAGTTTAAATCTCCATATTTGGTTGGATAATTATCATTTTCCCAAAATAAATATTACAACACCATATTTAGAACTTCCATATGTGGGTTTTCTTAGTAAATAATTTCTATAAATTTAAATTATTTTTTTAGAATTTGTTTAGAAGTAAGAGTGTAATGGAAAGTTTTAAAACTTACTATTTAATTGGATGATTATATTATTTCCAAAAACTATTCCTAAAATTCATTAAGAAGATGGGTATAATAGATGTGTCAAAGAAATGTTGCATATTGTATCATTTATCAAAAAATTTAAAAATTATTTTTTGTTTTATTCATAATAAGAAATTAGACACAATATGCTGAACAAATCCTGCAAAACAAAAAAAAACATATTAATAAAAAATTATAAACAACAAAACAAAAAGAAAAATATAATCAACAAAAGCGAACAATATGCAAAAATTACTTCAATAACTCAATATTTACGTATAATTTTATGTTCTTCTCGCAACCAACATCACCACTGGTCTATATATAAAATTTATAAACTACTACTTACAATGTGGCTATTATTTCAATTTAGAATTCAAAACTGTGTCATCTAAAGAGTCCAAATAAAACTAAAAGTATTATGCAATTTTATTCAAGTATAGTTATGTATATTATTTATTTTTTTAAAGAAAAACATGGGAAGTTATACATTTTTTAAAAAAATAAAAAAACTGTCTTTACATATTTTTTCCTTTTATGTTTGTAATTATTATTTTTAGTTTTAAATTTTTTAATTTTATATATAAACGTGGGAAGATTTACATTTAAAAAAAAATTGAACTCAAAATCCTTTTTTTCAATTTCTTTCCTTTTATGTTTGTAAATTTTATTTTTATTTTTTGATTTTAAATTTTGATAAATTAATTATTATTATTATTATTATTATTATTATTATTATTATTATTATTATTATTATTATTATTATTATTATTATTATTATTATTATTATTATTATTATTAGATACAAATTTCAAAGGTTTTCAAATTATTTTTGAATTATAAAACTGTTGAATGCCTTTTAATTTACCCACAAGAATAGAATCATCTCGTGCTTATAGAATTAGGTGGTATTGTTATTATTAATTATTATTTTTTACCAATACATTAGTCATACTTATATATCGCACTTCTTACAAATATATATCCATTATTGGTTTTAATAGTTACTTTTAATAATTATTTGAGGTTTGATAGGAAAAAGCCATATATTCGTTTTTTATATGCAATTTTAATAAAATTTTAGAAGCATCATCACAATTTGTAAAAAAAAAAAGTTATTGTGTTTAAGTTTATTTAAAAATAATTTACGTTTATTATAGAAACAAAGGTTTTACAATTGCATTGTCCTAATTTTTATTGTTATTTGAAAATTATATAGATTTAATTAATTTCAATTATTTAGAAAATATTTTTTTTTTAGTAATTGTGTATCATCCACATTTATTAGTTTCAATACAAATATTTAGTTTCATTATTTTTTTTTTACAGCAAATCAGGAATTTTCAACCGGACAAACTTGAAAAAATAAAAAGATTGAAAATAATTATTATTTTAATTATACACTAACTAATTACCATCAAACATAACATCTCAATTACACTATATATGGATATATAAATTATTAACGAAAGAAATTTCAAATCTTTTTTTCACACTTATCTCCTAATTTGTCGTTGCAAATGCTCCCATCCAAAAGATTGTCCTCTCATGAAAGTCAAAGTATTCAAAAATACAGTAATCATGAATTACTTAATGAAATTAATGAGTAACAAAGAAATTAAGAATATGATTAGCATGGAAACAATTTTTTTAGAGAATGATATTGTGCCAATAAAAAAGGTGATCAATATGCTCTTTGGAGAAGCAAATCAATATGCTCTTTCACAAATTCTTTGGGACAGGAGTAAAAAAAAGTGCTTATGCGAGAGGGAATGGGGAAGTGGAAAGTTGTGATGGTTTTATAATCCTAATTTTATTTTTTGTATTAATTAATTTATTTTATTTTATTATTATTATTATAATTATTATTATTATTATTATTACTATTATTATTATTATTATTATTATTATTATTAAACAATTTGCCTTTTATTTTGGTTATAAAGAAGGAATAGAATTCAAAAGTTAATTTAGATTTTTGTATAAGAAATTTGAGGTACTTTAAAAAACTTCAGTTTTTATTTTTATAAAAAAATAAATAACTGTAGTCAACTAATTACTAGGGAGATATTTTTAATTTAAAATTTTAAAAATAATAAGGAGTTATTTCTATTTTTATATTTTAAAACTAATAGACACTTACTTTTATTTTAAATTTTAGAAATAAATTTAATAATTAATAAATTTTGATTTTTGTAGTGTTGACACGTAGGCGATATATATATATATATATATATATATATATATATATATATATATATATATATATATCATCTTTTGTTTCTTTTGTTTCTGCTTTTTATAAACGTTTATTCTATTTATTTTTTACTTTCTTAATGATGTGTTCCTCTTTTTATTATCTTTATTTATTTTTTCTGTTCTGCCCGTTTATCCTTTTTCCTTTTATCATTTTTTTATATTATATTTTTTCTCTAATTACGTTTTTCTTTATTACTTCTATATATTCTTTTTTTTTTTTTTTTTTCCCTAAAACTAATTGAGAGAAAATAGATATACATAGAGATATAATAATATATTCCTTCACAAAAAGGGTGATAGTATGAAATTACTAGTAAGAGAACTATATGACATTGATAAATTAATTACTCACTCAAATGAACTAATGTTCACCTCCTCCATTTTTAATATTTCAAGTACAATAAAAAAATTATTCTAATATTAGTTGTCTCCATAAGTATGAAAATATTATTTATTTATTAAGAGCCAGAAACTCCAAATGGTGATTAATGCAAAACCTCTAACCAATTTATATGTAATTAAACTTAAGTCATAAATGAAGTTGTCAATTTGTACAGTCTAATAAATGTACATAAAAATGTTGGAATAAAAAAAACTAAGAGTAAACAACAACCATCTTTGGATAAACTTAGTTAATTAAATTAAAGTACGTGTAACAATACTTCAATGAGCAAGCTTAAACAATAACAATTCATGCAAAAAATCTGATATGCATCAAAAAGATAGTGGAATATAACAATACATGTAATTTTCAGGACTTCATAACATCATAATCCAATTTCGAACATAATTTCATTGAACTATATAAGAAATTAGAATCACATTTTCATATAACATAATTCCCCACAAAAGAAACTGCTACAATCCATTGATTTCCAAAGTTAATAAATTAACTTTAAGATTCCAAAGTTAATAAATTAACTTTTAAGGAGCCACAAACTCGAATCAACGAACAAAACCTCGAACTGAACTATGATTGTGTTGTGTTTTTTTTTGTTGTTGTTTTAGATTGTAAAAAGTGTCTTTTTTTATTTTTGTGTGTGTGTGTGTCGTCTGTTGGATTTAAAGTGTGGATGGTTTTTCCTTTTTCTTTTCCTTCTTGTGATGCGTCGTCTGCGTAATTTTTTTGGGTGTATTTGGTGTTGTGAGTTTTGGGATTGTATTGGAATAATGTAAATATATATTATTGAATTTAAATGAAGGGAGTGATTTTTTATTCTCTCTGGAATGTGTTTTTTCTTCGAGTTCATTTTTTTTTTTTTTATATATATGTTTGCTGATGTTTTTTTTGTTTGTTTGTTTTTCTGTACGTGTAGTCTCCTTCCTTTTGTAGTATATATTTACTAGAAAAGTATGTGTAGTAGGTTATAGTGTGTAGTAGTGTGTGTCGTATGTGTAGCGTGAAAACATTGAGGTGAGTGGGGTAATGGGTAGGTTATTTGTTTTAATTTTTTTTTTTTTAATAACTAAAAATAATAATAATAATAATAATAATAATAATAATAACTAATTATTTTGAAATAATAAAATTTAAGAAAAGTCAAATAGTTAGTCCAAAAATATAATTAAGAAATACTAGCTGGTTTATTAAAATTCATATTAAAAAAATATATATCCTTGTAGTTTTTAAATCTTTTAAAATGAACATACTAAAACACGATGAAAAATAAAATATTTAATGTAGACCCAGAAAAAGGCGTAAAACCTTATGTTCGATAAAAAATTATGTATCTAATTTTTACTCGTAAATGTCTGAAAGATATAAAAATCAAGAAAAGTACATCAAAACACCTCAAAAAAATCTTAAACTGCACCAATGACCTTAGAATATCGAAATCAAAAAAATACAAAAAAAATATACTCTTTTTCATGACTATCCGAAAAATAACAAAAAAAATTAATTTTTACTCGTAAATGTACGACACATATAATAATCAAGAAAAGTACATTAAAACACCTCAAAAAATTCTCAAACTGCACCAATGACCTTGGACTATCAAAAAAAAATATAATTCTACTTTTCTTTTTAATAATTGTATGAAAAATAACAAAAAAATTAATTTTTCCTCGTAAATGTCTGAAACATATAAAAATTGAGAAAAGTACATCAAAACACCTCAAAAAAATCTAAAACTTCAACAATGACCTTCGAACATCGAAACACAAAATGATCAAAATTTCACTCTTTTTCTTAACTATCCGAAAAATAACAAAAATTAATTTTTACTCGTAAATGTATGAAACATATAAAAATTAAGAAAAGTGCATCAAAACACCTCAAAAAATTCTCAAACCTCACCAATGACCTTATAATATCGAATTTAGAATGTCACACTCCTTTTTGTGCACAACAGCTAGGGTTTTTCCAATTTAAGTGATTGTATTGCTTAGTGATTATGTTTTTATTTTTTCAGTGTGGAACTTGGAATTGAGTTATGGTGTTCCAAGCCACATTTTTGTTTAATCCTAATCAAAAGGAAATGACTCTTTATTTAATCTGCGAACCAGAAATTCGGGTAAGAAATTCTGATAACCGAGGAGAAGGTATTAGTCATCCCTCGAGTCCTGTTGTTCTAGCACTGTCACTTTTATTGAATTTTACTTAAATTATGATTATTTTTAGATATATTTTTATAGGTTACAGTTTCACTCACATTTTTACTGTTGAAGTTTTATTTGGTCTTAACCTAAATGCGTAATCATATTCTTGGTCTTGACATTTAGAGACATAACTGTCTTCTTTCTGTCACACTTAATAATCTTATTTTTCTTATAAGCCTTTACTTTAAATCAATGAGAGTTAGTTATATTATTAAGGCGTGTCACCACATTCTTGAGTTTATTTTAATGTTTCAAAAAAGATGTGTAACCACATTCTTAATTGAAACAAATATTTTTTAACAGGCCTCAAACTCATCTAGTCATTAAAAAATAAATATTTTCCTTTATACATAAAACCAAATAAAGTAAAATAAATCTAAATATTGAGGATACACTATATAATTCTTGCATCATTTCTATATCATTTTATTTTATATTTTTTTTATATTTTATAATTTTATTAATCTTAAAACTAACGTCTACATTAAGTATACACTTTCTCATTAAACAAGACAGTAATGAATTGTTAAAAATAAATCTTAATCTTTATTATAAAAAAATAAACAACAATAATTACCAATAAAGCTTCTTTATTTAAAAAGAGATGTAACACTTAACACATCTTCATTTCAATTAAATTATGAATAAAATAAAAGTGTAAGAAAACTTGTCATAATAACTACATCAAATTCCATAAATAAATTAAAGATTTAAGGCAAGTTATATCTTAAGATGAAGAAAATAAGTACCGCAAAATCTTGATGAAAGCTCGATTAAAACAGTCATAAATCTTTTGTAGATCGTATGGAGTGATATATGTATTGTGTTGGTATGAAAATTAATGTGAAAGAAAGAAAAAACGTGAATTGGTTGGTGAATTTTTGAAAGGAAAAAAAATGAAAATGTTTCTTCTTCGTTTTTCTTTTCTCTTTTTTGGCATCTCTTGCCTTTTTTTCTGATTTTTCTTTCTCCTTTTTTTTCGTCTGTTTGCTGATATCTTTTTTTTTTCTTTTGGTGTTCTGATGTGTGTGTTAATATAGTAGTGCAGGTGTGTGTTGTGGTTCAGTAGTGTGTGTGTGTGTGTGTGTGGGGGGGGGTCGGTAGTGGCGTGAAATGGGGTTGTGGGAGGTTAAGTCAACTTATTTTTATAATATAATATAATATAATATCATATAATATAATATAATACAATAAAATATAATATAATATAATTATTTTTTAAAATAACAAAAGCTAATAATAAATTATAATTTTGAAATACTAACTTATTTATTAAACTAAAATTAAAATAAAACATATATTTTTTTGTTATTTTAAATCTTCTAAAATAAACATACTAAAATAAAATAAAATAAAAATATTTAATTTGGATTTATGAAAACATTTAAGAAATAAAAATGGTGTATAACTTAAGTCCGGTCAAAAATGACGTGTCTACAGTTTGCCCCTCTTTGATTGAAAAAGAGTTTTCAAACAAAGAAGTAGACAAACAAGTTTCGACCGAATTCTTATTTGAGTGAAAAAGAATTTTGTGCGATCAAGTCTTGGTTTTGAACATCCTACATATCGCGGGCTATAAGGGAATCAGGTCACATGTAGTTCAAGGAGATGAGGTGATTAGTTGGAAGTTATGTGAGGTTCCATCGAGGCTCAGGTCGTGGCTACTATCCTTACATAAAAAAGTAAAATAAAATGAAAGCTAATAGTCAAAAGGAAAATAAAAGTACAAACTCCTATCTATGCAACATCTCTTGAGTCTTGACTTTCAAATATCACCATGATTTTTGGGTGAGTATCTTGATCTTGAATGGATTTGAGGCTTAACTTGCCACTTAAGATGACAATTTGAAATGCTCTTCAATGACTGCATGTTTTCTTGATAAAAAGTTGAATGGAAATAGATGTCCAGAAATCAGGATGCTATATGCATTGAAAAAACAGATTTTGGCTATCATGGAGATTGATCATTCTGAAAAAGAGTTGAAACTTTGTTCTTGAATTTCAAATTTATGTTCCTCTTGAAGAACCCAAAAACCATCACAAACAAAAGAAATAAACAAAAAAAAAATTCCCCAATTTTTACTCGAATTTTTTTGTGATTTATTAGCAAATGTGAAAAAAATAGAAAAATAAATAATCTAAGTCTAGGAAGTGTTTATCCTAGGAGAAATTAACCTAGTCTCATTATGTAGAAGGGTCCTGCTAAACTAAATTTAATTATGTAGGAGGGTCCTGCTAATCTAAATCCTATTATGTAGGAGTGTCATGCTAATCCCAATATATTGGAAGGTCCTGCTAATCTAAATCCTATTATGTAGGAGGTCCTACTAAACTAAATCGCTTTATGTATGAGGGTCCTACTAACCTAAATCCCATTCTGTAGGAGGGTACTGCTAATCCCATTCTGTAGGAGGGTCCTTCTAATTTAAATCTCATTATGTAGGAGGGTCCTTCTATTCTCATTATGTAGGAGGGTCCTGCTAATCTAAATCTCATTATGTAGGAGGGTCCTACTAATTCATTATGTAGGAAGGTCCTGCTAATTTAAATCCTATTATGTAGGAAGGTCCTTCTAATCCCATTATGTAGGAGGGTCTTGCTAATCTAATCTCATTATGTAGGAGGGGCCTGCTAACCTAAATCCCATTATTTAGGAGGGTCCTGCTAATCTCATTATGTAGGAGGGTCCTACTTGTAACACCCAAGAAGTTCATGACTTAGTCTAGAGACTCACTTGATGAACTAAACCTTAAAACAATGTTTGTAGACCCAAAACAATTTATGCAATCTAATTAGGAAGTGTTGGAATCAAAACGTCAAGGAACGACCATGACGTCCGGTGGATTGTGAAATGTGAGCTAGTGTACCTAGGCAAGTTTCAATGGATTTTAGGAGTCGAAATTTAATGAAATTTGGTAGAAAGATGTTAGATATATATAAGAGTGCTTTTAGGGTCGAAACATTTGGGTACGACTCCCCAAGGACCACCCTAGAGGTCCTTGAGGAGGACCCTTCAATTGATCCTCCAAACAAAGATTGTGGCAGTGTCCAACTACGACCACAAGCGACGAGCCGTCGTTTGAACGACGCTCCGTCGTCTTATGTCGTTGGTTGACATTTAACCAAATTTGAAAAATGGCTCAAAATGGTCCAAATGACGCCTTGCCAATACGGTTCATGGAACGACGGACCGTTGACTGGAGTTGTCGATTGGGTCTGTTCACTTGTGCAAAATTTTTACTGAGCCAAGGGTGGTTTGGTAAATTCCACCCTTGGCGAATAGCGTGTGGGATCAATCAAAATTAGTAATTTCAATTATATTAAAAGACTTTAACTCATTAAAACAATTAACTGTTCATAACTTCAAATCAAAAATCAAAACCCGCTTTCCCTCTCTCACAAAATTCTCTCTCTAGATCACCATTGAAGAACAAGGTAGAACTCAAGTTAGGGCAGTCAAGATTCATCCTTTCTCACTTCAATTTTGTGGAATATCATAAACTAAGGTATGGGATATTGATTAATGGATTAGTTTCTCCATGAAGTCTTTCAAAACTTCTAATTTCAAAATTTACAATGTGACCAAAACTAGGGTTTGTAATCTAGCCATGGGTTCACTCTTAAATCGTTTTATTTATGTTATGTTCCTTATATTATGATTATATTGGGATTCATTGAACATTTATATGGTGAAAATTCCCCCAACAACCCATGTGACCCATAACCCAATTTCAGGAATGTTGTGGGATGAATTGAGTAAATATGAGCATGATGTATTGAAATTGATGATTATATAGTCATATAATGTTGTCTTTCATGCCTGATGTGATTTGAATTAAGGTAATCATGATACTTGTTTCATAACCTTGAAAATAAGGTAAATTCTATGGTTGTGTATGTGATGAAGAACATTGTACATAGACTTTGAATTGCTTGCAAGGTATGTGGCTTATGGAAGGATACGAAGGTAATTAAGATGGTTTGCATTCTCTTGAACGATGTCTATTGTGTAGTATGAAACTTTTATAATAATATTGGTCTCTTGTGTTGATTGAAAGTATAAGTTTTCATGATAACACTATAATTAAGACCTTGAAGGTACTAGTCACATATGTATGATGATTCTAGGGTGAAAGTGCTTTCTCACTTAATGAATCTAAGAGCTTATGCTGAATTGTATTGAATGAAGATGAATTACTCTTCACACATGTAGATACAATTTAGAGAACAATGGCAGTAAGTTGGGAAGTATACTAAGCACCGAGTGAATATGTACAATGAGGAAAAGACCCTCTTGCTAATGCAATGGGCCGGGTTATCCAAGTGATTACTCATGATATGGAAGCCTTCCCGCTAATGCAATAGGCTGGGTTTCTAGAAGCAATGTCACTATACCTTAACTAAGTGCCCCCGTAGGATATAGCTAGTGGATCCTCATAATATCTAGTTTCTAGGTTTCACCTTGTCAAGTGGAAAACCCTTTTTCGATGTGGGTCTTTACGACACCGGATTCCATGAAAGATCTCATGGTCTATGTCGATTATGGTTGCTCCTCCCTAAAGTAATAAAGTAACAAAGTAATGAAGAATTATGAACTAGTCTATAAATTTCTAATGAGTTTACTAAGTAGAAGTGGGGGTATGAGACTTCACTTGTACATTGCACTAGTATGCTTAGAAGGTTGTTGTAGGTGGTTCCTTAGAGTTATGAGATGATTATGATAACATGTCTTACAAAATGAAGGTAAAAGGTAACATATATGACCAAGGTGGTTTCTATGGGAATGCTTGGTAGGGTTGGTATTATGGGATGCTAACTCTACATTGAACAAGTGGACCCTTAGGAAATGCTAAAATCATGTTGTGTTGAAGTCTTGATATCATTGAAGTATTGGCTTATGTGTTGTATTGTTGATTCAATTGGCTTTCAAAACCTTATAAATGCATGCATTACATGTAAATGTCCTTTTCTCATGTTTTTAAAGGTTTTTATGCATTTCTCCATATTTAGTGCATTAATTGTACTAACCCCTTTTCTCCCTTTTATATTATGAGTATAGGTTCCGACTAGTTGGTTGCTCCTCCGTTCTTGAAGATAGCTTGGACTTCTATTCTCCAAGACATTGTGGTAGGTCCTCAAAGATTTGAGGACATATGCACTAGTGGACACTTTATGTTTTCTCTATTGATGTAATAGAATTAGTAATCTTCTCTTATGTACATTTGTTGTAAAGACTATTGTCTCTAAAGGGCTAAGGACCCTATTTGTAGAATCTTGTTAACTCTTATAAATAGATGGTGTTGTGAGACAAATGTTGGAATATAATCATAAATCGCTTATATTGCTAATGAGAAGTCTATGTAAACTTCATAAGCAAGGAGTATATGTAAACTCTGTATATAGTATGTGAGAAGTCTAAGTATACTTCACTATGTACAAGTTTTAAATTTTTCGCATTATTTCAAGCTCATTATGCCATGACGAGTATGCTAAGAGGCTTGTATGAGACATATTTGAGGTCGAGTACTCCGGTACCGTCTAGGGGGGTGCTCCCCGGTCGTTACACTACTAATCTAAATACCATTATGTATGAGAGTCCTGCTAATCTAATTTCCAATTGTTCAGGAGGATCCTGCTTCCTATTGTCCAGGAGCGTTCTGCTACACTAATTTCCATCGTCCAGGAAGGTCCAGCTAATCTAATACCATTATGTAGGAGAGTCCTGCTAATTCCATTGTCCAGGAGGGTCCTGCTATATTAATTTTCATTGTTCAGGACAGTCCTGCTATACTAAATCTATTACTTACAAAGATCACACTTAACAGAATCATCTAATAGAATCACCACAATATTTTATTATTTTTTGTCCTAATTTGCACCAGAAAAATATTATTAAGCTGTTAGCATAAATATGAAATATTTATACTATAAGAAAAACGCAAGACACAGATGCAATTAGGGTGTTTCTTCCCTAGAAATGAAAGATAATAGAGTGTTTTTTGTCTAAGGTTAAAATGCAACTATGGTGCTTATTCCTAGAAACGGGAGTAATAATTTTATTTATTTTTTAACAAATAAAAATATGACCCAATTTTAATTTGAGGAACTTTAAAAGTCTTTTAAATATATTTATCATTCAAGGATATACAATTTTATTCTAGAAGATCGATCCCTATTGTAAGACTGCCTACATATCTTGTATAGAAAGAATCAGGTCAAATGTAGTTAAAAAAATTATCATTTATTTTTTCTGATTTTTTTTTGCAAAAGGCCTCTTAAAAAACACTAGAGGAGAAAAGAAACAAATTAATTCATAATTGAGATTGTTTTGGTTTTAGTTGGTACCAAAAATTAGTATTATTCATATGAATGACCTCTAACTGTTTTCACACAAATTTGAGGTCAACTTTGAGTAATCCCTATAGCCTCAAATGATATCTCAAACATACTTAAGTAATTACGAGGTCAGTTCATCTTGACTAAATAGGGATAAAATTATTAATATCCTCATGTTTCAAGTGTCCTCACAACAAATGAAGTCCTATTTCACCAAATAGAAGTGTTCAGATCTTAGGATGTTTTAGAGGTCACTCGCACTCAGAAAGACGTTAGTGCATGAAACTAAGATACCATATGCTTGACCCTTATGTAAGGATACACTAATGTGAGAACACAAAAATGAGATCCAATAAGACTTTTCACTGACTTGTAGTGTAGGCTTAGGAAAATGTGGGATATTCATTTGGGATAAAGTGACTATTTCCTCCATAAATTTGTACAATGCTTTCAATTTTTAGAATTTTAGCATTTGAAATTTATTTTCTTGAAAGTGTCCTCATTTTTTCCCCATCTTCTCTCCTTTTTATTTGAGATTTTTTTTTTCATTTTTCTTTCTAGCTTTTCTTTGTCTTTTTTGTATGTGCACATATTTGATCTATTCACTTGGTTACTCAGCTTAGATCTTTGGCACAATGTAAATAATTGATAGTGCGCACAAGGAGGCGAGACCTTGTGTATTTATGCACTCAAAAGAATATATGCTAAGATGTGATTAATCAAATAAAAAGGTTTCAGGCTCGAAATAAGATTTTTATGGATAACATGTCATTTGTTAGACTTAAAAGGCACAATCGGATCAAAGAAGCCTATAATTCTTTCTCAACTGAAATGTTGCTTAATATTTCACCTTAACTAACATACGGGCCAAGTTCTCGATCAACAAAGTCATGCTATTGAATTTTATATATAAAACTCACCACACAATGCACATGAAAAATGAGTCTGAATTTATTTTAGCCTTAACTTTAAGTAAAACAGTTTGTCAAATATTACATAAATATATTAAGAGATAATAAAAGAAGTCTATTGGTCATAACAAAGTTGATATGACTTTTCAAATAATTTAACACTTTATTATTTTTTCTTTTGCACAATCCTAAGCATGTTGACACCAAGTCAACAGATATTATAAAAAAAAAAATTCATTTACTTTTTGCCCCAATTTATGTGACGAGGACTATCATTTTTTTCTTAGTTCGACCAAACCTCCACATAAGGCTGCCTACGTATCTTGTGAAAGAAAGAATCAGATCAATCGTACTTCAGAAATATTATAAACACAAGATTTATTTTTAAGAAGTACTTCTCATTTTTATTTTTAATAAGGATCACCGAATTCGAGGAGGATTACCTACGTATCTCATCGAGGTGAGAATCAGGTGTGTGTAGTTCGTTCAGATTGTACTGTTAATTTTTTTATTTTTGAAATGCAATAATGTTTTTTTCGTTTAAAAGGTATAAAAAAATTTGAAATGAATTTTGTTTTATTTTATATTTCTTGTGATTTTGTTTAGAAATGATTTTGTTTGAATTTTCTTTTTGAAAAAATTAAGAACTTCTAAAACAATTTTTTTTGTGTGTGTTTTCTCTCTATTTTTTAAGTAAAAATTAAATGTGAACTTTTTCCATTTCACTGATCACTACAAAATGGGTCAACTTATAAAGACTTTCTAAATAACTGCATTTTCATGTAGCATAGAAAATCATCTAAATGGTCAAGTAAGAGATGAATACTTGTCCAAGACGGACTCAATCCTTGTTTCTTGTCACTAGGTCAAATACAAATTATTCAAATGAATGAAACCTACTAGTGGAAACCATGACCTAAAGGAGACATGTGTCTAGACTGGCTTACTCAAGTTGAGAACTACAAGTTGAGAACTCGAGCCAGGGAGGGGCAACTTATATGTAGGAGCGCTATTCTGACTTCATTGCTGGTCCAACCCCGCCTAACATATATGACTAAATATCCTTCACTGGTGTCAAGACACTCCAACTTTATATCAAGGAAAAATAGGATTCATAGATGCATTCCCGTGGCCGTGTGATATGCTCAAATTGCACCTCCTTACAGAAGTATAAGCGATCGTATCAAGTAAAGAACCCAACAAGTAGGTTGGGGTCGATCCCACGAGGAAAATAGTTTAGACTTAACTTCAATGTACAATTACGTCTATTTAGCCAAGTCCTTTCCGAAAACAGTTAATTAAAGGGAGGGTTTTGTGAAACAAAAGTGTTTAGTTATTTCTAAGTAAGACAAGTAGCAAGAGTGAAACTTTGGTGTTTATCAAGTGATGAGAGAAACTAGGGTGTAAGTGTTCCCCATAGGTTCATAACACGGTAATCCTAGCTATAACAATTCTTTCCTAGTGTCTTGCATGCAAAGTGGTAAGTTAGGTATCTCTAAATCCTTGGTCCGGCATATAGAAAATTTTACCCCGTATCTTGGTCCGGCTACGTGCATCTAAGTTACTAACCCTTACCTTTACTTTATATTAAGCATCATATTCGATGTGTGACTTAGTTATTACTTCACGCCAATTGAAACTAGCCTATTAGATAGTATCCCACTAAATCTATGTTGATAATTCTTTTCCTATTGACTACCCCCTTGGTCCGACAAGTAGAAATAGGACAAGTTCTAACGTGTTCACTCGTTAAAAACACTTCTAAGTGAAAGAATTATCAATGCATGCAAGAACCTATTCAAGATTTGTTATTTAGCTAATTTTACTTTGTTAATCACCCATGGTTCCCACAACCGTAGTTGTGAATTTAGTTACCCATGGCTAGAAGAATACAATTCATACTTTATAAACAATAATTCATAAACTTACTTTGACAAGTTTGAAGAAAACCCAGAAATTACGCTTGAAACAACAAAATTCACTTGAAAATCGATTTTGGAAACTTGAATTAATTGCTCAAGTTGCAAAGTCAAATCTCCAAGAACAATAGTATGAAAAATAATAAAGAATCCAACCCCAAAAACGAGGTTTTACACCCTATTTATAAAGATATTGTCCTAAAATTAAAGGAAAACAAATAAGGAAAGTTTGTCAAAAAATACGCGGCTTCAATCGACGACCCCACGACGGTCCGTCGATGGAACGACGGACCGTCGACTGCCTCCGTCGGTCCAGACTTAGCTTTTTCTTCAGTCTTCACATTTGCACCTTCTCTGATCGAATCGACGGACCAACAACACGGTCCGTCGATTCACTTACGGTCTGTCGATGCTTCTCGTCGTTTCACATTTAATTTTTCTTCAACACGGGGTACTGGGACATCTCTCTGATCTGATCGACGATTTTCCATGACGGTCCGTCGATCACCCAACGGACCGTCGATCCTTCCATAGCCCCACACTTAGTCAGAATTCCCCAAGTTGCTTCCAGATGTCTGAACCTCCAATCGACGGTCACCACCTACGGTCCGTCGATGGGACGACAGGCCGTCGATGGCTTCGTGGATCATTTCTATACTGATTCTTCACAGCCTTCTGCATTTTAGTTTCGGACAACTTTCCTGCAAAACATAGATAAAAACACATTAAAATTACTACAAAAAGGCCCTAGACACACACTAAACTTAAGTAAAAAGCATTGAAAGTACCGTGAAACCACGGTACATCAACACCCTCAACTTAAATTTGTTGTTTGTCCTCAAGCGACACACTATGACTCACCACAACACTTCTGTACAAAAGTATTCTCTTTTAAGCTTTCACAATCATATGGCTATCAATCCCAACTTTTTTCATTGCTTTAGTGCATGTTTTTACTCTTAGGCTCACTAGGCTCATTCATGTGGATCAGACCATGACACAGACTCACCACGCACCGACACCTCTACTCTTTTATCTCTCACCAAGGTACCAACTTTCCAATATTACAACTAGTGCCCTCACTTCAAAAAAATATCATCCTTTTTCGCACACTGATTTCAAATTTGAGTATAAGGATCATTATTCAACACTCACGCTCAAAACAACTTCACACCTAATTGGTACTTGTCGCCATAGGGTTGCCCTTATTTTTACTACTTTAAGTTCACCATATTAGACTCTTAGGATCAAGATAGGACTTTCTTGGCTTGTAACGTAGGCTCAGGGTCAGGTATGGTACATATGGGTACATTTTAGTGACTTGTTTCCCTCCTTGACATTACGGCTAAGCGTCCTACCTCTTTGATTGTCTATTATGCCCTACTTTTTCTTTTCTTATCATCTTTGTCTTGTTTTCTTCTTTCTTTCCCTTCTTGTGGAAGTGACTTCTTACTTCTTTTTCTTCACCACTCTTTATTTTTATTTATTTATTCTTTCTTTACTCAGTTGATAATTGTTTTGACTGAGTCACTCAGTCACTTCTCTTGTTTAATGCTTCTTTTCTTTTCCACATTCCTCTTTTCATCCCCACTTTTCGGGACATTACTCATAATAGCCACCCTCAACTTATGGCTTTACCATGAGTCGAGGTACACAATACCCAAGGTTGGGTCAGGGCCAAGACGAGGTCAGTTTCTGCATTAGCAACCCTCAACTTATGTTTTTGGCCTAAGTTGAGGTGCACATGTCCAAGGAGGGACCAGGGCCAACACATTATACCCAGGGAAGATGAGTTGGTGTAGAAAAAAAGGTCTATTGTAAGATCAAAATAGTTGGATAAAAAGGGGATCGATTTCATTTGGTTCTCTTTTATTTAGGCTAAAGATTAGCTAATTTGAACAAGGGCCTATGATCCTTTCCTAAATGTCTAACACAGATTCCTTTTTGTAGGACTAACCGGGCAAGTTCTAGTTAGATACCAACAGTGGAACAATCAAATTTCCTCACACTCTCTTGACACCTCATTACCCTATCATATTATCGGACACCTAGTTCGAGTGTTAGATTGAGGGTCATGCAGTGGTGTACCTCTATGTCATGCTTAGAGCCAACACGTTCAACATTCATTATACCTAATCAGGCAAGCATTCTTTTTTAGAATGGGATATCATTCATGTTTAGCCATCATGCTTCAGATTTCACATTCATACTTTGTACAAGATAATACATATGCCGGTTCAACAGTAAAGTAATCAGTCTCTTGGGGCAAAAGAACACAGGCAAGAAAACCACCAAGAGAGGATCGTGAGTTGGGCTACTCAGACTTCACCCTAGCACTCACTTTACATTTACCCCACCCCCAACAAAAAAAACATGCAATTGTCCCCAATGCATAAGAAATATAAAGATAGGGTGGTAGGTGAAGCAAACCTGAGGCGCATAGCACAAAAGATCAACAAGCAGGCAGGTCCGGTTTCCCGGAACCCGCTCCCTCAATAGTAGGGACACCATCAGTGGTGCCCTCAGCAATATCTGCACCCTCAGTGGTGCTCCTCTCAACGACCTCCAATCTGGAGCTAGATGCCCCAGCAGCTAACTCACGAGCCCTCATCTGCCGGGCCTCCTCATAAACCAATGAGACTCCCCTCGCAGCCTCCATATCATTCCACTCCTTCTTCCTAGCCTGGGCACCCTCACTCTCACTGGTGTGGCTGGAATGGTGCCTCTTGGCACGCTCACGTGGCTGAGGCAGAGGTGCAGTAGTGGTATGGAGTAAGATTGTTGATATTTCTATCTTGTCCTTCTATTCTTACTTGATCTTGAAACTAAAGAGTTCCTAGTAGCTTATTCATAATAGGAGTCTTTCATAAAAGTATGAGTAGCATGTTCTCCTTATGTTATGTATGGCTTAAATGACACTATGTTATGCATGTTTTGAAGGTTCTAAATTGCATGAAAAAGGATTTTTGATCAAATTTATATTTTTTCATATCGATTGTGCATCTTGATGTGTTAGTTGTGAATTTAACTTCATGAGAAGATGTAAGAAGCATGTTTGGAGTCACTCTTAATGTGTGGTATTTTAAGCCATTAATGAGAAATGAAGTCTCCTTAAATATGAAAAATGATGAGTCTCTTGAAAATTATGTGACTTTTATGATTTGGGAAGTATGAATGTAGGCTCATTCTTGAGGAGTGAAGGTATGCTTAGCCAATGTCCTTGTGTGTGCCTATAAATTGTAAGAATTTCCCTAAATGATGCATGTTTATGAAAGATATTATCATGCTAGAAATTGAAATTTTGTGGAATGACTTCCTATTGTTGTAATGTGTGTGGTGTGACTTACCATTTTGACTACAATAGGAAAGACGTAAGAGAATGCTTTGGTTAAAAGTTGAGAATTCTCATTTAAAATGAAATGACCTTTGTGCATTGCTTGTGTATGAACTTATGAGACATGTAAGTGTGTTGAGGAGAAGGAAATTCGTCCATAAACATAACTAAGCATGGTATGTTTGAGTATGGCCTTCATGGCATTATGTCTAAATGATAAAGATCCTAGTTGGTATACTTAACTAAAGTCTATATGCGTTGAAGTATGAGTGCTTATTTACTTCTTGAGTAATGTTGAACTTTCTTTTGTATGACTTAAAGGTGGTGGAATAATGAAATTTTAATAAAATGAAATGTAAAGACCATGTTATGATTAGGAGAAGGGTGTTCCTATTGTGAACATGACAAGATCCTATGTATTTGATGCATTTTGAAAGTGAGTGAATAAAGGTTTTGCTTGATTCTATTACATTGAGTGCTAAATGGTTTGAAGTTTGTGTTACTTGTAAGTTTTGTGTATTGAATTCTATGTGATGACGTTATGAATGTTGTGAGCTGCTCTATGGGTCATTGAAGTCCTTGTTGTGTTTAAAGTGTTCCAAGTGTCATTCGAGGACGAATGTTCCTAGGTGGGGGATATTGTAAGGACCCTCAAAATGAATTTAGGTACTTAGAGCCTCACATGTGTCTATAAAGGATTAAAATATGTTAAATAAGTTTTTTACAGTATGCATGTTTAATTTGATGTCATTTGGTGGTCAAACGTCCAAGGACGTCCGATGACATTTGAAAGTTAGCGTTGAGACGTGCATGTGTGTCTTGGTGTGTCTTAGCATGTTTTACGTGTTCGTTTTGGTTGAAACTTATATGGAATGTCCTTAACATATATATTATTGCATTTAAGTTGGAAACGTCCGGGTACGACTCCCCAAGGGCCCCGCAAAAGGCCTTAAGGGGGACCCAAAGTCTACCTAGACACTGCCTTGGCAGTGTCTACCTACGACTGGAAAATGACGGCCAGTAGGTGTGGTGACGCCCCGTCGATGGGTGGGCGTCGTCCCACACTTAGCTGAAGAAAGCTCTGCCAAAGGACAACCCTCAGACCCAAACGGCGGTTTCCACCTATGGCCCGTCGTTGGGCTTACTGGGCGTCGATGGTTGTCCGCCGATGCATCTTGTGTCAACTGCCAGGCGCATAGTTAAGTGAAAGAGGTGAATGGGAAATTCACCCCACGTCCTTACCTGACCCTAAGTGGTTATTTTAACTATTTTTTGGTACACTAAGTTAGTTAAAAAGATCAAAACCCCAAACCCAATTCATATTTCAAAATTAGACTTTCCTCTCCAAAAGAAACCTCTCTAAAAATCTCCATTGGAGATGAAGCTCCAGAATAACTTGGAGCTTGGATTCCCATGGGTTCTTCATGAAGATTTCGTGATTTTCTCCAACAATGAGGTATGGTGATCCTTCATCCTTAGTCAACCTTTCTTCTAAGGAGTTCCTTCCAATGTTTTCAAAGAGAATTCATGATCAAACTTCTTATCTTTCAATCTAGCTATGGGTTCTTTCTCAAATTGATTTCAAAAGCATGATTATGATGAATTGATGTTTATGTACTGATTTGAAAGTGAATTTAAATCCAATTTCATGATGAACCCATGTTCCCTCATATTCTCAAATTAGCGTATCTTATGGGCGTTATGATCTTGACTTTATGTTGATTGAATTATGATTCTAGCATGTTGAATTGCTTATAGATACTGCCTATTATGTATATTGATGTTTAATTATATATAGTTGATCCAATGTGGATCAAGGCTTGAGGATTTGGTAAAGATGATCTATGTTCTTCTACTTTCTATTAATTAGTGATGTAGTGTATATAATGTGATCTTGATATTATGATAATTGAATTGTGGATTTAAATTATAATAGTATACTTTTAGATACTTCCATATACTTGAATTATTGATGAATTATCAGTATTGATCATTGATGATCAAAGAAAAGAAGTTTGGGTAAGATTGCTCTATTCCTCTACTTTTCTATAGCATTGCTAGTAGAATTGGCCTTGTATGGCATTGTGTGGTATGGTCCACTTATGGTGGCGGTGTTTACTTCTAGTAAATCTATATATGTGTTGATCATGGCCTTGAAGGCAACTTGATGTTATGTGAGTGTGTGGTTGTGAGGATCACACCCTGTGAATCATATGCCTATTCTTCCATTGTAGTTATGATCTAGGTTGTGTTGCTAATGTTATAAGTATGTGAATGACTATGTTAGGGTTATGTTTAGGTGCTTCCATTGATGAGTTATAATGGTTAATGACCCCTTACCTATGTAACCCTACATGAAGGTGTGATTAGCTAATGTTAGGAGTCTTGAATGTAATGTGAAAGTTTCTTGCCTCGTATGCTATTATGTGTTGTGTGGTATATGCTTGAAGGTGCATTTTGGTCTTAAGAGGGTGGATGCCACAATGCATTGTTGATATCCATTAGGTGATCATGTTGACTAATGTACACACACTTAAACCTCATGCATGCTTACAAATAGTATAGGTTCATGGTGTCTAATGAAAGGGCATTCTCATATGCACTTGTGTCTACTACTATGCATGTAATGTATATTTCTATGAGGTATGCTTTGTGTGCCTAAAATCGGATTACTTGATAGGTGTACTAGTATGGACAAGGGTATGAGACCTTGTCTATGCATTGCACATGTGTGCCTTGATAGGATAGTTCCTAGGTTTGTGATCTATTTACATGAATATGAATGCATGAGCATGTTATTAATATGACTTGTATGCTATGATGTCAAGTATATGATATGATGAAGTATTTTTACGCATAGTGTATAAATGTGTTTATATGAAAGGATTGCTCATATAGTTACACATATACACTTATGCATGATTGAAGTAAAGTATGAACATGTGTGGTCTAAGAGTGTTTATGTGAAAGGTTTGCTCACATATATGTATACACATACATGAAAACATGTCCATTGTGCATGTATGATGATCTAGTCAATAGAGGGGCTCTTGAAAGGTGTTCTCAAGGGTATCCTAAACTGATGGTGCTTGAATATGATATGTCCATGTGAAAGGTTTTCTCACATGATGTAGGTTGACTAAAGGACTTTATCATCTATGACCTATGATCAAAGAATATGAGGGGTTAACTCTCCTAAAGCCTATGTTTTATAAAGTATAATAATAAAGGCTTTTCAATAAAGGGAACTTAGCTTAGCATCAAGTGAACTTGAAGTTGAGGGGTATCCCTTCCCAATGTGGGAAGGTAGGTTCACCATTATTCTCACGAGGTGGATAACTACAATGACTCAATATGCATAAAGAGGGTTTCCATATATGCCTCCAAGTTCCATAAACTATGCTTGACCCATAGGATCTAGCAAGTGATATCACCTAATATGCTAGCATGATGTTCATGTTCTACTTTGGCAAGGTAGAGCACCTTCCCTTGGTGTAAGACTTTACAACACCAAATTCCATGTTTAACACCCATCGTCTTAGTTTCGGTTAAGGGTATAGTTTCCCTAAAGTAAAATGGACAATGGAAGTAAAGTAAGGACCCTAACTAGGATAACCTAAGGGAAGTTGCTTAGTGTAGGTGAAGGTATGAGATTTTACCTATGCATTGCACAAGTCGCTCTTGAAGGGAGTTCTAGGAATGTGTTCTAATGTATATCATTATTTTTATGTTCCTTATGCATGACATTGTAGTGTTGTTTACTTGTTGTGATGATGTGCATGTATGAATCCTAATGAGTCTATATGATGTGGTCTTACCTTATATGCATAATGTTGGTCTTATTGACTATATGATGAAGTTCATACTTGGCATGTATGAAGTTTTCTTTACTTGTCTTATTGATGTATGAAGTAAATGGTATGCCTGTAGTCTCTTGATGAGTTACTAAGTATGTGTGAGGTTATGGGACTTTACATGTACATTGCACTAGTAAGCTTAGATTGGGATTATGAGTAAGGTCTTAACATGTCTTATGAAGTGAAGTCCAAGTATGTATTATTGAATAATGTCTACTATGAATGATGTTGGAAGTCTTGACTTGTATGTGTTCTTGTAATGAGTTCTTCTATGTAGTTCATAAAGTAGATTGGGTCAAATGTGAAGTATGTGCCTTATGATATGTTATGCTTCTATGTATATATGTTTGGTGATTAATGTAGGTATTAAGTATGATTACCTTGTGGCCTTAAGGTGATGCTTGAGTTTGGATAGTGTAATGGGACATTATCTATACAATGCACCAAGTATCACTAGAGGGTTACTTGGGAAGTTAAAGGATTAAGAAGAAAACGAGTATACTGTAAAGGGAGAAGAAGCTTACTGTAAAGTGAAATTGGTTTACTGTGACCTTAAATGCAATATATGGATTATGTGATGTTATGACTATTATATATGCTTAAAATAAGTATGTGAATGGTATGATGCTTATTGAATCAAATTTTTATGAAGTTTTCACAAAAGGCATGATACATGGCTTCAAAGCAAAAAATCCCCTTTTAAATGCATGTTCCTGCATGGTTGCCATACTAGTGCATTCTTGTCCTAACTCCATTCTTCGTTACCTTTTTAAACGAAGTGTAGGTTATGGATGCTTAAAGGATGTCTCTAAGGTGAGGGACTTGATATGTGATTCCCAAGCTCAATGAAAGGGATCCTTAAGTTCAAGGATTTCCTATGTCATTTTTTTAATAAGTCTTGTATTAGTTTAGTTTATGGTTTTATGTTATAAGGGTCGTGTCCCTAATGTACTCTAATGTTGTTGATTCTAAGATGACAAAAAGGCTTAGAGTCTAACTATGTACTTATGTTATTTTATATATATAATAGAAGTGATGTTCTAGCATATGATGTGCTATGAAAGTTTTAAATTTTCCCCAAAATTACCTATGATAATGCAATGAATGATAACTATGGGCTTGTATAAGACCTCCAGAGGTCAAATACGCCATGTTACTTCTAGGGGGTGCTCCCCGGTCGTGACAAGAGGGTCCTGGTAATCCCATCATGTTGGAGGGTCATGCTAACCTTAATCCCATTATTTAAGAGGGTCTTGCTAATTCCATTATGTAGGAGGGTCCTATTAATCTAAATCCTATTATGTATGAGGGTCCTGCTAAACTTATTCTCATTGTCCAGGAGGATTCTACTTCCCATTGTCCAGGAGGGTCCTGCTACAATAATTCTTATTGTCCAAGAGGGTTCTGCTAATCTAATCCCATTATGTAGGAGGGTCCTACTAATCCCATTGTCCAGGACGGTCGTGCTATATTAATATCCATTGTTCTGGAGGTCCCGCTATACTTAATCTATTACTTATAAAAATCTCACTTAACAGAATTATCAAATAGAATCACCACAATATTATTTTTTTCTGCCCCAATTTGCACTAGAAAAATATTATTAAGTTGTTAGCATAAATGAGAAATATTTATACAAAAAGAAAAATTCAAGACAGATGCAATCAGGGTGTTTGTTCTGTATAAATGAAAGATGATAAAGTGTTTGATCTCTAAGGTTAAAATGCAACTACAGTGCTTATTCCCTAAAATTGGGAGTAATAATTTTATTTTATTTTTAACAAATGAAAATATGCCCCAGTGTTTAAATTGAGGAATTTAAAACTCTTTTAAAATTATCTTTTATTCGATTTTCTTTTTTAAAAAAATGATCTTATTTTGTTCATTTAAGGATATGCAATTTTATTCAGTTAGACAAACCCTATTGTAAGACTGCCTACGTATCTTGTATAGCAAGAATCATGTCAAATGTAGTTCAAAAAAATTATCATTTATTTTTTCTAATTTTTTTTTTCAAAAGACCTCTTAAAAAATACTACAGGAGAAAAGAAATTAATCAATTTATGATTGAGATTCTTTTGGTTTAGTTGGTACCAAAAATTAGTATTATGCTTATGAATGACCTCCAACTATTTTCACACAAATTTGAGGTCAACTTTGAGTAATCCCTATAGTTTCAAATGATATCTCAAACATACTTAAGTAATTACGAGGTCAGTTCATCTTTCCTAAACCAAGGGATAAAATTATTAATATCCTCAGGTTTCAAGTGCCCTCACAACAAATGAAGTCCTATTTAACCGAATAGAAGTGTTCAGATCTTAGGACATTTTATAGGTCACTCACACTTAGAAAGACGTTTAGTGCATGAAATTGAGATACAATATGCTTGACCCTTATGTAAGGATCCACTAAATATGTGAGAACACAAAAATCAGATTAAATAGGACTTTTCATTGACTTGTAGTGTAGGCTTAGGGAAATGTGGGATATTCATTTGGGATAAAGTGACTATTTCTCCGTAAATTTGTACAATGCTCTCATTTTTTTGCATTTTACCATTTGAAATTTGTTTTCTTGAAAGTGTCTCCTCATTTATTTTGTTCTTTTTTTTTTTCATTTTCTCTCCGTTATGTTTGAGATATTTTTTCATTCTTCTTTCTAGCTTTTCTTTGTCTTTTTTTTATTTGCACATATTTGATCTATTCACTTTGTTACTCAACTTAGATCTTTGGCACTGTATAAATAATTGATAGTGCGTACAAGAAGGTTAGACCAAGGAATTGTGCATTTGTGCACTCAAAAAGGATATATGCTAAGATGTGATTATTCAAATAAAAAGTTTTTAGTCTCGAAATGAGAATTTTATGGATAACATGTCATTTGGTAGACTTGTGCAAGACTCCCAAAATGAGTTAGGGTGTCTAGAGCCTAACATGGTTGTCTTAAGGTTATAATGTCCTAATATGTCTTATAATATGGTTTAGAGGCAGTATATAAAGTTTGAGGTGATTTGGAAGTCAAACGTCAAGGGTCAACCAAAACGTTCGACGACTAGTCACCTATGTGCCTCATGTGTCTATGTATGCTTAAAATTGTATGAAATGAGCTTATGCAGTATTAAAATGATTTATAATTATGTTTAATTGTATTATATGAAGTTTCGTGAAGTTTGGAGGTCAAACGTCCAAGAACGTCCAAGACGTTCGAAAGTTAGCCCTTGAGACGTTCATATACGTCTTGATGGGGCCTTGCATGTTTGGATGAGTTGCAGGTGTTGGTTTTGGGTGAAACTTATGTGGAAAGTATACAACTTGTTAAGGGTTGTATTTACGTTGGAAACGTCCAAAGTACGACTTCTAAAGGGCCTCGCAAAAGGTCCCACATGAAGGACCCAAGGCTGGTCGAGACACTGCCTTGGCAGTGTCAATCGACGGACCAAATGACGGCCAGTTGGTTGAACAACGGCCCGTAGGTGAGGTCTCGTCAATTGATACTTATCTTAGGAAGGTATCAACCAAAAATTGGCCAAGGACCAATCGACGGAAGCCAAAGGACGACCAGTCGATTGACCAACGACCAGTCGATTGGGTCCGTCGATGGTGGCCTGGTGCCACTGCCTAAGGACTGTTTCATTGAAGGGGTGAACGGTATATTCACCCCACGTGCTAAAATGACCACACATGATTTATTTGGTGATTTTTGGGTGTATTTAAGTGATAAAAAACGTGATCAACCCATTCCCAAACCAACTCACACAAATTGAACCTCTCTCCAAAAATATTCTCCCTAGAAACCACCATTGTTGGTGAAGCTCAAGAAAGGCTTGGAGCTTGGATTTCCATGGATGAATCATCAATTTTTATTGGTTTTCATGAATAAAGAGGTATGGTGATCCTTCATATCTAGTTATCCTTTCATCTAGAGAGTTAATTCAAATTTCAAAAGAGATTTTATTATCAAACTTCTCCTTCTTCAATCTAGCCATGGGTTCTTTCTAAAAACGTTTTAAGCATTATATAATGATGAATTGAAGTTAATATATTGGTTTTAACGTGATTTTGACTCTAATTGCATGATGAACCCATGTCCCTTCCCAAACTTGATTTAGCCCTTGCATGGCATTGTGATCATGGCTTGTTAATGGTAGATTTGTGATTGTTTTACGTTGAATTGCTTGTACCTACTGTTATTTACGTGAATTAATGTTGAATTGATGTTGACGGATCCACGAGGATCAATGTATAAAGATTTGAACATGATTAGCCTTGTTTTCCATGTTTCACTGTAATATTGTTGTTTTAATGAAAGTAGTGGAATACGATTATGTTGTGGTTCTTGTAGCTACTGCCTATGATGTAATGAGATAATGAATTGTAAATAATTAATTCATGTGGATCAATGTCGATTAGCCTAGGATTCTTCTACTTTCCATTGATGTCTAGAATAACATGTTCACTGTGATCTAGAGGTTATAGCAATGGTAATAGGATTTTGTGTAGATTATATTGTCCTTAACTACTGCCTTGTATAGATGATATTAATGAATTGTGGGTATGAATTCTTGATGATCAAAGAAAAGGAGTCTTGGCATGAATTGATCTAGGTTCTTCTAGCCTACAATTTGAATGTTGTAATGAACATTATGTGATCTTAATTCTAGGGTAGATGAAACATGATTTAGATTTGATTTGTATCTATTTGACTACTTCCCTAGATGTATATTATTGATACATTATTATTGATGAGCAAAACTAGGGAAGTTACTCTATGATCTATAACTCTCTACTTCCTACCATATATGTGATATAGTGCACTAGTTGAATCATGCTCTTGTGACGACTTGTACATAGTTTCGTTTATGATTTAAGAACTTATAGCTACTGATCTATAATGTATAAATGATGATAAAGGAGTATTGATCAATGATGATCAAAGATTGATGAATTGGTAAGAATGACTCATCCTTCTACTTTTCTATATTAATGTAGTTGATAAAGCCTTGTATGGTATTGTGTGGTATGGTCCACTTATGGTGGCGGTGTTTACTTTATTGTCATTATAATGTGTTGAACATGGCCTTGAAGGCAAATTGATGATTATATGAATGAATGGTTATGATGATCACCTAATGTGTAACTTGTGCCTAGTCTTCCATTATAGTTATGAATCTAGGTTATGTTACTATTGTTATGAGCATGCAAAGGGTTATGTAATATCATGTGTAGGTTCTGCCATTGATGATGTGTTAAGGATTTATGACCCCTACCCATGTACCCCTATGTGAATGTGTGAATAGATAATGTTAGGAGCCTTAAAGTATAATATGAAGATTGTCTTGTCTCCTATGCTAAATTGTGTTGTGTGGTCTATAGTTGAAAGTGTAATGTGGTCTAAGACGGTAGCTGCCTCAATGAGTTGTTGATAGACATTATGTGATCATGTTGACTAATGTACACACACACTCACATATTATGCATGCTTACGATGTAGTAAATGTTCATAGTGTCTAATGAAAGGTTGTTCTCATATTCACTAGTGTCTACCACTATGCATGTAAAGTATATGTATGTGAAGTATGTTATGTATTTCCTTACTAGGATGACTTGATAGGTGTACTAGTATGGTCAAGGGTATGGGACCTTGTCTATGAATTGCACATGTGTACCTTGATAGGATAGTTCCTAGATTTGGTTTCTATGTGCATTAATATGAATGTATGGTCATGTGTGGTCTTAATGTGTTATGTGAAAGGTTGCTCACATATACGTATACACACACACATGAATGATGATCTAGTCAATAATGGAACCTTGAAAGATATGCTCAAGTGTTTCCTTAACTAGATAGTGCTAATGCATATGCTATGTTCATGTGAAAGGATCTATCACATGAAGTAGGTTGATGAACTCTCATCTATGACCCATGAGCTAAGCATATGAGGGGATGACTCTCCTAAGCCTATGTTTTATAAATAAATGATAATCAAAACTTTTTCAATAAAGGGAACTTAGCTTAGAACCGAGTGAACTTGTAGATGAGGGGGTGACACTTTCCAACATAGGGAAGGTAAGGTTCACTACGGTCCTCATGTGAGGCAGTGACACTTTCCCAAATAGGGGAGGTAGGGTTCACTACGGTCCTCACGGTGTGGATAGCCTCATAACCCAAAAAGGGTGTAGAGTGATATTTCCATGATTTCCTCAAGTTCCATAAACTATGCTTGGCACATAGGATCTAGCAAGTGATATCACCTAATATGCTAGCATGTGTTAATGTTCTACCTTGTCTAGGTGGGGACACCTTCCCTTGGTTTAAGTCTCTACAACACCAAATTCCATGTTTAGCACCCATGGTCTTAGTGTCGGTTAAGGCTATAGTCTCCCTAAAGTAAAATTGACAATGGAAGTAAATGACTAGGACCCTAATTAGAATGACTTAAGGTATGCTAATTAGGATAGGTGGAAGTAATGAACCCATCTAGACCTTGCACAAGTATCTCCTTAGGAAGTTCTAGGAAGGTGTTCTAATGCATGTGTCTATGTATATGTTATTTATGCATGACTTTGTAGTATTGGTCTACTTGTTATGATGATATGCATGTTATGAGTCTATATGCATGATGTCGATCTTATTGACTATATGATGAAGGTCTTGCTTGACATGAATGAAGTTGTCTTTACTTATTATGAGGATGTATGAATTGTATGTTAAGGTTTGTGGTCCCATGAGTAGTTTACTAAGTATGTGTGGGGTTATGGGGATTCACATGTACAATGCACTAGTAGACCAAGTTTGAGTTCATGAATAAGGTCTTATAATGATGAATATGAAAAGAAGTAAAAGTAAGTGAAAGTTTGATGTAGCTTACTGTAATGTCCTATATCCTTGACTTGAATGTGTCTTGCAATGGGTTATACTTCTATGGTGATATGTGTTGGCTTGAGTAGGTTATATGTATGTTTACTTGTGAACTGAAGGTGATGCATTGCACCAAGTATCACTAGAGGGTTACTTGGGAAGTTAATGAATAATAGGAAAGAATGCTCACTGTAACATAAAATTAGCTTACTGTAAAGTGGCTTCAAAAATGTCATAAATTATATATGTGATCTTATGTGATGTTTGGCCTTTGAATATGTTGATATGATGTATATGATTGATATAAATGCTATTGGATAAAGGTTTTATGATGATTTACTCAAAATGGCATGAAGTATGATTTCAAGGAAAATGTCCCTTTTAAATGCATGTTTTTGCATGGTTGCCATACTTAGTACATTCTTGTGCTTACTCCATTCTTCTCTACTTTTTACAAAAAAGTGTAGGTTATGGATTCTTAAAGGATGTCTTTGATGGTGAAGAGCTTGATAGATGATTCCCAAGCTCAATGAAAGGAATCCTTAAGTTCAAGGATCTCCTACTTATGTCTTTACTGTAAAGTGTTGAAATATTGTATAGTTATGTAATGTTTCTTAAGGGTCGTGTCCCTAATGTACTCTAATGTTGTTGATTCTAAGATGGAAAAGAGACTTAAGGTGTAAGTATGTAATAGGATCTTTTATATATATGAAGTAAAGTTTATAGCATATGATGTGCTTTGAAAAGTTTTAAATTTTCCTCTAAATTTACTATGTCAATGCGATGAATGATAACTATGGGCTTGTATAAGACCTCCGAGAGGTCAAGTACTCCATGTTACTTTTAGGGGGTGCTCCCCGATTGTGACAAATGTGGTATCAGAGCATGAGGTTTATAAAGTCGTTTTAGGTTCTAAAAGTCTTTTGTTGCCACGTTTAGTAGAGTCTCATAGCATTGGTGGTGAGTCGCGACACATCAAATGGTACGGGAGGCTATAGGACGATAGAGTTTCCCTTTTCATCATTCTCATATCGTGCCATAGAACTTAACTCTATAAGATCTCTCTCTTATGTTTTCTTGTCCGGTGGTCTTTTAGATTCGATTGCTTGGATGAGAGTTTCTCTATATGGTTGAGGGACAAAAGGCGAGTTTAAATGCTTATCTTTGTTTTATGGTTTAATAAGTACGTGTGAAGGTGAATTTCGGCATGTTTTGATGATGTGATACCAATTTTGGCTATGTATGAGATTTATGTGAATAAGCATGTTATGTTGAAGAATGTATATCATGATATAGTTAAAGCATGTTAGAAGTTATTATGGTTGACATGAATTTCTTTTGAAATGATGTGTTACTATATGGTTTTATATGTGGGTAGCTTAATATTATGATTTGAACTTGAAATGTGTAGTGACTACCTATGGAAGCATGCTACCTTAAGAATATGTGCTTAAAAGTGTTCAATGTTTCCTGTTGTATATATGTGGTCTTTGATAAGTTGCCTAATATGGATTGGAGTCCTTTGTATAGACTTTATCCTAGGTGTGAAAGGTAGTATGTTTGTCTTGGTAGGGTGATGATATGGGTTTCAGTGACCTAGAAGTCACCTTACTGTAATGTTCTAGGGAAAAGAAGAAATTTTATGTCTAGGTCTCCTTGTTGTTTTCCCTAATATTGTATAACCTTGGTGTCTATTGTAATGTATGAAAACCTTATGTGGTTGAATGGTATGATCTAACTTGATGATTGGGAATAAATCACCTAGGAGATGAAGTTTAGAATACCTTGGTTGACTTACTGTAAATCCTTTATTGGTTTGCTAACTAAAATCCTCTTGAAAATTTGGGTTAAGTTGCTCTTAATTGGGTTTACCCTAAGTGGGGGATGGTGATGGAATAGTAAGGTTGTAGATATTTGCTACCTTGTCCTTCTATTTTTACTTGAACTTGAAACTAATGAATTCTTAGTAAGCTTGTTCATGAATATAGTCTTGCATAAAGTATGAGTTGCATGAACTTTATATGTTTGGTATGTATTGATTGACATAACATTAAAGATATTGTGAAGATTCCAAAGTGCATGAATGGAAATTTTGATAAAATCCATGTTTTCTCATGTGTATGGTGCATCTTAATATGCTAATTGTAAATTTGATTCCATTAGATAAGATAAGAAACATGGTTTTAGTCAATTTTGATATGTAATGTTTAGCCTTATAATGAAAAGTTGAGTTTCTTTAAAATGAAATATGCGGAGTCTCTTGAAAACTATGTGACTTGTATGGTTGAGAAAGCATGATTGTAGGCTCTCTCTTGAAAAGTGAAAGCATGTTTAGCTTAGTATTCATGTATGTGCCTATAATTTGTGTTCTTTTTCCCAAAAAGATGCTTACTGTGAAGGTGAGTCTTATGTTAGAATTTGAAATTTTGAGAAATGACTACCTATTTGTTGTGATGTGCTTGGTGTGACTTACCAATTGGACTTCACCAGGGAAGAAACATGAGCATGTCTTGGTTTAAAAGTTGAGTATCTCTCATTTTAAAAGGAAACCAGCCTTGTACTTTGCTAAGGTGTGAACTCATGATACATGTAAGTTTGTTGAGGAAAGGAACATTCTTCCATGGACAAATAAGCATGGTATGATTGAGTATGACCTTCATGGAACTAGGTCTAACAAATAAAGATCTTTGTTGATTCAATTAACTCAAGACTATGTGCATTGGAGTATGAGTACTTAAATAGCTTTTGAGTATATGTTGTAATCTGCCTAAGTGTGGCCTTGCAAAATGATCTCTTAATGAAACGGAGTGTAATTACCATGTTATGATTAGGATAAGTATGTTCCTCCTATGAACATGATAAGAGCCTTTTTATTGATGCATTAAAGAGTGAGTGAATTGAAGTTTTGCTTGCTTGTGTGCATTGAGTGCTAAATGATGTGAAGTAGTGTTCCTTGTTAGTTTGGTGCATTAACTTCTATGTGATGATGTTATGAATATGATGAACTGATCTATGATGCATGGAAGTCCTTGTTGTGATTAAAGTGTTCTAAGTGTCATTCGAGGACGAATGTTCCCAAGTGTGGGATATTGTAAGACCCCCAAAATGAGTTAGGGTGTATAGAGCCTAACATGGTTGTATTAAGGTTATAATGTCCTAAAATGACTTATAATATGGTTTACAGGCAGTGTATAAAGTTTGAGGTGATTTGAAGTCAAACGTCAAGGGTCGACCAAAACGTTCGACGACTAGTCAACTATGTGCCTCATTTGTCTATGTATGCTTAAAATTGTATGAAATGAGATTATGAAGTCTTAAAATGAGTTATAATTATGTTTAATGGTATTATATGAAGTTTCGTGAAGTTTGGAGGTCAAACGTCCAAGACGTTCGAAAGTTAGCCCTTGCGACGTTCATGTACGTCTTGATGGGGACTTGCATGTTTGGACGAGTTGCAGGTGTTGGTTTTGGGTGAAACTTATGTGGAAGGTCTAAAACTTTTTAAGGTTTGTATTTACGTTAACTTCTGGGTACTACTTCAAAAGGGCCCCGCAAAAGGGCCCACAAGAAGGACCCAAGGCTGGTCGAGACACTGCCTTGGCAGTGTCAATCGACGGACCAAACGACGGCCAATTGGTTGACCAACGACCCGTAAGTGAGGTCTCATCGATTGATACTTATATTGGGAAGGTCTCAACCCAAAAATTGTCCAAGGACCAATGGAAAGAAGCCAAAGGACGACCAGTCGACTGACCAACGGCTAGTCGATTGGGTCCGTTGATGGTGGCCTGGTGCCACTGCCTGTGGACTGCTTCATTAAAGGGGTGAATGTAAATTCACCCCACGTGCTAACATGAACCCAAATGATTTATTTGGAGATTTTTGGGTGTATTTAAGTGATCAAAAACGTGATCAACCCATTCCCAAACCAACTCACACAAATTGAACCTTTCCCTCCAAAAATATTCTCCCTAGAAACCACCATTGTTGGTGAAGCTCAAGAACGGCTTGGATCTTGTATTTTCATGGATGAATCATCAAGTTTTAAAGGTTTCATGAATAAAAAGGTGTGGTGATCCTTCATCTCTAGTTATCCTTCCATCTAGAGAGTTAATTTCAAAGTTTCAAAAGAGATTTTATGATCAAACTTCTCCTTCTTCAATCTAGCCATGGGTTCTTTCTAAAAATGTTTTTAACGGATTAAATCATGATGAGTTGAAGTTAATATATTGGTTTTAATGTGATTTTGACTCCAATTTCATGATGAACCCATGTCCCTTCCCAAACTTGATTTAGCCCTTGCATGGGTATTGTGATCATGGCTTGTTAATGGTATATTTGTGATTCTCTTACGTTGAATTTCTTATACCTACTGTTATTTATGTGAATTAATGTTGAATTGATGTTGAAGGATCCATGAGGATCAATGTATAAAGATTTGAACATGCTTAGCCTAGTTTTCCATGATTCACTGAAATATTGGCGTTTTAATGAAAATAGTGGAATTCGATTATGTTGTGGTTCTTGTAGCTAATTCCTATGATGTAATGAGATAATGAATTGTAAATAATGAATTCATGTGGATCAATGTCGATTAGCCTAGGATTCTTCTACTTTCCATTGATGTCTAGAATATCATGTTTACTGTGATCTAGAGGTTATAGCAATGGTAGTAGGTGTTATGCCGTGATTTTACCATCTTTAGAAAAATAACTTTTTTTGAAATGTTTCCAAGTATAAAACAATTTGAGAAAAATACTTAGAAAAGAGTCGCCACTTAATTTTTTAAAGAAATTAAGAAAACTTAATTTAAAAAGATTTTAACAGATTAAATCATAATAAATTTAGAGAAAATGGGTAAGAGGTTCTTATTTACGCTTCAAGAAGGTTTTTAAGGCATTTGAAGCGTCCGCTAACATGCGGTTATCCTATGACTTAGGTTAATTATTTTGACTATTTTTGTTTTTTTAAAATATTTAATATAGAAATATATTATTAATTTATAATACTCGATTAACTCGAAAAAATAATTAAAAGAACAATTTTTTATTTTTTTTTAAAAAAAATGAAATCTTAATTGAAACATTTGAATATAATACAAGTGACTAGAATTTTAACAAGACTAGATTTGTTAAAACTTATTTGATGCATTTTTTAATTTAATATTTTAAACCAAATTGGTCAATTAAAGCATAGAGACTAGTTTAAGTTAATTGAAGGTTTAAGTAAAAGTTTTCAAATAAACAAAAACCAAGTGTTGACAAAAATGAAATTTATTTAAACATACTAACATAAAGAATATAGTTCATCTCTTGGGGAATTAATAAAGTTACTTAATAATTCTAAATTTAAAGTTAATAAAAACAATAATGATAATAATAACAATTAAATAATAAAGGAGTAAAGGAGCAAATGAATTTGGGCCCCCTTTTGGGCCAATTTTACTGGAAATTTGGAGTTTTAACCCAATTTCCGTTTTTGTATACACTTGTCGTATATCAGTGTATATCGAATGTATACAATCCATTTTTCTGCTTTCCAAAACCTGTTCGTCAACTCCAAAGACTTATTCTTCGATTTATCAAGGTTTCCTAACTCGATAAAAATAATTTTGGCCCTCTCGAAATGCGAAGGAAGGAAGGAGCCCATGAGGACTCAGAGACAGGTTTCATGCAAACAAAGGGTAACAAAGAATTAGGATTGTTAAAATCAATAGTTAAATAAGACAACTATTAACTAAAAATCAATGTAAAATTAAGATGAAAGGCATAATGTCATCACAGAAAGGGAAAAAAAAAAAAAAAAAAAAAAGAAACTTTGATGACCAAACTTAGATAATAGGCTCTATTATGATGACTTCATCTTAGAATTGAGACAAACAAAATTATAAACTAACTTACTGCCAACAAATTCTTAATACCAAAAATTTAAAGAGCCAAAGTAGCATTAAGAGAGACACCCAAAATGCTATTATTTCTAAATTACTATTTTTCATTGAACAAATGACAACTTAATAAACCCACATCGTAAAGGATTTTGGTTAGTGAAAAGAAGGTTATTTCAATTACTGGTTAATAAGAACCATGATTTAAAGGGAGATGGCAGCCAGGGTATTAATACAATATGTAATACAAGAATAGTGCACTTAAGAGAGAAAAGATTGAATTTTTTAAAATCAATTTGCAAAGAGTGAGTCTTGTAAGTGTGAAATGCCCTTTAAGGGGAATCCAAGAAATAACTTTTACTGTATCAAATGAAGGGACATAATTTCTTGATGTTAGTCAAAATTACTTTTGGGAATTTTTGCTTTTTATTAGACTTTAAGAAAAGTAAATTCTGGGAATATTGTCTTAAACCAAAATTTTCATTTTTTGTCTTCTTTTACATGATTTTTGAACAAGGGTACTTTGTACTTGGAATAAATCAAACATTAATTTTTGTAAAGCAATCAAGTCAAAACAACCCCAAAATATTAGTATAAATATGCAAAGGATCATGAATCAAGAAAATACAACTAATAGAGCATTGATGGAACTCACACTTTAAAGGAAACTCAATTGCAAATGACAGGCTTCTCAACCAGATGTTAAGTAAAATGTAGACATAAACTCGATAAAAAAAAAGGTATGTTAGGCAGCGAGATAATCAGCCTAAACAATAAGAGAAATAAAAGTGAAGCACAACCAAATACCAATTGAGTTGAAGCTACCTTAGAAACCAATCAAAAAAAAAAAAAAAACTTCATTTTTATCATGCTTTAAGGGTGGAGATAATAGAGGTATATAAGTGAAAACTAATCAGCATAGCAGAACACTTTGACAATGAGAATTTAACACACACAAAAAAAAATGTTTCATTGGCTTGGAACAAATAGCCTTCATGTATCAATTCAAAAAGACGAACTCATCTATACACGGTGGTTTTGGACTTCATGACTAACCTACCGATCTACAACCAACGAGACGATATCAATAGCGAGATAAAAGAGCTTGACATGGAGAAATTATTTCGACATCAGATGAAATCATCAAGACTTCGAACAAACAAAACCAAACAATCACATTCGAACCACAAGCTGTTTACACCACTGATTCGCATTCAACAATGAGCCGCAACACTCGCAAGATACCAGTATTAAAACATCTCATTATGATTAATAAGCAAACAGCTTCACGTCAGTTTAGCAGAAAGAGCACACAATCAGACCATAAAACTAAACTACTTTTAATTCACGAAGAAAAGACTAAAATCATAAGAGGAGTGTTACCTTTCTTGGAGCAGCGTTCCAGGACGACAAGCTTGACCACAAAGCAACTTTCACCACGAATTTCGACTACACAAGATTTCGATGAACTCGAAAAAATTGAAAATAATATTATTGATTTTTTTTTTTTTTTGAACTCTTGATCTTAAACTTTTGAAGACATTTGAGGCATGTATTTTTTTTTTTTGATGGAAAAATCTTCGTATCGATTTTTTTTTTCTAAAAAATAAATAAATTCCCCTATCAATTTTTTTTCTTCAGAGAATCCGATCTCCTCTAACTTTATTTTTTTTTACCACAATTTTCTCTGCCCATAACACTAAAGAAGATGGAGGTTTATATAGAGGGATTCCGGGTCGATTTGGGAGTGATTTTTCAAATTTAAATCTTGAAGAGATAAGATTCAAAGTTGTCCATGGTACCAAATTTTCAACGGAAAAGAAAGAGAGAGGGGAAGAGGACGTGATTTGCTGCGGGATTCTCGTGATCTGCAGGAATTTTCGCTGGTTTTTGGCATAGAATTTCTGGGTTTCACACAAGGAAGAAGAAGAAAATTTGGGAGTGGGGTCGGTTTGTATTGTTGTGTAGGCAAAGTTTTTCTGCATATGTAGTATTGGGATGGGCTGAAATTAAATTGGGTTGGGAATTATTATTGTTGAGAATTGGGCTGAGATTTTTGGTGACTTGAAAGTGGGCTGAAAGAAAATTAAGTTGGGCCGCTGACTTTGAAGAAAAAAGCCCAAAACTTGTTTTTTTGAAGGATTTAAGAAGTGACCCAAAATTGTTTATAAATTAATTAAGGAGTTTCTTAATCTTAACGAAATAAAATAATTAATTCTATTATAAGATAATTAACTCAAAATATAAATTATAAATTAGCTAAACTAATTAATCAAATATTAAGTTAAACTAAAATCTTTTGAGATGATTTTCAAACATTAATAAATATATGCAAAATCATATAGAGTATGTAAATTATTTTTTAACGTTTTAAAATTTATAATAATGACAAAATTACTTAAAATAACTCGAAAAATATTTAAAATTTTATAAGGTTAGTTATTTTAAATCATTTGAAATTTAAGAAGCTCGATGACTAATTTATATTGTGGAAGGCCAAAATTGGGTGTCAACATCTGTCCCTCGTTTGACTTGGATTGATGAAAGAAATTCGAGGCAAATGAAATTGACGAATCCAATTTTGACCGATCACATCTTCATATTTGGAAAAAGTAATTCTGGTATGGGCTTTAGGAATTATGGCCGAACCCCGGTATTGGGTTTTCCTACATATCTCAGGTTATATGAGAATTCAGGCCACTTGTAGTTCGATACGCTTGATTTAACACATGATTATCAAAGAATTCAAAGTCATTTCGATACAAAATTATGAAGGGACCGGAATGCTCGAGAATAAGACTTGAAAACGAATATTGGAATACAGCCGAGTTTTCAACATTGAACCCGCCTACATATCCTCAAACCTTGGGAATCAGGCTGTTTGTAGTTCGACTCGATTGGTTGAAAAGGAAATATATTATGCAAGATGACCTTTGGTATTGGAGGAGTGACAAATAAAACGAGTGTGGAAAAGAGGCTTGCAACCTCTTAGCCATGAATGTGGAGCTCTTCACATCCATAAGTAAGAACTTACACAGACATAATTTCCAAAGCTCTTGGTGCACTGTCACTCAGATTAGAAAGTTGCCTCCGGTAAGAGTGAAATGTTTCACGGATGCGAAATTGAAACCGATGAACTAAAAGAAAAACCCACACGCCTTTGATAGGGGTGTGGTCGGATTGTAGTGGAAGTTGCTCCTCACCTCGCGTCCTAAGAGTTTGATACTCCTCTTTGGACTATGTCCCAGTTCGCTGCTAAGAAAAAGTTCCACGTTGTGCTGCATCCCTTTTGATGTCGTCCGCACCTGTGGTGTGATTTGAGAATTCATCCTCTTGGATGCTCTCGTCAGATATTGAAATAAACTTGTTAGTAGAAACTGTAATTTACATAGAGAGGTGTTATGTTTTACCCTCTTCGGCACACATTTCCATCAGTTTTGACACAATAGATGATGAATTGATATGATGCGACATGATGATGACTTTATCGATAATGTAATATTGTTGATGACGAACTTCATTGATAGGATGTTGCTGCTACTTTTATGATGAATATATTGATGCTTGATCGATAAGATGATGTTGCTACATTGATGATCCATTGGAAGGATGAATGTTGATCCATGGTGGGATGATGTTATCGAAGCTTGATTGGTAAGATTATGTTTATCTTTTGGTGTTGGAAGAAGCAATGACTCTCTCGTCATTTTGAAGATGATGGCCCTCTCGGCATTTGAAGATGATGACTCTCTCGGCGTTTGAATATGCAATGGCCCTCTTGGCGGCTTGAATGCAATGGCCCTCTCGGCATTTGAAGATAATGGCCCTCTCGGCGTTTGAATATGCAATGGCCCTCTTGGCGGCTTGAATGCAATGGCCCTTTCAGCATTTGAAGATAATGGCCCTCTCGGCGTTTGAAGATGCAATGTCCCTCTTGGAAGCTTGAATGCAATGGCCCTCTCGGCATTTGAAGATGATGGCCCTCTCGGCGTTTGAAGATGCAATGGCCCTCTCGGCGTTTGAAGATGATGTCCCTCTCGGCGTTTGAAGATGCAATAGCCCTCTTGGTGGCTTGAATGCAATGACCCTCTCGGCTTTTAAAGATGATGGCCCTCTCGGCGTTTGAAGATGCAATGGCCCTCTCGGCATTTGAAGATGCAATGGCCCTCTCGGCGTTTGAATATGCAATGGCCCTCTCGCATTTGAAGATGATGGCCCTCTTGGCAGTTTGATTATGCAATGGCCCTCTCGGCAGTTTGAATATGTAATGGCCCTCTTGGCAATTTGAATTTGCAATGGCCCTTTCGGCAATAGAAGATTATGCCTTCTTGGCAGTTTGATATAAATTGGCCTTCTTGGCAATTTGAATATGATGGCCCTCTTGGCATTTGAAGATGATGGCCCTCTCGGCGTTTGAAGATGCAATGGCCCTCTCGGCATTTCAAGATGATGGCCCTCTCGGCGTTTGAATATGCAATGGCCCTCTTGGCATTTGAAATTACCGTGTCTGATATCAACGGGATTTGTGAATATTTTCCAATAGTTCTTGATGCTGAAAAAAAATGTAATTTGATTTTTTCCTGTACATGTTGAGAGTGACGTCTTCACTTGTTCCCATCTTGAACATTTTGTGTTCAATGTGACTGGTGCTTAGTTGGAGATTTGAACGAGGTGTTGTTGCTCGTATTCTGAATTGCTGCTTTTCTTCTAAAGAACTCCACAGAAAAGTTGTCAATTTCAAGGAGCTACTCGCCCTTTTGAATTTTCCATATTCATTGAATGGAGTAATATGATGATCTTGAGGCAATCTTATATACCTGCATCCACAGAAAAATTGTTAGTTCTTAAAACAAACTGATCTGTGTTGATTTCTTCAATCGCTTGCTCCTTCTCTTGATATCTTCAGTTGATCACTCCGATCTCTTTCTTCTTGATAGACATAAGATGAAATTATACCAAAATTTTGACATAATAAGAAATTCTTAAAAAAAAAAAAAAATTTTGAGAATCAATTTGAAAGAAGTCACTGTCAAATGTCATGTCATGCAAGGCTTAAATGAACGTCCTTGGTTTAAACTTTAGACGTATCCGATAGCTTGTCCTGGAGAATTCAGAAAATCGCTGAAGCTTGAGAAATTTCTTAATTGGCTCTCCCGGAGTCCTCCATAGTCAAAAGGTTTTGTACTTGTCTCTGAAATCCAACAATGTTTGAGATTGCTGAAGTTGACTCTGAACTTAAACGATGCTAGAGATCATTTGAAGTTAGCTTTAAACTTCTGATTATGCTCGAAATGTTCAAAATTAACTACATACTTCTAGTGATGCTTGAAGAAATTTTTGAACCCATTCTCAAAAATTTCTGTCCCAGTTAGATGCCTTGGAGTATCTCAAATATTTGATATATGAGTTGTAGATATTTTGAGTCCCTCAAATAAAATTCTGCAATTCACCATGTGACTTTAATCTTGACTTGTTGGAGATCTTCTTGAGAATTTTTGAGCCCCTCTCAAAATTTTTGTCTTGATTAGACGTCTCAACGTATTTCAAACTTTTGATATATGACTTGTAGAATTTTTTAGATCCCCTACAAATTATATCCCACTTGCAACTCATAATGAATCATAAATCTTGACTTGTTGGAGATCTTCTTGAGAATTTTTGAGACCCTCTAAAAAATTTCGTCTTTATTATACGTCTCAACGTATTTCAAACTTTTGATATATGACTTGTAGGAATTTTTGAGACCCCCTCAAAAATTCTGGCCCAGTTGCAACTCACAATATATCTTATGTCTTGAGAAATTTTTTAAGTCTCTTCTTGAGAATTTTTGAGTCCCTCTCAAAAATTCTGTCCCAGTTTCTATTGTAATGAAAAATAGAAATCTTACGGGAGATATGACCGAACCCTTGTGGCGCCTACGTATCCCGTTGAGGCAGGAATCAGGTCATACGTAGTTCCCCTCTCGAGGATTAACAAAACTAAAAAAAATCTGATAAAGGAAATGACCGAGGCCGACATAGGCCGCCTACGTATCTCATTCTTGAGAATTCAGGTCAGACGTAGTTCAAATACAAAAGATAATTTCCTAACTATAAAAGATAAGATGATTACAAGCAAATGATGCGATTACAGGGAAAGAAATATAAGAAATTTAAATCTTATAACATCTCTTGATAACACCTGAGTTGATTAACCACTTGAGATGAATGTCTATGCTCAAACTTATCATGCCATCAAAATAATGTATCGGTATATTTCCTGAGCAAGCTCTTGAGTTCTCTTTCTGCGCTTCTATCAGATGAACCTCAATTTTGTCTTCTTTGACACATTCATCCTTTGGTAAATTCACTTCTTCTATATCATCCAAATTCGACTTATCTTGATTCTCAAACCATTTTAAATATTTGGTAATGTATCATGATCTTCTCATCATACTCTTAGACACATCAATATCTACTTCATTTGTTCATTCAGCTTGTGACATGACATGATATTGACAGATTTTAAAATTAATTTTACTAAAACAAACACAAAGGTTGTTAGATAGAAAAGTTAAATCAAGTGGAATAAATTTTCGCATAGAAGAGGCTTTCATCGAAAATAAGGAAATACAAACTTTGAACATGATCATGGGCCATTTTGCCTTTTCCAAAATACTACGAGGAAAAATAAAAAAATGTAAAATTCATCTTTGTCTATCAAGATGAACGAAGAGTCAAGAACGGCGTGGAAGTCCAATTAAGAACTTGTTCCATTGGCTCAGCATCTCGTACGCTTGATGTCTCCTTCAATTCTTCCAGTATGACATGGCCTCCTTAAAGAAGATCCCTAGTTCCTTCTCTGAGATTATCATCATGGGCATATTCTTCTACCAGAAAAGACAGATACAAATGGCGAAACATGATTGACCCCCTTCTTGCTCTGATCATCAATTTTCTTCGGCCTCGACCATGTTAATGGTACATTCTCCATGATTCGACATTGAATCCACATTAGCATTGCCTACGACAGTTTGAAGAGTTACAACCTTTTGATCAATCAAATCTTGAATTTTATGCTTCAAGTTAATGCAATCTTCAGTGGTATGTCCTACACCTCCTGAATGGTAAGCACAATGAAGATCGGCCTTGTAATGTCTGGAATTGACATTTTTTGGGTCAACTGTTTGTATCAGACCGGCTACTTTCAATCTCTCAAAAAGTTGAGTCTGGCTTACAACCAATCGAGTAAAAATTCGAGGTTGTTTTCTTTTAAGTTTTGGACGAGGAAGATCTTGATTATTTCGTGGAGGTTGAGGTACTTGATGATAAAGTGAGGGATTTTGGCGAGTAGGTGTCGGTGTTCGAAGATTTGGATATTGTGGATTTTGGAAGATTTGAGGAGCATTTGGGTAATTCGGCGATACAATTTTGATACTCGATTGTACATTTGGATAATTTGGCAATGGAGTTTGGTAATTTGGATAATTTTGTGCTGGAGCTTGGTAATTTGGATAACTTAGTGATGGAGCTTGGTAATTTGGTTTGACATAAAAGATGGGGTAAGGATTTTGTGGAGTTAAGGGGTAGGTTTTGGATGGTAAAGGATTTCGAACATTGTGACCGGCATGCCTCTTTGATTTTTGATTTGATTCAAATGAGATAGAGGAAACATCTTTCCTCTTCCTCCTTAATGGTCTTGAGGATTCACCTTGGGAAATTATTGGTATGATTTTTCCGGTCTTGAGACCGTCTTCAATAACTTCACCAATTTTGACTATCTCACTGAACTTTCCTTCTAAAATGAGAAACATCCTACTATAGTACTCCGGGTCTTGAATGTGCACGAAGATTTCAATAATCTCTTTCTCAGTCAGTGGAGGCCTAACCCTTGCAGCCTCTCTTCTCCAACGGTAGGCATATTCTCGATAGTTTTCACAAGACTTCTGTTTGATTCTCTCCAAATAGTATCGATCAGGAATGAATTCCACATTGTAACCTAACCTTTCATCGAAGTGTGTAGTAGATGCGATTTTTAGAGGTATGGGTTGAGTTGTTAGAGTAGGAATTTGATAATTGGGAGAAAATTTTTGGAAATTGTTGGTGTTTGGATTTTGAAGAGTAAGTACCTTTTGGCGTGAGGAGCTAGCTTGATGTGGGTTAAGGATGATCGAGTCGATGATGGGAGGTTTTGAATTTGTAGCGGTGGTTGAATTATTTGCAAAACATTTGGACGCTGGATCGAAAGTAGGAAAATGGAGTGGAGGTCTTCCATTGTCTGAAGTAGAAGTGTTGGCAATGATAGCCATATTTATCGAATCTCGGGACTTATCCATTTCAACCCTCATTTCAGCAATTTGTTGGAATAATTGTGCAATCAGCTTGTTTTGTTCAGCGATGATAGGATTGTTCACAGTGATTTTGCTCAAATCAGTGTTCTCGATATTTTCAACCACCTTTTCTTTGCCTTTTGATGAACTTTGGTCAAAGAAGGAATCTTTGGGACCTTTAGACCTTGTGAAGTATGGATGTTCAGCCATTTTCTCAACACAGATCAGTTTTATGTACCTTAAAAGAAAAATAACTCAAAAGACAAATGTGTTAGTTTTTGTAGATGATAAATAATACAAAATATCACACACATGATCACAAACACATAAGAGTTGCTTCATTTGAAGATAAACGAGCCCACTGATATAGAAAGGTGACTAAATAGACAGGAATTTGTCTATTTAATTTTGGGAATAGTGAATTGGAAAAGTTAACTTGCGTGGATTCAATGTAATTTACATACTTTTGGTTTTGACTGAGAGGAAACTCTAATTTGCTTGGGAGAGCGAAAAAATAGAAAATTCCAAATATATGGACCGAATCTTGAAAGACTGCCTACGTATCTCACGGGGAGAATTCAGGTCCTACGTAGTTCGACCATTTGAATCTCTTTTTGATTTGAGATGGAAAATTTACACCTTTTTTTTTTAGATGAGAGAGTAAGATTTAGAATTTGAAAGAGAGTTTTGAATATATATTTTTTGGGGGGGAAACTAAAGATTCGAAGAATATTTGGACGCACTTTTGATAGTAACTTGATATTTATGCTTAGGGGTTCTAAAAATTATTAGAAGTGGAGTGAGCTACAATATCTTCAAATAAATCAACATTTTCACATAAGCAGTTATAACACATAAACAGTTATTGTGCGTTCTTAATAGATATGTGACCCATTTTCGCCAAGGGTAGGCCTAACGAATCAAAGAATGTGATTATGATAGATTGATCCGAGCCATTAATTTGTGACAAATCGAGTTTTTATTAAATCGAACTCACTATGTCAAATTTAGGCTTGAGTCCGTCTATCATTATCAAGTTGCACAAAACATGCTTTTGGTCGTTGGATCGTGAAATCCGTCGACGTAAGGGTGGACTTCTTAAATGTGGAATCGATACCCAAAATCGATCCCCCTAAGGCATATGCATGCATGACTTAAACTGAGGGGTGATTTAGCTCTATCTTATGTTTTCTAAGATTTGGCTTTCTAAACACAAGGTTCCCGAGTGGACAACTCGAGTGAGAAGGATACGCGGTTACACGGAAAAAGATCCGAACACCCCGCGCATATGCCAACTCTCCTAACTTTGAGAATTTTGAAAGAAGTTTGCGGGTGCACAAAGCACACCTCGCGTGTACGTGTGATAGTGTGAATTTCCAATAAGTGGAGAAATATGAACGGAATGACAGTTTATAAAGCAGTAACAAATATACAATTTATGAAAACAATAACAAATAAACAGTTTATATCACATAAGTATAAAAATTAAGGCATTAGGCATGCAATATAAGCAAACAAGTAAGCATATGCTAAAAACATTAATAATTAACCTAAATCTATTATGGTTAGAACCTATTAAATCCCCAGCAGAGTCGCCATTTCTGTTATGCCGTGATTTTACCATCTTTAGAAAAATCACTTTTTTTGAAATGTTTCTAAGTATAAAACAATTTGAGAAAAATACTTAGAAAAGAGTCGCCACTTAATTTTTTAAAGAAATTAAGAAAACTTAATTTAAAAAGATTTTAACAGATTAAATCTTAATAAATTTAGAGAAAATGGGTAAGAGGTTCTTATTTACGCTTCAAGAAGGTTTTTAAGGCATTTGAAGCGTCCGCTAACATGCGGTTATCCTATGACTTAGGTTAATTATTTTGACTATTTTTGTTTTTTTAAAATATTTAATATAGAAATAATATTATTAATTTATAATACTCGATTAACTCAAAAAAATAATTAAAAGAACATTTTTTTTTTTTTAAAAAAATGAAATCTTAATTGAAACATTTGAATATAATACAAGTGACTAGAATTTTAACAAGACTAGATTTGTTAAAACTTATTTGATGCATTTTTTAATTTAATATTTTAAACCAAATTGGTCAATTAAAGCATAGAGACTATTTTAAGTTAATTGAAGGTTTAAGTAAAAGTTTTCAAATAAACAAAAACCAAGTGTTGACAAAAATGAAATTTATTTAAACATACTAACATAAAGAATATAGTTCATCTCTTGGGGAATTAATAAAGTTACTTAATAATTCTAAATTTAAAGTTAATAAAAACAATAATAATAATAATAACAATTAAATAATAAAGGAGTAAAGGAGCAAATGAATTTGGGCCCCCTTTTGGGCCAATTTTACTGAAAATTTGGAGTTTTAACCCAATTTCCGTTTTTGTATACACTTGTCGTATATCAGTGTATATCGAATGTATACAACCATTTTTCTGCTTTCCAAAACCTGTTCGTCAACTCCAAAGACTTATTCTTCGATTTATCAAGGTTTCCTAACTCGATAAAAATAATTTTGGCCCTCTCGAAATGCGAAGGAAGGAAGGAGCCCATGAGGACTCAGAGACAGGTTTCATGCAAACAAAGGGTAACAAAGAATTAGGATTGTTAAAATCAATAGTTAAAAAAGACAACTATTAACTAAAAATCAATGTAAAATTAAGATGAAAGGCATAATGTCATCACAGAAAGGGAAAAAAAAAAAAAAAAAAAAAAACTTTGATGACCAAACTTAGATAATAGGCTCTATTATGATGACTTCATCTTAGAATTGAGACAAACAAAATTATAAACTAACTTACTGCCAACAAATTCTTAATACCAAAAATTTAAAGAGCCAAAGTAGCATTAAGAGAGACACCCAAAATGCTATTATTTCTAAATTACTATTTTTCATTGAACAAATGACAACTTAATAAACCCACATCGTAAAGGATTTTGGTTAGTGAAAAGAAGGTTATTTCAATTACTGGTTAATAAGAACCATGATTTAAAGGGAGATGGCAGCCAGGGTATTAATACAATATGTAATACAAGAATAGTGCACTTAAGAGAGAAAATATTAAATTTTTTAAAATCAATTTGCAAAGAGTGAGTCTTGTAAGTGTGAAATGCCCTTTAAGGGGAATCCAAGAAATAACTTTTACTGTATCAAATGAAGGGACATAATTTCTTGATGTTAGTCAAATTACTTTTGGGAATTTTTGCTTTTTATTAGACTTTAAGAAAAGTAAATTCTGGGAATATTGTCTTAAACCAAAATTTTCATTTTTTGTCTTCTTTTACATGATTTTTGAACAAGGGTACTTTGTACTTGGAATAAATCAAACATTAATTTTTGTAAAGCAATCAAGTCAAAACAACCCCAAAATATTAGTTTAAATATGCAAAGGATCATGAATCAAGAAAATACAACTAATAGAGCATTGATGGAACTCACACTTTAAAGGAAACTCAATTGCAAATGACAGGCTTCTCAACCAGATGTTAAGTAAAATGTAGACATAAACTCGATAAAAAAAAAAGGTATGTTAGGCAGCGAGATAATCAGCCTAAACAATAAGAGAAATAAAAGTGAAGCACAACCAAATACCAATTGAGTTGAAGCTACCTTAGATACCAATAAAAAAAAAAAAACTTCATTTTTTATCATGCTTTAAGGGTGGAGATAATAGAGGTATATAAGTGAAAACTAATCAGCATAGCAGAACACTTTGACAATGAGAATTTAACACACACAAAAAAAAATGTTTCATTGGCTTGGAACAAATAGCCTTCATGTATCAATTCAAAAAGACGAACTCATCTATACACGATGGTTTTGGACTTCATGACTAACCTACCGATCTACAACCAACGAGACGATATCAATAACGAGATAAAAGAGCTTGACATGGAGAAATTATTTCGACATCAGATGAAATCATCAAGACTTCGAACAAACAAAACCAAACAATCACATTCGAACCACAAGCTGTTTAAACCACTGATTCGCATTCAACAATGAGCCGCAACACTCGCAAGATACCAGTATTAAAACATCTCATTATGATTAATAAGCAAACAGCTTCACGTCAGTTTAGCAGAAAGAGCACACAATCAGACCATAAAACTAAACTACTTTTAATTCACGAAGAAAAGACTAAAATCATAAGAGGAGTGTTACCTTTCTTGGAGCAGCGTTCCAGGACGACAAGCTTGACCACAAAGCAACTTTCACCACGAATTTCGACTACACAAGATTTCGATGAACTCGAAAAAATTGAAAATAATATTATTGATTTTTTTTTATTTATTTATTTTTTGAACTCTCGATCTTAAACTTTTGAAGACATTTGAGGCATGTATTTTTTTTTTTTGATGGAAAAATCTTCGTATCGATTTTTTTTTCTTTCTAAAAAATAAATAAATTCCCCTATCAATTTTTTTTCTTCAGAGAATCCGATCTCCTCTAACTTTATTTTTTTTTTACCATAATTTTCTCTGCCCCTAACACTAAAGAAGATGGAGGTTTATATAGAGGGATTCCGGGTCGATTTGGGAGTGATTTTTCAAATTTAAATCTTGAAGAGATAAGATTCAAAGTTGTCCATGGTACCAAATTTTCAACGGAAAAGAAAGAGAGAGGGGAAGAGGACGTGATTTGCTGAGGGATTCTCATGATCTGCAGGAATTTTCGCTGGTTTTTGGCATAGAATTTCTGGGTTTCACACAAGGAAGAAGAAGAAAATTTGGGGGTGGGGTCGATTTGTATTGTTGTGTAGGCAAAGTTTTTCTGCATATGTAGTATTGGGATGGGCTGAAATTAAATTGGGTTGGGAATTATTATTGTTGGGAATTGGGCTGAGATTTTTGGTGACTTGAAAGTGGGCTGAAAGAAAATTAAGTTGGGCCGCTGACTTTGAAGAAAAAGGCCCAAAGCTTGGTTTTTTGAAGGATTTAAGAAGTGACCCAAAATTGTTTATAAATTAATTAAGGAGTTTCTTAATCTTAACGAAATAAAATAATTAATTCTATTATAAGATAATTAACTCAAAATATAAATTATAAATTAGCTAAACTAATTAATCAAATATTAAGTTAAACTAAAATCTTTTGAGATGATTTTCAAACATTAATAAATATATGCAAAATCATATAGAGTATGTAAATTATTTTTTAACGTTTTAAAATTTATAATAATGACAAAATTACTTAAAATAACTCGAAAAATATTTAAAATTTTATAAAGTTAGTTATTTTAAATCGTTTGAAATTTAAGAAGCTCGATGACTAATTTATATTGTGGAAGGCCAAAATTGGGTGTCAACAGTAGGATTTCGTGTAGATTATATTGTCCTTAACTACTGCATTGTATAGGTTATATTAATAAATTGTGGGTATGAATTCTTGATGATCAAAGAAAAGGAGTCTGGGCATGAATTGATCTAGGTTTTTTTGACTACAATTTGAATGTTGTAATGAACATTATGTGATCTTAATTCTAGGATAGATGAAGCATGATTTAAATTTGATTTATAGCTATTTGACTACTGCCCTAGATGTATATTATTGATACATGATGATTGATGAGCAAAACTAGGGAAGTTACTCGATGATCTACAACTCTCTACTTCCTACCATATATGTGATATAGTGCACTAGTTGAATCATGCTCTTGTGACGACTTGTACATGATTTCATTTATGATTTAAGAACTTATAGATACTTCCCTATAATGTATAAATGATGATAAAGGAGTATTGATCAATGATGATCAAAGATTTATGAATTGGTAAGAATGACTCATCCCTCTATTTTTCTATATTAATGTAGTTGATAAAGCCCTGTATGGTATGGTCCACTTATGGTGGCGGTGTTTACTTTATTGTCATTATAATGTGTTGACCATGGCCTTGAAGGCAGATTGATGATTATATGAATGAGTTAATATGATGATCACCTTATGTGTAACTTGTGCCTAGTCTTCCATTATAATTGTGAATCTAGGTTATGTTACTATTGTTATGAGCATGTAAAGGGTTATGTAATATCATATGTTGGTGATGCCATTGATGATGTGTTAAGGATTTATGACCCCTACCGATGTACCCCTATGTGAATATGTGAATAGCTAATGTTAGGAGCCTTAAAGTATAATATGAAAATTGTCTTGTCTCCTATGCTAAATTGTGTTGTGTGGTCTATACTTGAAAGTTTAATGTGGTCTAAGAGGGTGGCTGCCTCAATGAGTTGTTGATAGCCATTATGTGATCATGTTGACTAATGTACACACACACTCACACATTATGCATGCTTACAATGTAGTAAATGTTCATAGTGTCTAATTAAAGGTTGTTCTCATATTCACTAGTGTCTACTACTAGGCATGTAAAGTATATGTATGTGAAGTATGTTATGTATTTCCTTACTAGGATGACTTGATAGGTGTACTAGTATGGTCAAGGGTATGGGACCTTGTCTATGCATTGCACATGTGTACCTTGATAGGATAGTTCCTAGGTTTGGTTTCTATGTGCATGAATATGAATGTATAGTCAAGTGTGGTCTAAATGTGTTATGTGAAAGGTTGCTCACATATATGTATATACACACACATGAATGATGATCTAGTCAATAATGGAACCTTGAAAGATGTGCTCAAGTGTATCCTTAACTAGATAGTGCTAATGCATATGCTATGTTCATGTGAAAGGATCTGTCACATGAAGTAGGTTGATGAACTCTCATCTATGGCCGATGAGCTAAGCATATGAGGGGATGACTCTTCTAAGCCTATGTTTTACAAATCAATGATAATAAAAGTTTTTTCAATAAAGGGAATTTAGCTTAGCACCGAGTGAACTTGTAGATTAGGGGTGACACTTTCCAACATAGGGAAGGTAGGATTCACTACGGTCCTCATGTGAGGGAGTGAAACTTTCCCAAATAGGGGAGGTAGGGTTCACTACGGTCCTCACGGTGTGGATAGCCTCATAACCCAAAAAGGGTGTAGAGTGATATTTCCATGATTGCCCCAAGTTCCATAAACTATGCTTGCCACATAGGATCTAGCAAGTGATATCACCTAATATGATAGCATGTGTTAATGTTCTACCTTGTCTAGGTAGGGACACCTTCCCTTGGTGTAAGGCTCTACAACACCAAATTCCATGTTTAGCATCCATGGTCTTAGTGTCGGTTAAGGCTATAGTTTTCCTAAAGTAAAATGGACAATGAAAGTAAATGACTAGGACCCTAATTAGAATGAATTAAGGGATGCTACTTAGCATAGGTGGAAGTAATGAACCCATCTAGACATTGCACAAGTATCTCCTTAGGAAGTTCTAGGAAGGTGTTCTAATGCATGTGTCATGTATATGTTCTTTATGCATGACTTTGTAGTATTGGTCTTCCTGTTATGATGATGTGCATGGTATGAGTCTATATGCATGATGTTGATCTTATTGACTATATGTTGAAGGTCTTGCTTGACATGAATGAAGTTGTATTTACTTATTATGAGTATGTATGAATTGTATGTTAAGGTTTGTGGTCCCATGAGTAGTTTACTAAGTATGTGTAAGGTTATGGGGCTTCACATGTACATTGCACTAGTAGACCAAGATTGAGTTCATGAATAAGGTCTTATAATGATGAATATGAAAAGAAGTAAAAGTAAGTGAAAGTTTGATATAGCTTACTGTAATGTCCTATATCCTTGACTTGAATGTGTCTTGTAATGGGCTATACTTCTATGGTGATATGTGTTGGCTTGTTTAGGTTATATGTATGTTTACTTGTGACCTTAAGGTGATGAATTACACCAAGTATCACTAGAGGGTTACTTGGGAAGTTAATGAATAATAGGAAAGAATGCTCACTGTAACATAAAAGTAGCTTACTGTAAAGTGGCTTAATAAATGTTATAAATTCTATATGTGATCTTATGTGATGTTTGGACTTTGAATATGTTTATATGAAGTATATGATTGATATAAATTCTATTGGATAAAGGTTTTATGATGATTTTACTCAAAATGACATGAAGTATGATTTCAAGGAAAATGTCCCTTTTAAATCCATGTTTTTGCATGGTTGTCATACATAGTACATTCTTGTGCTAACTCCATTCTTCTCTATTTTTACACAAAGTGTAGGTTATGGATTCTTAAAGGATGTCTTAGATGGTGAAGAGCTTGATAGATGATTCCCAAGCTCAATGAAAGGAATCCTTAAGTTCAAGGATCTCCTACTTATGTCTTTACTGTAAAGTGTTGAAATATTGTATAGTTATTTAATGTGTCTTAAGGGTCGTGTCCCTAATGTACTCTAATGTTGTTTAGTCTAAGATGGAAAAGAGACTTAAGGTCTAAGTATGTAATAGGATCTTTTATATATATGAAGTAAGGTTTCTAGCATATGATGTGCTATGAAAAGTTTTAAATTTTCCGCTAAATTTACTATGTCAATGCGATGAATGATAACTATGGGCTTGTATAAGACCTCCGAGAGGTCAAGTACGCCATGTTACTTCTAGGAGTGCTTCCATGTTGTGACAACTTGAAAGGCCCAATCGGATAAAAGAAAGTCTATAATCCTTTCTCAACTTCAATGTTGCTCAATATTTTGCCTCAACCAACATGTGGGCCTAGTTCTAGATCAACAAAGTCATGCCATTGAATTATATATATAAAGCTCACCACACAATGCACATGAACATAAGTCCAATTTATTTTAGCCTTAACTTAAGCCAAGCAGTTTCACAAGTATTACATAAATATATTAACAGGTACCAAAAGAAGTCTATTAGTCACAACAAAGTTGATCAGTCTTTCCAAAAATGAATAGTTTAACACTTTATTATTATTTTCTTGCCCAATTCTAAGCATGTTGACACCAAGTCAAAATTTATTCTAAAAAAATCCATTTATCTTTTGCCCCAGTTTATGTGACTAGGACTTTCAATTTTTTTCTTAGTTGGACCAGACCTCAACATAAGGCTGCCTACGTATCTTATGAAAGCAAGAATCAGGTGAAACGTAGTTTAGAAATATTATAAACACAACAGTATTTTTTATAAGAAATACTTCTCATAAATTTATTTTTTTAATAAGGATCACCGAATCCAAGGAGGATTGTCTACGTATATCATAGAGGTTAGAATCAGGTGTTCGTAGTTCGTTCAGATTGGACTATTGATTTTTTATTTTTGAAATGCAATAATGTTTTTTGTTTAAAATGGTATAAACAACTTTCGAAATGAATTTTGTTTTATTTTATTTTTCTTGTGATTTTATTTAGAAATAATTATTTTTTTTGAATTTTCATTTTTAAGAAATTAAGAACTTCTAAAATAATTTTTTTTCGTGTGTTTTCTCTCTATATTTAATGTAAAAATTAAATGTCAATCTTTTCCATTTCACTGATCACTATAAAATGGGTCAGCTTATAAAGACTTTCTAAATAACTATATTTTCATGTAGCATAAAAAATCACCTAAATGGTCAAGTAAGAGATGATACTTGTTCAAGACGGACTCCATCCTTGTTTCAAGTAACTACGTCAAATACAAATTATGCATATGAGTGGAATCTACTAGTGGAGACCATGACCTAAATGAGACATGTGTCTAGACTGGCTTACTCAAGTAAGCGGCTCGGGCCAGGGAGGGGAAAGTTATTAGTAGCAGCGCTATTCTGACTTCATTGTTGGTCCAACCCAGCCTATCATATGTGACTAAATATCCGTCACTGGGTGTCAGACGCTCCAGCTTTATCTCAAGGAAAAATATGATGCATTGCTAAATTTCTGTGATCGTGTGTGAATGTGCTCAGAGACTTATAATGGTTGTGCAAAAAAAAATAATTTAATAAAATTCAACAATATAAAAATGATAAATGAGAAGCAAGAAGCACATTGGGCCATAAAACACAAAATATCCAAAAAATAATAATAATTAGATCAAATAAAAGTCAATATAATAAAGCTCGAATTCTAGTTATTCCCCAACAGAGTCGCCAGAGATGTCACACCCATTTTTGCGCACAACGACTAGGGTTTTTCCAATTTAAGTGACTGTATTGATTAAGGATTGTGTTTTTATTTTTTCAGAGTCGCCACTTGAAATTAAGTTTATGGTGTTCCAAGTCACCTTTTTGTTTAATCCCTAATCAAAAGAAAATGACTCTTTATTTAATTTGTGAACCAGAAATTCGAGTAAGGAATTCTGTTGATCGAGGGAATATATTAGGAATCTCTCGAGTCCCGTGGTTCTAGAACAGTCACTTTTATTGAAATTTACTTAAATATGAGTTTTTTTAGAAATATGTTTATATGTTATAGTTTCACTCGCATTTTTATTGTTGAAGTTTTATTTGGTCTTAACCTAGATGTGTAACCGCATTCTTGGTCTTGACATTTAGAAACATATGTTTCTTCTTTCTATCACACTTTATAATCTTATTTTTTTTATAAGTCTCTACTTTAAATCAATGAGAGTTGGGGTGTGTTTGGTATGAAGGAAAATGTTTTCCATGAAAAATGTTTTCCTAGAAAATGTTTTTCAGGAAAACAAGTAGATTTTGAACTTATTTTCTCATGTTTGGTTAGTGAGTAGAAAATATTTTTCGGAAATGATTTTTAGTGTTTGATTTATGAATGAAAAATATTTTTTGAGAGACATCTTTTATTTTTACTAGAGTAAAAAATAATTTATGAAATTGAAAGTATTTTTTAAAGTCAAAATTATTATTTTTTGGGGGTGGGTGGGGGTGGGGTGGGGTAGTGGGTTAATTTTTTGGGGAGGGGTTAGGGTTGGGGTGGGGGGGCTGGCCGGTGAGGGGGATGAGTCAGGGATCGAGTGAAAAAATAAAATTTTAAAATTGAAAATATTTTTTAAAATTGATGTTTTTCCCAAAAAAAAATGTAATTTGAAATTAGAGGAGAGTTTTGAAAAATGTTTTCCTTAATTTTTGAAGGGAAGTCATTTTCCTTAATTTTGAGGAAAATGAGTTGATTTGGAAAACATTTTCCATAACTTTTGTCCAACCAAACATGAGAAAATTGGAAAACATTTTCCAGAAAATGTTTTCCTTCATACCAAACACACTCTTAGTTTTATTATTAGACAATGTGTGTCACCGCATCCTTGAGTTTATTTCAATATTTCAAAAAAGATGTGTAACCACATTCTTAATTAAAATAAATATTTTTTAACATACCTCAAACTCATCTAGTTATTAAAAAATAAATATTTCCTCTATACATAAAACCAAATAAAGTAAAATAAATCTAAATATTGAGGATACAATATGTAAGTTTGGCATCATCTCTCTATATTTTTTTTATATATTTTTTTATATTTTATGTTTTTATTACTCATAAAACTAACGTCTACATTAAGTATAAACTTTCTAATCAAACAAGAAAATAATGAATTGTTAAAAATAAATCTTAATCTTTATTGAACAAAATACACAACAATAATTTTTTCACCCAATAAAGCTATTTTTATTTAAAAAGAAATATAACACTTAACACATTCTTCATTTCAATAAAATGAGGAATAAAACAAAATTGTAAGAAAACTTATCATAATAGTTACATCAAATTCCATAAAAAAATTAATGATTTAAGGCAAGTTATATCTCAAGATGAAAAAAATAAGTATCATAAAACCTTGATGGAAGCTCGATTAAATCAGTCATAAATCTTTTGTAGATCGTATAGAGTGATATATATATTGTGTTGGTCTGAAAATTAAGGGGAAAGAAAGAAAAAATGTGAATGAGTTGGTGAATTTTAGAAAGAAAAAAAAAATGAAAATGTTTCTTCTTCTTTTTTCTTCTCTTTTTGGCATCTGTTGTCTTTTTTCTGATTTTACTTTCTCCTTTATTGTTTGTCTGTTTGCTGATATCCTTTTTTCCGTTTTGGTGTTCTGGTGTGTGTTGTGGTTTAGTAGTGTGTAGGGGAGTGGGGTCGGTAGTGGAGTGAAATGAGGTTGTGAGAGGTTAAGTTAAATTATAATATAATATAATATAATATAATATAATATTATATAATATAATATAATATAATATAATATAATATAATTTAATATAATTATTTTTATACTAACAAAAATTGTGTAGCTAAAATAAATTATAATTCAGAAATACTAGCTTATTTATTAAACTAAAATTAAAATAAAACTTATATTTTTTTTCAATTCTTCTTAATAAACATACTAAAATAAGATAAAATTAAAATATTTAATTTTGATTTATAAAAACATTGAAAAAATAAAAATGGTGTATAACTTAAGTTCGGTAAAAAATTACGTGTCTACAAAAAAAATTATCAAAAATTTATTCATTTTTCGTAACTAAATGAAAAATAACCAAAAAAAATATTTTTTCCTTGTAAATGAACGAAAAATACAATAATCAAGAAAAATACATCAAAACACCTCAAAAAATCTCAAACTGCACCTATGACCTCAGAATAGGGGTGTCAAATGGGCGGGTTGGTTGAAATTGGAAATATTACAATGAGTTGAATGAAAATCAGGTTGGGTCTTGACCCACCCAAGTTTACTTTGGACTCAAACGGGTTGGGATCAAACGGGTTGGGATCAAATGGGTTGGTCTCAAATCAGCTGAAAAGTAAAATAAATTTATTTTTTCTCGTAAATATACGAAAATATAAAAATCAAGAAAAGTACATCAAAACACCTCAAAAAATTCTCAAACTTCATCAATGACCATAATATCAAAACAAAAAATTGATCAAAATTTACATTTTTTTGTAATTGTTTGAAAAATAACAAACAATTTAATTTTTCCTCGTTAATGTACGAAACATATAAAAATCAGGATAAGTACATCAAAACATATAAAAAATTCTCAAACTACACCAATGTCCATAGAATACAAAACAAAAAATGATCAAAATTTTACTCCTTTTTATTACTTCGAGAAAATACAAAAAAAATCAATATTTTCACATAAATGTCCGAAAGATATAAATATCATGAAAAGTACATCAAAACACATAAAACAAAATTCTCTGACAGCACCAATGACCTTAGAATGTCAAAACTAAAAAAAGATAAAAAATTTACTCTTTTTCGTAACTGTCCTAAAAATAACAAAAAAACTATTTCTTCCTTGCAAATGTCCGAAAGATATTAAAGTTAAGAATATAAATAAAAACACCTCAAAAAATGTGCCAATCCTTCGAATATCGAAACAAAAAATATAATAATTTTACTATTTTTCATAACTGTTCGAAAAATAACAAAAAATTTAATTTTTCTTCATAAATGTACGAAAGATATAAAAATACCGAAAAATACATCACAACACCTCAAAAAATTTTCAAATTGCACCAATGACCTTAGAATATAGAAATAAAAAAATGATCAAAATTTATTCTTTTTCGTAACTGTCTGAACAATAACAAAGACAATATATTTCCTCGTAAATGTCCGAAACATATAAAATAAGGAAAAGTACATACAAAAAAATTCAAACTGCCCCAATGACCTTAGAATTTTGAAACAAAAATGATCAAGATTTTACACTTTTTCGTAACTGTCCAAAAATAATAATTTTTCCTCCTCAATGTCCGAGAGATATAAGAATAAAGAGAAGTACCACAAAACACCTCAAAAATTCTCAAACTGCACCAATGACCTTAGAATATCAAAAGAAAAAATCATCAAAATTTACCTTTTTCACTAATTGTCTAAAAATAATAAAAAATTAATTTTTCTTCGTCAATGTCTTAATAATATAAAAATCAACATGAGATTATCAAAACACCTCATAAAAATTCTCAAATTTCACCAATGATGTTAGAATATCCAAAAAGAAAATCATCAAAATTTACTCTTTTTTCGTAACTGTCCAAAAACTAACAAAAAAAAAACAAATTTTCTTTGTATATGTAGAAAGATATAACAATCAAGAAAAGTACATTAAAACACCTTGAAAAATCCTCAAACTTCACCAATGACCTTAGAATATCGAAACAAAAAAGTTTTAAAATTTTTACTCTTTTGTAACGATCCGAAAAATAAGAAAAAAAATTAAATTTTCCTCGTTAATGTCCCAAAGATATAAAAATATAAAAATATATTTAAGAAAGACCTCAATTTTATTTTTCAAATTGAACCAATGACCTTATAATATTAAGACAAAAAAATGTTCAAAATTTTACTCTTTTTCGTCATTGTGCAATAAACAAAAAATTAATTTTTTCTAGTTAATGTCTAAAACATATAAATTAATATTAGTACATCAAAATACCTCAAAAAACACTCAAACTACAACAATGACCTTTGAATATCGAAACAGAAAAATGATCAATATTTTACACTTTTTTGTAGTTGTCAGAAAACTAACAAAAAAACAATTTATCGTCCTAAATGAAGGAAATATTTAAAAATCAAGAAAAATACATCAAAACACCTCAAAAAAATTTCTCAAACTGAACCAATGACCTTAGAATATCGAAACAAAAAATGATCAAAATTTAAACTTTTTTCAAAACTAATCCGAAAAATAACATAAAATTAATTTTTCCTTTTAAATGTCCGAAAGATATAGAAATCAAGAAAAGCACAGAAAAAATCCTCAAAAAATTCTCATAATGCACCAATGACTTTAGAATATCAAAACAAGAAATTAATAATTTTTTTACTCTTTCTAATAAATGTACGAAAAAATAACAAAAACAATAATTTTTCCACAAATAATGTAACATCTCGTATTCTAGACAAACTAAAATTAAGCTAAGAAAAGCAAGGAGAAACAATTTTGGAAAAAATGGGAAAATCTGGAAAATTTCGTGATTTCAAAAGTGTGCTTTGGCCATTTCCAAACGACCATAAATCCCAGCTCAGGAAAAATTTGGTTAAGTTCTTTACATGGATGGAAAGATCATTGGAAGACTTTACAACGAGGCCAAGATTGCGAATATCCAAGGTCGTATGAGTGAGATATGACCTTCGGAAGATGGGCTGTTGAGTAGTGAAAGTTCCAAAACCGAATTTAGTAAGGGTGTTTTGGTCTTTTTCTTAAGTCAATTAATTGTTTCGTTTTGAAGTAATATGTTGGGGTGTAAACTTATCTCATTCAGTTTATGCACTTAGAAAAATAGACTAGGGTTTTGAAAGTAAGAAGAAAAGAGGAGAAGGAAGAAGAAGACGCAAGAACACCAAGTTTAGCTTCGTGGATTTTCGTCGGGGGTGATCCCTAACAAGGTATGTGGGATCTTTTGTGTTGGGTTACTTAACCCACACACCAATTTTATTCAAATCAGTCAAGTTCATGAATTAACTCATGTTGAAGGCTAGAATCTTGAATGAAAGTTTGATGTTCTTGTTGATTGGATTGTTGTTGATCGCTGTTAGTTGTAATCCATGTTTTAGGACTGTTTCCGGGTCTAAATCATTGGGTAATAAGTTTATTAGGGATCCTAAGTTTTGGGGTGGGATCCATGGGAGTTTGGGAAGGTTAGAGATGAAAAACGAAGAAAAAAGTCGAAAAAACCGTTGGGGGGATGCTGGGGCGCCGCGCCTCCAAAGCCCCTCAGGACAGAGTCTGTCCGTCAGACTATGGCGCGCCGCGGCTCTCAGAGCTCCTGAGGAAAGCCTCTGTCCGTCAGGCTATGGCGCTCCGCGCCTCTCAGAGCGCCAGGACCCCCTGGAGACCCCGTTCTTTCCCTATCTTTTAGTACTAGTTCCTAAGTGATGTACCCCTCATTCCTAGTTGTTTCCAACACTCTAAGGTACATCTAAACATCATAAAATCATCCATAAACATGAGATCATGATCCTTGAATCCATAATTCAATTCAAGGAAAGTAATGTCAAAGTCAAAGAGGTTAAGAGACAAGTCTAGAAGTTAAGAAGCAAGGCAAGGTAAAGTTTTCAAAAGTCTTTCAGAAATGTTTTCACTTTGGTTTAAAGACTTAGAGTTCAAGTCAAGTAAAGAGTTGAGTTCATTTCTCAAAAGCTATAAGAGATCTAAGTAATCCCTAAGAATTAAAGTTTCAAGTTAAGTCAAGTAAAGAGTTGAGTTCATTTCTCAAAAGCTATAAGGAACTAAGTATTTTTTAAGAGTTAAAGTTTCAAGTTAAGTCAAGCAAGAGTTGAGTTTAATTCTCAAAAAGATATAAGGGGACTAATTATTCACTAGAATTTTACAAATGTTTCACATTTGAGTAAAGTGGGGAACTAGAAGTTCCAAAAGAGTTTTGAACTAAAAGGGGAATATTGTTTTCCAAAAGGAGCTTTTTAAAGCTAATGGGTTCAGTAAATTATCTCAACCCAAAGGAAGAACGTTTTATTAAAAGTATAGCTAAAGTATATATTTGGGAGTAGTATTGAAAACCGATGTGGAGATGAGAGTTCATATTAACTCAAGTCTCCATGTAAACCGTATAGCCAACATGAGAATTGATGTGTCATACTTTTTAGATGATCACGTAAGGAGAGCTATTGGATCCACTAAGTTAAATAAGGTCCTATACCGCTGGCAAGGTGTAGGATGGTCCTCTTGAAACGTGAGGTAAGACGTTGTATCATTACTTAGGCTCATAGTGATGGTTGTCGGTTAGAGAATCTCCCACAGAGGCAATATTACTTTCTTATATAAGTAGAGTTGAGTTTGTTATTGCATTTCCTATACATCTTGCATGTGACTTACACTGCTTTATATGTATATCATTTGAGTTAAGTGTACTCTTTAGTTGAGCTGAGCCAAGGTAAGTTCATCTAATCCCTTCAAGCTTAAGTCGTTGTATAGATCTCCAACTCGCATACTCATACATTCAATGTACTGATGGCAGTTGGCCTGCATCATTTCATGATGCAGACGCAGGTACCCAGGATCAGCACGCAACGCTTCGTTTATTCCAGATTGAGATTCAGAGTTTGTGGTGAGCCTCCTTGCATTCTGGAGGACATCCTTTTCATTTCTATATTAACTTTGCTTTTAGGGTGTTGTGGGATCTGTACCAACATCCCTCTTTTGGAGTTGTTTTCAGTTACTAAGACTCAAGTGCCATTTTGGACAAAGTTATGACATGACGTATCTTTCCCTTTTATTATGTTTTACTCGTGTAAAAGTTGAGGTTTGTCTTCCGCTGATTTAAGTAGCCAGACCAAGGGTTTGCTCAAGGGCCAATAATGGTATTCAAGTGTCGGTCCTGCCCAGGGTGTAGGCACGGGGTGTGACAAACTTGGTATCAGAGCACAGAGTTCAAGAGTCCTAGGGAGTCAATGAAGCCTTGTCTGTAGAGTCTTAGTCATCAGTGTGAAACGTGCCATATCTATGATTAGGAGGCTGCGATATTTAGGAATGTTTCACTTCTTTCATCTTATTTCGTGCGAAGAGTTTATCTCTAAAAGTCTCTCTCTAATTCGTGCTTACACGTATTTTCAGATCATCATGCCTCCAAGAAGAGAATTCAGAGGTCGACACGAAGAAATGTTGAGGAACAAGAGGTTCCAAATGCACCAGAGGTGCAACCCCAAGGAGAGGTTACCAATGCCAAATTCCGGGAAGCTATCCGGATGCTAAGTCAGGTTGTGACCAACCAGGTTGGGAAACGGAGAGCATCTCAACAAGAAAGAGATGATACCTTGAGAGTTCGTGAGTTTCTGAGAATGAATCCCCCTAGTTTCACTTTATCAAACACTAATGAAGATCCGGAGAACTTCACAGAGGAGTTGAAGAAGGTGTATGAGGTAATGCATGTGGTCGATGCTGAGAGGATTGAATTGGTTGCATACCAACTGAAGGGTGTGTCCAGAACATGGGTCGATCAATAGAAGGATGGTAGGGATGAGGACGCACCACATCCAAGTTGGGCTTGCTTCGAGGAAGCCTTCTTGGGGAGGTTCTTTCCTCGTGAACTGAAGGAAGACAAGGTGATGGAGTTACTTACTCTGAAACAAGACTCCATGAGTGTTCATGAATATGGGTTGAAGTTCACCCAGTTATCTCGCTATGCTCCAGAGAAGGTGAAAGACATTATGAGCAGAATAAGTCTGTTTGTTGTAGGGTTGGGTCGTGTTTCAAGCAAAGAAGGTAGGGTTGCCATGTTGATAGGTGACATGGATATATATAGGCTGATGGAATACGTTCAACAAGTTGAAGAAGAGAAGGTGAAGGATAGAGAAGATCACCGAAACAAGAAGGCGAATAGTGGGAATGAGTCTGGCCAACAGAAAGGTGGTTCGAGCCTACCACAATTCCAGAAATCAAAGGGGCATACACCATCATCTGCTAGTGCACCTGCACCTAGAAACTGAGGTGAGTCTGACGATCAGAATTCACAACACTTCAAGGCTAGACCGTCCCAATCTCAAGGTAGTGTGGCACAAACAGGTGGTGGGAGTTCTGCATGTGGAAAATGTGGTAGAATCCACCCTGGCAAATGTGATGGCCAGACAGGTTGCTTTAAGTGTGGTCAAGAGGGTCACTTCATGAGAGAATGCCCTAATAATAAGCAAGGTGGTGAAAATTCGGGCAACAGAGCCCACTCTTCATCAGTTGATCCACCAAACAGGGCAGCACCCAGAGGAGCTACTTCTGGTACCGGCGGAGGGGTAAATCGCCTCTATGCAATCACTAGGCGCCAAGAGAAAGAGAACTCTCCAGATGTTGTCACGGGTATGATCAAAGTCTTTACTTTTGATGTTTATGCTTTGTTAGACCCAGGAGCAAGTTTATACTTTGTAACTCCTTATGTTGCAAATCAGTTTGAAATTCTCCCTGAAAAGCTTTGTGAACCTTTCTGTGTTTCTACACCTGTTGAGGAGTCTATTCTAGCGGAAGAGTCTATCGTGATTGTCCTATTTCCATCTATCACAAGAGTACCATGGCTGATTTAATAGAGTTAGACATGGTGGATGTTGATGTCATTCTAGGTGTGGGCTGGCTCCATGCCTTTTATGCATCAATATATTGCAGAACTCGAGTTGTCAAGTTTCAGATTCCTAATGAGCCAGTTATAGAGTGGGCTAGTAGTTCAACAGTGCCTAAGGGTTGCTTCATTCGTACCTTTAGGCGAGGAAGTTAGTTTCTAAGGGGTGTATCTATCACTTAGTCAGAGTTAATGACTCAAGTGTTGAGGTACCTTCCCTTCAGTCAGTTTCTATAGTTAGTGAGTTTTCGGAAGTCTTTCCTAATGATCTACCCGAAGTCCCTTCTGAAAGAGAGATACACTTCGGCATAGATGTCATCCATGATACTCGTCATATCTCTATTATGCCATACAGAATTGCACCATCAGAGTTAAAAGAGTTAAAGGATCAGTTGAAAGATCTGTTAGATAAAGACTTTATTCAACCGAGAGTCTCACCTTGGGGAACTCCAGTCTTGTTCGTTAGGAAGAAGGATGGGTCCCTTAGGATGTATATAGATTACCGTCAGTTAAATAAGGTGACCATCAAGAATAAATATCCTGTTCCAAGGTTAGATGTTCTGTTCGATCAACTTCAGAGTGCTTCTTGCTTTTCTAAGATTGACCTGAGATTAGGCTATCGTCAGTTGAAGGTTAGGGAATGTGATATTCCCAAGACAACTTTTAGAACAAGGTATGGGCATTATGAATTTCTGGTTATCTCCTTTGGTTTGACTAACGCATCTGCAACGTTCATGGATCTTATAAACAGAGTCTTCAAACCTTATTTAGATCTGTTTGTCATCGTCTTCATTGATGACATACTGATTTATTCAAGGAATGAAAAAGATCATTCTAGTCACCTAAAGGTCGTTCTTCAGACTTTGAGACATAAGAAGTTGTATGCCAGTTCTCCAAGTGCGAGTTTTGGCTTAAGTCTGTAGAGTTCCTAGTCCATATTGTTTCTGGTGAAGGTATTAAAGTTAACACTCCGAAGATAGAAGCAGTTCAGAGTTGGCCTAGACCCACATCTCCAACAGATATAAGGAGTTTCTTGGGTTTGGCTGGGTATTATAGGAGATTTGTTGAAGGATTCTCATATATCTCTTCTCCTTTGACCAAGATAACTCAGAAGACTGTTAAGTTTCAATGGTTTGAAGCTTGTGAGGAAAGCTTTTAGAAGTTGAAACAGAGATTGACTACCGCTCCGGATTGGACCTTACCAGAGGGTACTCAAGGCTTTATGGTACATTGCGACGGATCAAGAGTTGGCTTGGGATGTGTATTAATGCAAAATGGAAAGGTCATAGCTTATGCTTCCAGACAGTTGAAAGTTCATGAGAAGAATTATCCAACTCATGACATATAATTGGTTGCAGTAGTGTTTTGATTGAAGATATGGCGTCATTATTTATATGGTGTTCATGGGGATATATTCAATGATCACAAAAGCCTCCAATATGTGTTCACTTAGAAAGAGATCAACCTTAGACAGAGAAGGTAGTTGGAATTACTCAAGGATTATGACATGAGTATTCTTTACCACCCAGGTAAGGCTAATGTGGTTGTTAATGCCTTAAGCAAGTTGTCTATGGGAAGTACTTCTCATGTCCAAGAAGAAAAGAGGGAGTTAGCAAAAGATGTGCACATACTTGCACGTTTGGGAGTCGGACTTATAGACTCAACAGAAGGAGGCATAATGGTGACCAATGGGGCAGAATCATCCTTTGTGTCAAAAGTGAAAGAGAAACAAGAACAAGACCCTATTCTGCTTGATTTGAAGGCGAGTGTCCATAGCCAAAGAGTATTGGCTTTCGAACAAGGGGGAGATGGTTTGCTGAAATACCAAGGCAGATTATGTGTACCTAAGGTGGATTGACTTCAAGAGAGGATATTGGAGGAGGCTCATAGCTCCAGATATTCCATTCATCCGGGTTCCACCAAAATGTACCGTGATTTGAGAGAGGTATATTGGTGGGAAGGCATGAAGAAAGATACTGCTAAATTTGTTTCCAAGTGTTCAAATTGTCAGCAAGTGACAGTAGAACACCAAAGACCTAGAGGTTTAGCTCAGAATATTGAACTTCTGGAATAAAAGTGGGAGATGATTAATATGGACTTCATCACAGGCTTTCCAAGATCGCGAAGGCAATATGATTCCATTTGGGTGATTGTCGACAGAATGACAAAGTCAGCCCATTTCTTTCCGGTCAAGACTACTTATTCGGCTGAGGATTATACTAGGTTGTACCATTCAGGAAGTGGTAAGACTTCATGGAGTCCCGATCTCCATTATTTCAGATAGAGGTTCCCAATTTACTACACAATTCTGGAAATCTTTCAAGAAAGATTTGGGTTCCGAGGTGAATTTGAGCACTGTTTTTCATCCTCAGACAGATGAACAAACAGAGCGCACTATCCAGACCTTAGAAGATATGTTGAGATCTTGTGTGATCGATTTCAAGGGAAATTGGGATGATCACCTACCTCTAATCGAGTTCGCTTACAACAATAGTTATCATTCGAGCATCCAAATGACTCCATATGAAGCTCTTTATGGGAGAAGATGTAATATCCTATTGGGTGACACTAGAACACCAAAGACCTGGAGGTTTAGCTCAGAATATTGAACTTCTGGAATAAAAGTGGGAGATGATTAATATGGACTTCATCACAGGCTTGCCAAGATCGCGATGGCAATATGATTCCATTTGGGTGATTGTCGACAGAATGACAAAGTCAGCCCATTTCTTGCCGGTCAAGACTACTTATTCGGCTGAGGATTATGCTAGGTTGTACCTTCAGGAAGTGGTAAGACTTCATGGAGTCCCGGTCTCCATTATTTCAGATAGAGGTTCCCAATTTACTACACAATTCTGGAAATCTTTCAAGAAAGATTTGGGTTCCGAGGTGAATTTGAGCACTGCTTTCATCCTAAGATAGATGAACAAACAGAGCGCACTATCCAGACCTTAGAAGATATGTTGAGATCTTGTGTGATCGACTTCAAGGGAAATTGGGATGATCACCTATCTCTAATCGAGTTCGCTTACAACAATAGTTATCATTTGAGCATCCAAATGACTCAATATGAAGCTCTTTATGGGAGAAGATGTAATCACCTATTGGTGGTTCAAAGTTGGCGAAAAAGGATTGGTAGGAATAGATTTAGTTCACCAAGCTATGGAGAAGGTGAAAGTGATTCAAGAAAGGTTGAAGACTGCACAAAGTCGCCAAAAGTCCTACACAGATGTTAAAAGAAGGTCATTAGAGTTTGAGGTAGATGATTGGGTGTATCTTAAGGTGTCACCTATGAAAGGAGTTATGAGGTTTGGTAAGAAGAAGAAACTTAATACCCGGTATATTGGAACTTATAGAATCTCTAAAAGAGTGGGCAATGTGACTTCTTAGTTGGAGCTACCCCAAGACTTAGAAGCGGTTCACATGGTATTTTATATTTCTATGTTGAAGAAGTATTTGGGTGATCCTTCATTTATAGTATCAACAGATAATGTGGGGATTAAGGATAACTTATCCTATGAAGAAGTTTCGGTTCAGATTTTGGATCGGCAAGTTCGCAAGTTGAGGACAAAAGAAGTTGCTTCAGTCAAGGTCCTTTGGAGCAACCAATTTGTTGAAGAAGCGACTAGGGAAGCAGAGGAGGGTATGAAGAAGAGATATCATCTCTTTGAATTTGGAGAGGAGAAATCAAGGTACTAAAATCTCTTCTTAACACTTGATGAGGTTATGTATAAGCATGTAATACCTGCTTGTGTTGTTGAGTGCCGAAATGAAATTACTATCCTTAGCTTAGAGAAAGAGTTCTCATTCGAGGACGAATGTTTCAAAGGGGGAGATATTTAACATCTCGTATTCTAGACAGACTAAAATTAAGCTAAGAAAAGCAAGGAGAAACAAATTTGGAAAAAATGGGAAAATCTGGAAATTTTCCAGATTTCAAAAGTGGGCTTTGGCCATTTCCAAATGACCATAACTCCCATCTCAGGAAAAATTTGGGTGATTTCTTTATATGGATGGAAATATTGTTGGAATATCTTTCCAACGACGCCAAGTTTGCAAATTTCCGAGGTCGTATAAGTGATATATGACCTTCGGAAAATGCACTGTTGAGCAGTGAAAGTTCCAAAACTGGATTTAGTAAGGGTGTTTTGGTCTTTTCCTTAAGTCAATTAATTATTTCATTTTGGAGTAATATGTTGGGGTTTAAACTGATCTCATTCAGTTTACGGACTTAGGAAAATAGACTAGGGTTTTGAAAGTAAGAAGAAAAGAGGAGAAGGCAGAAGAAGACGCAAGAACACCAAGTTTAGCTTCGTGGATTTTCGTCGGGGGTGATCCCTAACAAGGTATGTGGGCTCTTTTGTTTTGGGTTACTTAACCCTCACACCAATTTCAGTAAAATCAGTCAAGTTCATGAATTAACTCATGTTAGAGGTTGGAATCTTGAAAGAAAGTTTGATGTTCTTGTTGATTGGATTGTTGTTGATCGCTGTTAGTTGTAATCCATGTTTTAGTATTGTTTTCAGGTCTAAATCATTCGGTAATAAGTTAATTAGGGATCCTTATTGTTTGGAGTGGGATCCATGGGAGTTTGGAAAGGTTTAGGGAAGAAAAATGAAAAAGAAAGTTGGAAAACCCATTGGGATGATGCTAGGGCGCCGCGCATCCAAATCCCCTCAGAGTCTGTCCGTCAGGCTTTGGCGCGCCGCGCCTCTCAGAGCGCCTGAGGACAACCTCTTTCCGTCAGGCTATGGCGCTCCGCGCCTCTCAGAGCGCCAGGAACCTGGAGACCTCGTTATTTCCCTATCTTTTCGTACTAGTTCCTAAGTGATGTACCCCTCATTCCTAGTTGTTTCCAACACTCTAAGGTACATCTAAACATCATGAAATCATCCATAAACATGAGATCATGATCTTTGAATTCATAATTCAATTCAAGGAAAGTAAGGTCAAAGTCAAAGTGGTTAAGAGCCAAGTCTAGAAGTTAAGAAGCAAGGCAAGGTAAAGTTTTCTAAAGTCTTTCAAAAATGTTTTCACTTTGTTTTAAAGACTTAAAGTTCAAGTCAAGCAAAGAGTTGAGTTCATTTCTCAAAATCTATAAGGGAACTAAGTATTTCTAAGACTTAAAGTTTCAAGTTAAATCAAGTAAAGATTTGAGTTCATTTCTCAAAAGCTATAAGGGAACTAAGTATTCCCTAAGAGTTAAAGTTTCAAGTTAAGTCAAGCAAGAGTTGATTCAATTCTCGAAAAGATATAAGGAAACTAAGTTTTCCCAAGAGTTTTACAAATGTTTCACATTTGAGTAAAGAGGGGAACTATAAGTTCCAAAAGAATTTTGAACTAAAAGGGGAACATTGATTTCCAAAAGGAGTTTTTTAAAGCTAATGGGTTCAGTAAATTATCTCAACCCAAAGGAAGGAAGTTTTATTAGAAGTATGAGATAAAATATATTTTTGGGAGTAGTATTGAGCACCGATGTGGAGATGAGAGTTGATATTAACTCAAATCTCCATGTAAACCATGTATCCAACATGGGAATTGATGTGTCATACTTTTAGATGATCACATAAGGAGAGCTAGTGAATCCACTAAGTTGAGTAAGGTCATATACCGATGGAAAGGTGTAGGATGGTCCTCTTGCAACGTGAGGTAAGACGTTGTATCATCACTTAGGCTCATAGTGAAGGTTGTCGGTTAGAGAAACTCCCACAGAGGCGATATTACTTCCTTATATAAGTAAAGTTTAGTTTGTTATTTAATTTCCTTTAACGAACTAAGTTGTTTTCACTGTTTTATGAGCTTTATTTATTGATATATATATATATACATCTTGCATGTGACTTAAACTTCTTTATATGTATATCATTTGAGTTAAGTATACTCTTTAGTTGAGCAGATCCAAGGTAAGTTCATCTAATCCTTTCAAGCTTAAGTCGTTGTTTATCTCTCCAACTCGCATAATCGTATATTCAATGTACTGATGCCAGTTGGCCTCCATCGTTTAATGATGCAGACGCAGGTACCCAGGATCAGCACGCAGTGCTTAGTTGATTCCAGATTGAGCTTCAAAGTTTGTGGTGAGCCTCCTTGCATTATGGAGGACATCCTTTTCATTTCTATATTAACTTAGCTTTTAGGATGTTGTGAGGTCTGTCACGACATCCTTTTCATTTCTATAATATTTCAGTTTGGAGTTGTTTTTAGTTATTAAGACTCAAGTGCCATTTTGGCCAAAGTTATGACATGACGTATCTTTCCCTTTTATTATGTTTTAGTTTGTCTTCTGCTGATTTAAGTAGCCTGGCCAAGGGTTCACTTGAGGGCCAACAATGGTCTTCGAGTGCTGGTCCAGTCCAGGGTGTAGGCTCGAGGCTTGACATATAAAAATTAATAAGAGTACATAAAAACACTTTATAAAATTCTCAAACTATACCAAATACCTTAGAATTTCGAAACAAAAAAATAATCAAAATTTTACTCTTTTTCGTAACTGTCCAAAATATAACAACAAAATTAATTTTTCCTTGTAAATGTCTGAAAGATAGAAAAATGAATTAAAGAACATCAAAACACCATAAAAAGTTCTCAAACTGCACCAATTACTTTTAAATATCAAAAAAAAAATTTACTTTTTTTCATAACTATCTAAAAAATAACAAATAATTCATTTTTTCCTAAATCAAGATGAGAACATCAAAACACTTCAAAAAATTCTCATACTGTACCAATGTCATTGGAATATCAAAACAAAAAGATGATCAAAATTTTACTTTTTTTCATTACTGTTAAACAATAACAAAAAGTAATTTTCCTCGTAAATGTTACAGGATATAAAAATTCAAGAAAAGTACATCAAAACACCTCAACAAAAATCTTAAGATGCACCAATGACCTTATTGTATCGAAAACAAAAAAATCGTCAAAATTTTACTCTTTTTCATAACTGTCCAAAAAATAACAAAAAAATTATTTTTTCCTCGTTATTGTTCCAAAGATATAAAAATCTAAAAAAGTATATCGAAAAACCTCAAAAAAATAATAATCTCAAACTGAATCAATGACCTTATAATATCGAAACAAAAATATGTCCAATATTTAACTCTTTTTCAGAACTCTGCAAAAAATAACAAAAAATGTATTTTTTTCCCTCGTAAATGTTCGAAAGATATAAAATTAAGAATAGTAAATCAAAACACCTCAAAACATTCTCAAACTGCGCTAATGGCCTAAGAATATTAGAACAAAAAAATTATCAAAATCTTACCCTTTTTCGTATTTGTTTGAGAAATAACAAAAATAATAATTTTCCTCGCGAATGTACGAAACATCTAAAAATCAAGAAGAGTACATTCAAACACCTCAAAAAATTATCAAACTGGCCCAATGGCCTTAAAATATAGAAACAAAAAAATGATAAATTTTTTTCTCTTTTTCGTTATTGTTCGAAAAATAACAAAAAAAATAATATTTCCTCATAAATGTGTGAAATATATAAAAATTAAGAAAAATACATCAAAAAACCTCAAAAAATTCTTAAACTGCACCAATGACATACGAATAACTAAACAAAAAAATAATAAAATTTTTACTCTTTTACGTAACATTCTAAAAAGTAACAAGAAATTTAATTTTTCTTCATAAATGTATGAAAACTATAAAAATCAAGAAAAGTACATCAAAACACCTCAAAATACCTCAAAAATTCTCAAACTTCACCAATTATCTTTGAATATTGAATAAAAAATGAACAAAATTTAACTCATTTCCGTAACTTTCCGAATATAATAAAAAAAATAATTTTCCTCGTTAATGTACGGAACATGTGAAAATAAAGAAACATAAATCAAAACACCTAAAAAAAAATCTGAAACGCACAAATGGTCTTAGAATATAGAAAGAAAAACATGATCAAAATTTTACTCTTTTTGTACCAGTCCGAAAAATGATAATAAAAAATATTTTTTTCCTTGTAAATGTCTGAAAGATATCTAAAAATCAAGAAAAGTACATCAAAACAATTCAAAAAATTCTCCTACTGCATCAATGACCTTATTTCTATGTATACACAAGTAACCTATAACTTAAAAATACACTTTGATGTTCAAATGCTCCAATCCAAGCTTGTTTAGGAATTGTACCTGCAATAAAGACCCTAAGCTAAAATTCTTATTTTACATCGCTTACACACATCATGTACGAGACATCCAATTGTCAAGCCTAGGTAGCATAGCAGATGATCATTTAAAATGATCATGTAGATTAAGTAGTACCCAAGGACATAGTGAGGATCCTTGGGAGAAGAAGTGAACTTTCCAGAGTGCACGGTTAGGAAAGGGCACGGCAACACATGTGCAAGCACATGTCCTACCGGCCGAGAGATCAAGCCCAACCGATTCAGTTAGGGCGGTTAGAAGACAGGCACACATCGGGTCAAGCCACATGGGGTCGAGCTTCCTAACCAGTCCTAGGATCTAACTAACTTACCTAACTAGATAACTAACCTAGGACTAACTAAAATAAACTAACTAGTGTGCCTGAAATCCTAAGACCTAACCGGGTGACACTAGCCGAGTAGCTAACTAAAGAAATATCCTAGTACCTAACCTAGGATGGTCCAAAGGGGTTGGTTATGGTCCTAGTGACGTAGGGGTACATTATTAATTACCCTAGGTCACTTAATTAATTAAATTAGCAACTTAATTAATTAATTTAAATTCATGGTCAAACCCGAGACCCTTAAGCAAATTTTCAGAATTTGGCTAAGTCAAATGCTCTCCTATTATTAGTCAATTTAGGAGGGGCATTTTGATAATTTAAGTGGAGGGACTTTTGGGTAATTCATGGGACGACTATATATTGATATTAGGTCAGTTTTACACCACTTTTACACGTTCCAAATCTGATCAAACGAAATTTCTCTCAATCTCTCAAGAACGCTCTCTTTTCCAAACTCCATTGAAGAACAAGAAAAGCTTAACGAAGAAGACAAAGGTTTTGAAGTTTCCAATCAGATTTCGTGGATTCTTCATCTATAAGGTATGGGTTTTTCACTCTTGGAATTCCTTTCCCCAAGAGTTCCTTTCAAGATAAGTTTTCAAGAACTTCAAATACTAGGATTTTTATTCTAGAAAACATATTTTCTTCCTAACCCTAGATTTAGGATTTTCAATGAAAAGTAATCATTTTCTATATTTAATTTCGCACGAATTGTTGAGTAATTAATTGATAATGTCACGACTGGAATCTAGACCCCAGACGAGACCGTCGTCGTTGACCTCTCAGAGGTCGCAGACAAGCCTACTTACGTCATTCTTACTTTACATAGGTTAATTTTAGCGGAAAATTTGAAACTTTTTGTTTCTAACATTGCTTACTGAACATTTCTAATACATTCATAATTTATTCACCATCAACCATCTAATCATTAAGAGATAATCAAATGAAAGGAATAGTTCAATAAACATAATTGTATAATTGCCAAAATGGCACCAATATATAGTCTGAATAAAATAAGAAAGAAACGCTAGTGGAACATACTCCACTAGCTCAACTCCTAAACTAAGCTAGAACATAAAACAGTAGCATCCTCCAAAGCATGAGGACCTACCAAAACCGGATGAATGCTGGACGTCCGGATAACTGCAACGATGATCCTGTAGCTCTACCGTCCACCTGTGCCTGCACCTAAAATAGTAGAGTTTGTATGGGGTTAGTACACACTTGTACTAAGTATGGGTATATGCAAGCACACACCAAGGACATGCATGAGAAAGAATAGCTCTTTCCTAACAACATGATTTTTGGAAGTCAAGTCAGTGGACTTGCCAAATTGAGATTAGGAAAGTTTCCAAATTTGGATTAGGAAAGTAAATGATCTTTCCAAATTTGGATTACGAAAGTCAGTGAGCTTTACAGATTTGGAATAGGAAATTTATGCCATGAGAATAACATACATCATCATACTTTTCACATTTGCACACAGCACATAACATTTACACATAGCACATATCATATAGCATACAGTACATTTTGCATGTAGCACATAACTTCGTTCATATCATTCATTCATATGCCATGAGACCTTGGAATCATGGACTTGACATTAAGACATCCCAGAAATGAGGGCTCAACATATGGAACCTCAACTAGGGAGTCTTCATTAGCAAACACAGAGTCTGCTTCATTCATTCATACGTACTTCTTTTCATTTCGTTCATAGTCCAGTGTAACCACCGGTTATACCTAGGATGTAGTTTAAGACTTTCATTAGGTTCGTTGTGCAATGACAAAGAATGAACTAATGTCATTACTTGAATCTAACTCACCTTTTGATTATCCTATCCTAACACATTTGGTATTCATTCATTTCATTATGTGCATCATTTGAGGCTGGCCTCATTTATTCATTGGGAACTTTAACTTTAACCGACATAGATCACGTGAGCATCATGAAATCCAGTGTCTCCCCCACACCGAAAAGAGGTGGAATCACCGGCCAAAGTGACCCAAAAACATGCTAGCGTACATGAGAATTTAACCCCGCCAGATCCCTATATTGGCAGTATAGGTTCGAAGACTAGGAGATTTCAGGAGACCCATACCCGGCAAGCCGGACAGTCTCATCTCATGAGAGTTACGTGAACCTCCGCCCTTCCCGAAAGAAGGCATCACCGCTCATAGCTAGTCTATCGGTGCTCAGTATAAAGTTCCATTACATTCATCTCATACGTCATGGAAGCTGGCTTCTAGTATGAGGACATCATAGCTCATGAGATGATTTCTCATCTCATCATTTGTATTGAGTGTGTTAAGCTCAATACTCTCATTAGAGTGTTCATAGAGACTGGTCTCTTCATTATCTTACACTCTCATAGGTGAGTACGTATTGGTAACATTTACTTAGGCTCATTTGAGATTGCTCTTATCATTTACATTACCCTCATATCATGTTGTCACCACGTTCATCATTATTAGCACCTTTGCTTTTCATAGTTATTCACCTCTTATTACGTGAATGTTCATTTCGTCTTATGCCAATGCACTTGGCCTTTTGGTGTGCTTTACACCCTTACTTAACCCTTCTAGGGTTTCATTATTTCTGTAATGAACCTTCTTGTCATTTTTAGTGTTTTATCTTTTGTGCATCGTTTAGAGCGTTCCTATAGCGATCCCAAGTCATTTATGACTTGCTGGGACTGACAGTTCGGTCACCTGGTCGTTCGTTTGGTTATTGTGTGAGCGTTAGTGTTTTTGGAGCTTATGAACCTTGAACGATCATTTTCGATCAAAAGTTCAAGAAGATGACATCAGAATCCAATTCTGACGATTCCATCAGTTCCGGAGGGGTTATTTTAGGCTAGTAGCATGGTCGACATGACTCCCGAAGTTTTCAGTGTGAGTTGGTGCGATTAGGCGTTTTAACTTTAAGTTTAAGGCTAAGTTTGACTTTAGTCAACATTCTGAGTAAACGCGCTTGGATGAGAATTCCGTCAGCGCGGTTAGCTCCGAAATGTTGAGTTTGGTCTAGTTTGACCCTTCTTTCGTGTCCTGAGGTTTTCGATATTTTTCCGAGCCTTTTTGTGGTTTTTGACTTAAAATGGCAAATGGAAGTGGGACCCACATTTTATCGAGATGACCTCTGATGGAAATTTTGACTGCGCCATTGAGTCCGGAATGTCGACTTTGGTAGGGTAGCATATCTGCTTTATTTTTATCAGGTTCCGAACGGATTCCGAGCACACGTCGGAGACTTTAAAGAGTCTAGATAAAGCTGAAATCTGGTGCAGCCCTTTAATGACCAGATTTTGGGGTTTTAACGACCAGATTTTTGGCTTATTAGCGACCACCTTCGTCCTTATAAAAGCCCAATTTTCAGCCTTTAAGTTTAACTTTAAAATTTTGTTATATTGAGCTATAGAACTCCAAATTGGGCGATTCAAAAGGCTAAGTTGTGAGATTTTTCGAGGGCAACGCGTTGGTGAGCTTGGAATCTGATTTGGGGACCCGATTTGAGGTAAATTCCGCGAGTTACCTGACTGTTAGGCCTTTTTTTCGAGCAATTGTTTTTGGCGTTGTTGTTTTGGTCATATATCTCTTATTTTAGCTCGGTTTTGGGTGATTCAAAGTCCCAGGTGTTGGGAATTATCGTGGCTATGTCGTGGAGTGTTCAAAGAGGGCTGGGCACTTTTTGATTCGCGTAAATTCCTAGTTTACACTGCTGCAGGTTTCTTTTAAGTTGATTAATGTGTGAGTTTCTTGCATGTTGGGGTTTTGCTGCATTTTGCGTTCCGAATTGTGTTCCATTTTGGAACACGTGTCCGAAGAGATTTTTACGATATATATTTGGGGTTAATTCTGGAATTTTCAACACGGATCCCACTTTTCCCGCTTTGATTCCACAAAAAAAATTGGTCCATCTCCGTTTCTTGCGATTTTAGTTTCTAAACGACCGTAATAACGTTGTAACTCTATTTTTGATAGTGTATCAACGTTTTGAGGCCATTCGGAAAGGGAAAACTCCGGAGAAGTGATTTTGGAACGCGTGTGATATTCCTACAGGTAGGCTACGGTTTCCTTCTCTTAGATTGAACTCGAATATATGAATGCATGTTGATTAGTTCGGATTTGGGTTGAATAGTTATTAAATCATGCATAAGTGTTAGAAATCATGTTTTCGGCCTATTTCTAAGAATTATCGGGTAACTGTGAGCATGCTTTATGTTATTCAATGGACCTTCTTTGCTATATGGAGTACTTGTATGTTTGAATACTGGTTATCAGAAGTATGTTGGGCCTTAGTTTAGGTTTGACTAGGGCTTGCCTTAGAAATGCATGATTCGAAGTCGGTAGGACTTAGTTCAGCCTCGACGTCGCTCGATTGGCTTAAATCCTTGTAGACTGGCGTAGCAGACTTGAGTCTGATAGTTTGGTCCTTAGCTAGACGATGAGCTTGCTACGACGATAATTATCCTTAATTCTTCGATGTTACGGCTTCACGAGTTACGTCGGTGACAATGAATTCCGCTCCGCGATTCAAAGTTGATTTTCGATTAGGCTTCAAGGACTTACATTGATTAGCTAAATGTGGATGGTGTTCCACGGGTATTTATGATTATGGATAGATAGAGACTCTTTCAGCAGCTATATCGACATCTTTGTCGGGTATCCGGATTTAAGGTCCGGCCTCGACCATCCACATACTTATGTAGAGCATCCGGTTAGAGGTCCGGCCTCAAGTATGTAGAGCATCCGGTTAGAGGTCCGGCCTCAGTTCTTATATTTTGTGATTGGCTACTTGTGTAATTCTGGTGAGCGTCAGGTTCAAGGCCCGACCTCCGTACCGTCAGATTCTACTTTTTGGTTTGGAGCATTTGGTTCGATGTTCTTTGGCCTTGAGTTCTATTCTCCTTAGTTATAGTTATTCTGTGTACTCGTCGGGCTTATGGGGGTCCGTTCGGGTTTTTATTTAAACTTGCGCACGAGTGTATCTTCTGGGCTTATGGGGGTCCAGTTAGGTGTAGTTAGCTTATATATTAATTTAGTTAGATCTTTATACACTCGTGTGCATTCCATTATTACTTAGCCTTCCATTTTTGACCTGTAGTTATGTGATTCCGTCTTTTCATATTGCTTAACTTTTCTAGTTCAGTCGGCCTATGATGCCTACTGGGTACCTGTTGTTTGGTACTCATGCTACGCTCTGCATCTATTTTCGTGATGCAGGTCCGAGTACCAGTAGCCAGCGTTGATTGAGTTTGGAGCTTTCTGGTCTGGAGACGGGGGTGAGCACACGGCGTTTTGTACTATTTCGGTCTCCATCTGTATATATAAAGACTTGTCTTTTACTTTTCTAGACAGTCTAGTTTTGGTGGTCCACTGTTGGGACTTGTACTCGTTTTGTTGGTAGCTCTGTATTAGTGACTTCCAGGTTCTGGGAGGGATCCTTAATTATATTTATATTTTGGTTTGCTTATGTTGTTATAGTATTTTTGCTTACTCTTGTTTAGTTTCTACCCACACACCCATTACGTGTTGTTCTGGGTTACGGGTTGGCTTACCTACTGGTGGGTTATAGTAGGTGCCTTCATGACTCGAGAAATTGGGTCGTGACAAGTTGGTATCAGAGCCCCAGGTTCATGCTCTCACTTTTACAGAGCTAACGTCTAGTAGAGTCCTGCGGATCGGTGCGGAGACGTCTGTAACTTATCTTCGGGAGGCTACAGGATGTGTTTAGGAAGATATCCATTTTGTTTCAAATTCGTGCCGCGTGTGTCTTGTTTGTTTCTTAAAATCTCAGTTGTTTCACTCTATTGCAGGATGGCTCGCACGCGAGGTGGTGCGTCCGGGAGAGATGCACCGGAGCCCCAGCTTGGGGTAGACGCCGTCTCCGAGGTCGAGGTAGGGCCGCAGCACCAGCCCAGGATAGGGAGGAGGATCCTCATGCAGCACATGTACCGCCACAGCCAGTGGGGCCGGGGCCAGCCCATCCACCACCCGCACCAGTTGCAGCACCTGATCTTCATCCCCTCTTGACTCAGATACTAGCAGCTATTGGGGATATGCGACAGGCACCATCCCCAGCAGTACCAGCCCCAGCCCCAGCGCTACAAGCTCAGCCGCCACCAGTTCATGTGGCCGCCCCGCCAGACTTAGAGGTTAGAGAGATGCCACTGCGGGATCAGAAGATGCTCGGGGTATTTCAGAGGTTGGCGCCGCCTATATTCTCAGGGGCGATTGGGGAGGACGCTCACGAGTTCCAGCTCACTTGCCAGGAGCAGTTGCAGTCATTAGGCCTCTTAGAGTCGAGAGGAGCTGACTTTACCGCTCATCAGTTTCGTGGGCCAGCCAGGCAGTGGTGGCGCACGTATCGAGAGTCCAGGCCAGTTGGATCTCCTCCTATATCTTGGAGTGAGTTCTCGGAGGCTTTCTTGGCCCGGTTCATGCCACGGAGCGTCAGAGATAGGCTTCGTGATCAGTTCTCTAGATTGGAGCAGGGCTCTATGACCGTTTCAGAGTATGAGGCAAGGTTCCATGAGTTGTCTCGCCATGCTACTATGATCCTGCCCACAGAGGGGGAGAGAGTTCGTTGTTTTGTGCGTGGGTTGCGATACCGTTTGAGGGTTGACACAGAGCATATGGTTTCAGCTGGCCGTTCTTTTCTCGATGTGGTCGATCATGCCCGATCCATGGAGCATATTCATCGTGAGGCCCAAGGGGGCAGCGATAAGAGGGCACGCTACCAGGGCAGCTATAGTGGGTCGCAGACTAGGGGGAGGGACTCATATGATAGGCCCCGTCAGAGGTTCCAGCAGGGTCAGACCAGTCGGCCTGTTCAGGCGGCATTACCTGCTTCTGATGGAGGCCAATATCAGCAGAGTGGTCCTAGTACAGGCCAGAGTTCGAGGGGACCAGATTCCTTTCCTGCATGCCGCGGTCGGGTTACTACAGGGCGTTCAGCTTCGGGGTGTTATGATTGTGGTGCTCTTGACCATTGGTCTAGAGAATGCCCCCGGCGAGGTCGGGGGGCGATTGTACCAGCTCCACTTGCACCTAGACCAGTTTCAGCAGTGTCTTCTCCGACTAGAGGAGGTAGTCAGGTTCAGGACCGTCGAGACAGTCGACAGGGTACCAGGGGTGGATCTCGGGGAGGCAGGTCAGGTGGTAGATCGGGTGCACCAGGCAGAGGTGCTCAGGGCCATTTCTACGCAGCCCGGCGAGGGCGGCGGCTGAGGCATCTGACGATGTCATCTCAGGTACGCTCTTATTATGCCATCAGCCTGCTACAGTATTATTTGATCCAGGGTCCACATTCTCTTATGTATCTATTTATTTTGCTCCCCGATTGGGTATGAGGTCCGAGTCTTTGGCAGAGCCGGTTCATGTTTCGACCCCGGTGGGTGAGTCCTTAGTAGTGGATCAAGTATTGCGATCTTGCTTAGTGACTATCCAGGGTTATGATACTAGAGCTGATCTTATTATGTTAGATATGATTGATTTTGATGTGATTTTGGGCATGGACTGGTTATCCCCCTACCATGTGGTCTTGGATTGCTATGCCAAGACTGTTACCTTATCCATGCCTGATATTCCCCCGGTGTTGTGGCAGGCTGCTTATAGTCACACACCGACGGGGATCATCTCTTTTATTCGGGCTAGGCGGTTGGTTGCTTCTGGGTGTTTAGCTTATTTGGCCCACATCAGAGATATGAGTAGGGAGGGCCCTTCAGTTGACTCAGTTCCTGTGGTTAGAGAGTATGCAGATGTGTTCCCTACAGATCTACCTGGCCTACCCCAGAGCGTGACATTGATTTTGCTATAGATTTGGAGCCCGGCACCCGTCCTATTTCTATTCCGCCTTATCGGTTGGCTCCTGCAGAGCTCAGAGAGCTCAGTGTTCAGTTAGAGGACCTCTTAGGAAAGGGGTTCATTCGTCCGAGTGTGTCGCCTTGGGGTGCTCCTGTTCTGTTTGTGAAAAAGAAGGATGGGACTATGAGGATGTGCATTGACTACAGGCAGCTGAACAAGGTGACAGTGAAGAACCGTTACCCTATGCCTCGTATAGATGATTTGTTTGATCAGCTTCAGGGTGCCGTCGTATTTTCTAAGATTGATTTGAGGTCCGGGTACCATCAGCTGAGGATTAGAGCAGCAGACATCCCTAAGACCGCATTTAGGACTCGTTACGTCCATTATGAGTTCCTTGTGATGTCTTTTGGGTTGACTAATGCCCCAGCCGCTTTCATGGACTTGATGACACGTGTGTTCAGGCCAATCTTGATTCATTTGTTATCATCTTCATTGATGACATATTGGTATACTCGCGGAGCCGGAGTGAGCATGAGCAACATTTGAGGATAGTGCTCCAGACTTTGAGAGATCAGCGGCTTTATGCCAAGTTCTCAAAGTGCGAGTTTTGGCTTGCGTCTGTAGCATTCTTGGGGCACGTGGTGTCTAAGGAGGGTATTAGGGTTGATCCGACGAAGATTGAGGCTATTCATGGTTGGGACAGACCCACTTCTATTACTGAGGTTCGTAGCTTTGTCGGGTTAGCGAGTTACTACAGGCGCTTTGTTGAGGGTTTTTCTACTATTGCAGCTCCTTTGACTCGGTTGACTCGCCAGGATGTTCCCTTTGTGTGGTAGGAGGAGTGTGAGATGAGCTTTCTGAAGCTCAAGGAGTTGCTTACTAGCGCTCCTATATTGACTCTTCCGATTGAGGGCGAGGGTTACACGATTTATTGTGACGCGTCTGGTGTTGGTGTGGGTTGTGTATTGATGCAGCAGGGCCGGGTTATTGCGTATGCGTCGAGGCAGCTTAAGGTCCATGAGCGCAACTACCCCACCCATGACTTGGAGTTGGCGGCGGTAGTTTTCGCGCTTAAGATTTGGAGGCACTACTTGTATGGAGTTCGATGTGAGATCTATACCGACCACAGGAGTCTTCAGTACATCATGAGCCAGAGGGACCTTAATTCGAGGTAGCGTCGTTGGATTGAGCTCCTGAAGGATTATGATCTCTCTATTCTCTATCATCCGGGCAAGGCGAACGTGGTAGCGGACGCCTTGAGCCGGAAGGCGGTGAGTATGGGTAGTCTAGCCTTCTTATCTGCGAGGGAGAGACCCTTGGCTTTGGACATTCAATTTTTAGCCAATAGCATGGTTCAATTAGATATCTCAGATTCTAGATGCGTCTTGGCTTATATGGGAGTTCAGTCTTCTTTGCATGATAGGATCCATGGTTGTCAGTTTGAGGATAATACCTTGGTGGCCCTTAGAGATCGAGTGTTAGCGGGTGATGGTGATCAGGCTACCTTAGATCCTGATGAAGTGTTGAGATTTGCCGGTCGCATCTGTGTCCCGAGAGTTGGGGATTTGATACAGTTGATACTTTCTGAGGCTCATGAGTCTAGATATTCTATCCATCCGGGTACAGCAAAGATGTATCGTGATTTGAGACAGCATTACTGGTGGAGTGGCATGAGACGAGATATTGCTGACTTTGTTTCTCGTTGCTTGTGCTGCCAGCAGGTAAAAGCTGAGCATTTGAGGCCTGGTGGTGAATTTCAGAGATTACCCATTCCGGAGTGGAAGTGGGACCGCATTACTATGGATTTTGTGGCTGGTCTACCGCGGACTTCTAGAGGAGTTGATAGTATTTGGGTCATCGTTGATCGATTGACCAAGTCAGCACATTTCCTTCCCGTTCAGTCTTCATTCAGCGCCGAGAGGTTGGCTCGTATCTATATTCGGGAGGTGGTTCGACTTCATGGGGTGCCAGTTTCTATTATATTAGATCGGGGTTCTCAGTTCACGTCTAGCTTTTGGAGGACCTTTCAGGATGAGTTGGGCACCCGGGTTGACCTTAGCACAGCTTTTCACCCGCAGACTGATGGACAGTCAGAGCGCACTATTCAGGTCCTTGAGGACATGCTACGGGCTTGTGTTTTGGAGTTTGGTGGTCATTGGGACCAGTTCTTGCCTTTGGCGGAGTTTGCGTATAACAACAGCTACCATTCTAGCATTCAGATGGCCCCGTTTGAGGCCTTGTATGGTAGGCGTTGTCGCTCTCCAGTGGGCTGGTTTGAGTCTACAGAGCCTAGGCCGCGAGGTACAGATTTGATTCAGGAGGCTTTGGAGCAGGTGAGAGTGATTCAGGATAGACTCAGGACAGCTCAGAGTAGGCACCAGAGTTACGCGAATCGAAGGCGTCGACCTTTGAGATTCTCTGTTGGTGATCGGGTATTCCTTCGTGTGTCGCCCATGAAGGGTGTGATGAGATTTGGGAGGCGGGGTAAGCTTAGCCCCAGGTACATTGGGCCTTTTGAGATACTTCGGACAGTTGGGGAGGTTGCTTATGAGTTGGCCCTTCCTCCAGCATTTTCAGCCATCCACCCAGTTTTCCTGTCGATGCTACGGCCGATATATTCTGATGAGTCACATGTGCTCCAGTATGATGCTAGTGGATGACGTTTGAACATTTGTAGAAGAGGCCATTGCCATCCTAGCTAGAGATGTGAGAAAAATTGCGCTCGAGAGCCATTCTATTGTTAAGGTCCGTTGGAGGACGGTTCAGTCGAGGAGGCTACCTGGGAGACCCGAGCAGGAGATGCGAGAGGCAGTTCCCGGCTTGTTGAGCCTTCAGGTACTTCTTGACCCTACTTTCGCGGAAAAGTCCTTTTTAGTAGTGGATATTGTAAGAACCTTCTTGTCATTTTTAGTGTTTTATCTTTTGTGCATCGTTTAGAGCGTTCCTATAACGATCCCAAGTCATTTATGACTTGCTGGACTGACAGTTCGGTCACCTGGTCGTTCGTTTGGTTATTGTGTGAGCGTTAGTGTTTTTGGAGCTTATGAACCTTGAACATCATTTTCGATCAAAAGTTCAAGAAGATGACATCAGAATCCAATTCTGACGATTCCATCAGTTCCGGAGGGGTTTTAGGCTAGTAGCATGGTCGACATGACTCCCGAAGTTTTTCAGTGTGAGTTGGTGCGGATTAGGCGTTTTAACTTTAAGTTTAAGGCTAAGTTTGACTTTAGTCAACATTCTGAGTAAACGCGCTGGATGAGAATTCCGTCAGCGCGTATCTCCGAAATGTTGAGTTTGGTCTAGTTTGACCCTTCTTTCGTGTCCTGAGGTTTTCATATTTTTCCGAGCCTTTTTGTGGTTTTTGACTTAAAATGGCAAATGGAAAGTGGGCCCACATTTTATCGGATGACCTCTGATGGAAATTTTGACTGCGCCATTGAGTCCGGAATGTCGACTTTGTAGGGTAGCATATCTGCTTTATTTTTATCAGGTTCCGAAGGATTCCGAGCAACCGTCGGAGACTTTAAGAGTCTAGATAAGCTGGATCTGGTGCAGCCCTTTAGACCAGATTTTGGTTTTAACGACCAGATTTTTGGTATTACGACCACCTTCGTCCTTATAAAAGCCCAATTTTCAGCCTTAAGTTTAACTTTAAAATTTTGTTATATTGAGCTATAGAACTCCAAATTGGGCGATTCAAAAGGCTAAGTTGTGAGATTTTTCGAGGGCAACGCGTTGGTGAGCTTGGAATCTGATTTGGGGACCCGATTTGAGGTAAATTCCGCCGAAGTTACCTGACTGTTAGGCCTTTTTTTTCGAGCAATTGTTTTTGGCGTTTGTTGTTTTGGTCATATCTCTCTTATTTAGCTCGGTTTGGGTGATTCAAAGTCCCAGGTGTGGGATTATCGTGCTATGTCGTGGAGTGTTCAAAGAGGGCTGGGCACTTTTTGATTCGCGTAAATTCCTAGTTTACACTGCTGCAGGTTTCTTTTAAGTTGATTATGGTGAGTTTCTTGCATGTTGGGGTTTTGCGCATTTTGCGTTCCGAATTGTGTTCCATTTTGGAACACGTGTCCGAGAGATTTTACGATAATATTTGGGGTTAATTCTGGAATTTTCACACGGATCCCACTTTTCCCGCTTTGATTCCAAAAAAAAAATATGGTCCATCTCCGTTTCTTGCGATTTAGTTTCTAACGACCGTAATAACGTTGTAACTCTATTTTTGATAGTGTATCAAGTTTTGAGGCCATTCGAAAGGGAAAACTCCGGAGAAGTGATTTTGGAACGCGTGTGATATTCCTACAGGTAGGCTACGGTTTTCCTTCTCTTAGATTGAACTCAATATATGAATGCATGTTTATTCGGATTTGGGTTGAATAGTTATTAAATCATGCATAAGTGTTTAGAAATCATGTTTGGCCTATTTCTAAGAATTATCGGGTAACTGTAGCATTCTTTATGTTATTCAATGACCTTCTTTGCTATATGGAGTACTTGTATGTTTGATACTGGTTATCAGAAGTATGTTGGGCCTTAGTTTAGGTTTGAGTAGGGCTTGCCTTAAAATGCATGATTCGAAGTCGTAGGACAGTTCAGCCTCGACGTCGCTCGATTGGCTTAAATCCTTGTAACTGGCGTAGCAGACTTGAGTCTGATAGTGGTCCTTAGCTAGACGATGAGCTCTACGACGATAATTATCCTTAATTCTTCGATGTTACGGCTTCACGATTACGTCGGTGACAATGAATTCCGCTCCGCGATTCAAAGTTGATTTTCGATTAGGCTTCAAGGACTTACATTGATTAGCTAAATGTGGATGGTGTTCCACGGTATTTATGATTATGGATAGATAGAGACTCTTTCAGTCAGCTATATCGACATCTTTGTCGGGTATCCGGATTTAAGGTCCGGCCTCGACCATCCACATACTTATGTAGAGCATCCGGTTAGAGTCCGGCCCTAAGTATGTAAAGCATCCGGTTAGAGGTCCGGCCTCAGTTCTTTATTTGTGATTGGCTACTTGTGTAATTCTGGTGACGTCAGGTTCAAGGCCCGACCTCCGTACCGTCAGATTCTACTTTTTGGTTGGAGCATTTGGTTCGATGTTCTTTGGCCTTGAGTCTATTCTCCTTAGTTATAGTTATTCTGTGTACTTCGGCTTATGGGGTCCGTTCGGGTTTTTATTTAAACTTGCGCACGAGTGTATCTTCTGGCTTATGGGGTCCAGTTAGTGTAGTTAGCTTATATTAATTTAGTTAGATCTTATACACTCGTGTGCATTCCATTATTACTTAGCCTTCCATTTTTGACCTGTAGTTATGTGATTCCGTCTTTTCATATTGCTTACTTTTCTAGTTCAGTCGGCCTATGATGCCTACTGGGTACCTGTTGTTTGGTACTCATGCTACGCTCTGCATCTATTTTCGTGATGCAGGTCCGAGTACCAGTAGCCAGCGTTGATTTGGTTGGAGCTTTCTGGTCTGGAGACGGGGGTGAGCACACGGCGTTTTGTACTACGGTCTCCATCTGTATATATAAAGACTTGTCTTTTACTTTTCTAGACAGTTTAGTTTGGTGGGCCACTGTGGGACTTGTACTCGTTTTTGGTAGCTCTGTATTAGTGACTTCCAGGTTCTGGGAGGGATCCTTAATTTATTTATATTTTGGTTTCTTATGTTGTTATAGTATTTTTGCTTACTCTTGTTTAGTTTCTACCCCACACACCATTACGTGTTGTTCTGGGTTACGGGTTGCTTACCTACTGGTGGGTTAGAGTAGGTGCCTTCATGACTCGAGAAATTGGGTCGTGACAATTCATTGTTCATTTCATCATTTCCATGTTCATCCCATCATAAGTTCACTTATTTTTGAACGTATGTTAGACTTATGTGTCTATACATACAAGCCATGAGCTTCATTCGTAGTTCATTATGTGACTCATACATTCCTAATATTTTATAGTACCAAGCTTATGTATCTTGTATATATACCAAGATCTTGATTTCGATCTAAGTAGATGGCATTATTCTTGGATGATTTGTTCACGTATGACTTATGTATCAAACGGAAGTTTGGGTAAGGAATCCCAAGTCTTGAATCAATTGGATATCATTTATATTTTTAATTGATTTTATTCTAATATTCATAACATTTTAACTCTAAGTCAAATCACAATATTAACATTGAAGGATTACTTTTCTATTTAACCTTTTTCTTGAATTGGCCGATGGTTGTGGGTTCGAGCCCCCACAACCCCATTTTCATTTTCATTAACATATTTCCCATTTCTAAACACAAGAGGTTGTGGGATCAAACCCCCACAGCCTCTTTTATTTTACTCTTTAATTCGGCCAAGTAGGGAGGTTGTGGGTTCGAACCCCCACAGCCTCCTTACTTTTAATTAATTTTCGCTAGGGGCTGTGAGGTGGTGGGTTCGAACCCCAGCCCCATACATATAATTTTAATATTTTTCTCTAAGTTGAAGCATGGACAGTGAGGTCGTGGGATCGAACCCCCACGGCCTCACTTATTTTACTTTTATTTTCGCCTCCTCTATTCCACATCTTGAGGTCGTGGGTTCGAATCCCACGCCTCACACCCTTTTTTTTTTATTTTATCTTCAATCCTTCATGAGTTCTGACCGAGGGGTGATGGGTTCGAATCCCACTCCCCTCATTAATTTTACTCATTTATTCCCTTACTCAGACCCAGGATCGAACCCCCAGCCCTCACCCATTTCGTGGTTTATTTCGCCCAAGGATGAGGTCACGGGTTCAATTCCTAGTGGCCTCATTCTTTTATTTTAATAAATTTCCAGATTCTTATGCATTAATATTTAGTCTAAACTAACTTGTACAATGCTGGAAATTTTAGTCACTTTTAACTCATAACATTAATGCATTACTTAGCACAAGTTACATTCATGGATCCGTTTTAACGTATTTTTAAGTGCATCATTCATAGAATCAGTTGGCTATAGATTCTTATTCAAATCAGCCTCATTTCCTTTTTATGAACATCACGATCTTCATGAGTTTATGTACGTAAATAACAACCACAACATTTACAAATTAAAGCAACAAGGCCGAAACTCTTGCATGGTCACACACTTGCACATAATTTTACATAATTCCGAACACATACATGGGTTGTCATTTTTCATAAATTAACGTACATCCAACACATTCATATCCAGCACAAACATCACATAATCCTAAGTCTACCAGCATTCATACCAACCTACGAATTCGTTGGGAGCTAATGACAGGGACATGCAACGGGGAAAACAACCTTAGTTTTGAGCCGAATATTCTGAGTCCTAGGGGTCTCTTGGGAAAGGGACCAAGAGTAAGAAGACCCATACCTTAATTTCCTTGTTCAACACGAATTTCTGCCCAAAATCCTCTCCACAAATCAGTCCAAGCTTTCTCAATCGTCCACACTACTCGACAACCACCTCTCTTTGCTTATCGTTTGGTTACTTGTTTTTTCTTAAATTTCGTGTGAGTTCTTCAAGTGTGAAGAACTCTTGATAATTTTAGTTCTTCACCTTCCTTTGGCAGAGAGAAACGTGAGAGTAATTGAAAAAGTGAGAGAGATATCGTGAAGAGAGAGAGAGTAGCTTTAAGATAGGAGTTTTGGTTTGAGAATTAGTCAAACTAGGACTTTGCTAAATTAATAATTAAAAATCTGATTTTTCTTTTCTAATCAGCTAATATTATTATTTAATTAATTAATTTATTAAATTTAAATAAAAGCAAGTTAAATCCTTGCTTCTAGTGGGGCTCGAACCCGAGTGACTCCCATTTGCGAAAATGGGTCACTTCGGGTTGCCCCACCCAAATTTCTTCATTCCATTAAATTAATTAATTAAATAATTAATTTCTCAGGGTAATTACAATATTACCCTTGGCTTGGAAAAGACCATTTTACCCTTGGACCCTCAAAACTTAAAATTTTTTCTTTTGAGTCCGGTAAAAACTCTTTCGATTAAATCTGCGTTTTCGTGAGCCTCACATGGTTGGTTCCAACCTTTCCAAGCTCAATTAACTCTCCAAGTTAGTTGGCTTGATGTAGTAAGGATTCTGAGGTCTGGTTCTACGCGTAACAATACGTGTGGACCTTGGTCTAATCGCAAGCATTCTTGAAAAACCTAAGTCTTGATCCTATTCATTTTTAGGGTTGTTACATTATCCCCCTCTTAGGAACATTCGTCCCCGAATGACACTACTACTTCACGTTGTAATGTCAGTCAGATCATAATAAAGGCACTATACACAATCAATCAATAGCAACAACATACGGGGAAGTAAGGAAACATAGGTTTAAGAGTATAAAGTCTAACCTCAAGAGCTGAACAGATGAGGGTAGCGGGCCCTCATGTCGGCCTCAGCTTCCCACGTAGCACCCTCAACAAGATGATTTCTCCACAATACCTTCACTGTGGCAATCTCCTTGTTCCTCAGCCGCTTGACCTGTCTGTCTAAGATTCACCGGTACCTCCTCATAAGACAAGTCTTCACCAACCCCCAAACCTTCACAGGTAAGATTGATGCTGGATCACCTAGGCACTTCTTCAACATAGATACATGAAAGACTGGATGAACAGAAGCTAATTCTGCAGGCAATGCCAACTCATAGGCCACCTCACCCACACGCTGTAGGATCTCATATGGCCCAACATACCTCGGACTCAGCTTCCCTTTCCTACCAAATCTCATCACCCCTTTCATAGGCGATATTTTCAAGTAAACCTGGTCACCAACATCAAACTCTAAGGGCCGCTTTCTATTATCAGCATATGACTTCTGCCGACTGTACGCAGTAGTCAACCTGTCCCTAATCATTCTGACCTTCTCTAAGGCCTCATGAATGATCTCCGGCCCCAAAATGGATGACTCTCCAACCTCGAACCACCCAACTGGAGATCTACACCTCCTACCATACAGTGCCTCAAACGGTGCCATCCCAATGCTGGAGTGATAGCTATTATTATACGAGAACTCTATCAAAGGCAGATGGTCATCCCAGTTACCTCTGAAGTCAATCACACACGCCCTCAACATATCCTCCAATGTCTGTATGGTGCGCTCTGCCTGCCCATCTGTCTGAGGGTGAAAGGCAGTGCTAAGCTTCACCTGCGTGCCCAAGCTTTTCTGGAAAGATCTCCAGAAATGAGAAGTAAACTGAGCTCCTCTGTCTGAAATAATAGACAAGGGAATCCCATGCCATCTCACAATCTCATCAATGTAGAGTCTCGCATAATCCTCGGCTCTGTAAGTAGACTTCACAGGGATAAAGTGGGCAGACTTAGTCAATCTGTCCACAATAACCCATATAGAGTCATGCTGCCTCCTAGTCCTTGGAAGACCAACCACGAAGTCCATATTAATGGCCTCCCATTTCCATGTTGGAACCTCAATAATCTGAGTCAGACCACCAGGATTAAGATGCTCTGCCTTAACCTGCTGACAATTAGGACACTTGGCCACATATTCTGCAATGTCCTTCTTCATGCCATCCCACCAATAAATCTACTTGAGATCATGATACATCTTGGTGGAACCTGGATGTATAGAATATCTGGAACCATGGGCCTCTGCAACAATCCTGGTCCGCAAATCATCCACATCTGGCACACACAGCCTGTCCTGATACCTAAGTATGCCATCACCTCCCAAAGCGAAAGACTCATTCATCTTCATCAGCACTGAGTCCTTCAGCTCCATCAACACGGGATCTAGATGCTGACCCTGCTTGACTTCAACTACCAAGGATGATTCAGAACTAGGATGAACTGAAACATCCCCACTAGTGGAGTCAACCAAACGCACACCCAGTCTGGCCAGTCTGTGTACATCTTTACCAGCTCCTTCTTCTCATCCTCAACGTGAGCTGTACTTCCCATGCTCATCCTGCTCAAAGCATCAGCTACAACATTAGCCTTACCTGGATGGTAGTGCACATTCATGTCATAATCCTTCAACAGCTCCAACCATCTCCGCTGACGTAGATTCAACTCCCTCTGTGTGAACACGTACTGGAGACTCTTATGGTCTGTGAACACATCTACATGCACTCCATACAGATAATGCCTCCACAGCTTCAGTGCAAACACCACAGCTGCCAACTCCAGGTCATGAGTGGGATAATTCTTCTCATGAACCTTGAGTTGTCTAGATGCATAGGCTATCACCTTACCAACCTGCATAAGAACACAACCCAAACCAACCCTAGATGCATCACAATAAACAGTGTAATTCTCACCACACTTAGGCAAAGTAAGCACCGGGGCTGAAGTGAGTCTGTCCTTGAGCTCCTGGAAACTCTTCTCACAAGTCTCCGTCCATTCAAACTTGGCTTTCTTCTTAGTCAAAGCTGTCAATGGGGCAGCAATGGAAGAAAAGCCCTCCACAAACCTGCGGTAGTAACCAGCCAATCCCAAAAAGCTACGGATGTCAGTAGGAGTAAGAGGCTTTGGCCAGTTCTTCACAGCCTCAGTCTTCCTGGGATCCACCTCCACGCCCTGATCGGACACAACATGACCCAGGAAGGTCACTGATCTCAGCCAGAATTCACATTTGCTGAATTTGGCATACAACTGATGCTGTCTAAGTACCTGCAAGGTTAGTCTCAAATGTTGTTCATGCTCTTCCTTGGTCTTAGAGTAGATGAGAATGTCATCAATGAATACTATGACGAAAGAGTCAAGGTATTCACGGAAGACCCTGTTCATGAGATCCATAAATGCAGCAGGTGCATTCGTGAGACCAAATGACATGACTAAAAACTCATAGTGACCATAGCGGGTACGAAAGGCTGTCTTTGGGATATCTCCATCCCTAACCCTAAGCTGATGATACCCTGAACGAAGATCAATCTTAGAGAAGAAACTAGACCCTTGGAGTTGATCGAACAAATCATCTATTCTGGGGAGTGGATACTTATTCTTTATAGTGACTTTGTTGAGCTGCCGATAATCGATACACATTCTAAGGGTTCCATCTTTCTTCTTTACAAACAACACTGGAGCGCCCCAAGGGGATATGCTCGGCTGAATGAAACCCTTGTCAGTGAGATCTTTTAACTGCAGCTTCAACTCTTTGAGTTCAGCTGGAGCCATTCTGTAAGGAGGAATTGAGATTGGTTTAGTATCGGGTTCTAAATCGATACCAAAGTCAATCTCTCGAAGGGGAGGGACTCCAGGTAAATCATCAGGAAACACATCTAAGAACTCATTCACTACAGGTACTGAGTCTATGGAAGGAATGTCATGATCTAAATCATTAACACTCACAAGATGACACAATAACCCCTTGGACATCATTTTATTGGCCTTAAGGTTAGAAATCAAGGGGTTAGGACGACTCGAATTGTACCCCTCCCAGACTAACTCTTCTTCATTAGGAAAGCGAAATCTCACCACTCTACTACGACAGTCCAAGCAAGCATAACAACTGTGAAGCCAATCCATGCCAAGAATAACATCAAAATCATGCATGGGTAACTCAACCAGGTTTGCACACATAGTTTTACCACTCACAACTATTGGGCAATCCTTGTATACTCTATCAGTTCTTACATTCTCTCCTAAAGGTGTACTAACCACTATAGGATCATGTAGAACTTCAGGCAATACTCAAAAGTAAGAGCAAGCAGAGGAGTTACAAAGGAAAGTGTAGACCCTGGATCAAGTAAAGCATAAACAGAAGTTGAGAACACTTGCAGCATACCTGTGACCACATCAGCGGACTTCTCCTGCTCCTCTCTGCCTTTCAGGGCATAGAACCTGTTCCTCTTAGGAGGCTCGGCTGCTGCTGCACCCTGTGGATTAGGCCTAGGCTGAGTATTACCTCCAGCCTGACCTCTGTTCTGTGGACAGTCTCTGACCATGTGTCCACTCTTACCACAACCGAAGCAGGCATTAGTGCCCTGTCTGCACTCTCCACTGTGAGCTCGGCCACACTTAGCACAATTCTTCTTAGTACGCTGCATCTCACCTCCATTTCCCTTCTTGGGCTCAGGTCTGCCTCCTTTAGGTGTAGCACTCCTCTGAGGATTAGAATTCCCAGAACTCTGTTGCCCCTTTTTGAACCTTGGCTGCTCACGGACGCCAAAGTTGTTCCTGTGGCCTCCATGACTGGGTCCTGCCTGATCTTGAGGCCTAGGCCTCCTAGCATCACGAACACCTCTCTTTCTGCGGCTGTCCTCTACCTGCTGGACATGCACCATCAACCTGGAAAGATCCATATTATCATGGAGCATAGCAGATCGACACTCCTCCTCCAGGTCTCCATTGATTCCTGTGAGGAACCTGCTCATCTCATCCCTGCTGTTAGAAACCAGGGAAGTAGCATACCTGGGAGATTTCAACAAGGTTCAGTATTATCCTTATTCTTGCTATTAAATACTTAGGGAAAAACAACATACCTTGACAGCTTAACAAACTTCAGGGAATACTCCCTGACTGTCATGGAGCCTTGTTTGAGGTTGATGAATTCCTCAACCTTGGCCTCCCTCATCTCCCTGGGAAAGAATCTCTCCAGAAATGCTGTCTTGAACAAGCTCCCATGTGACTGGTACTCCAACTAAGACACGGCTATCTTGCCACATCTTGCACCAAGTCTGTGCAACATCCTTGAGCTGATAGGAAGCCAGCTCAGCCTTCTCAATATCAGTGGCCCCCATAGCCACCAGATCTTATGCACCTCATCTACAAACTCTTGAGGATCCTCCGATGTCTTAACCCTGTGAAAATGGAGGATTCATCCTCGTGAAATCCCTCAGCCTGTCAGCCATGCTACGAACCGGTGGGTTCTCCCTCTGAACATCCTGTCTGTTGACCTGGGCAGTCATAGCCTGGGCCTGCATAGTAATGGCCTGTGCCATTTGGGCCAAAGATGCCCGCACCTCAGCATCAGTCAACCCAGCTGGGTTAACTGGCATGGCCACTCCTTCAGCTGGAGCCTGGGGTAGATCCTGATTACCCCTAGCAGCTGCTCCTCCTCTCCTCTGACCATTTCCTCTCCTAGTGTTCATTCTCTGGAAAAACAAAAAGGATTGATGTTAGACACGCTCATAACACCAAGAATTCAGACATTCAGAAAAGCACGATAAGATCAGAAGAAGGGAAATTTTCCTACGCATCATGCAGTCTCTAATTCAGGATAGTGGTGCACTTCACTACCATGACTTAGAAACTACTCAATGTGGTTGATGTGAACTTATTATTTCGAATTTAACCTAGTGCTCTGATACCAACTTTGTCACGACTGGAATCTAGACCCCAGACGAGACCGGCGTCGTTGACCTCTCAGAGGTCGCAGACAAGCCTACTTACGTCATTCTTACTTTACATAGGTTAATTTTAGCGGAAAATTTGAAACTTTTTGTTTCTAACATTGCTTACTAAACATTTCTAATACATTCGTAATTTTTCACCATCAACCATCTAACATTAAGAGATAATCAAATGAAAGGAATAGTTCAATAAACATAATTGTATAATTGCCAAAATGGCACCAATACATAGTCTGAATAAAATAAGAAAGAAACGCTAGTGGAACATGCTCCACTAGCTCAACTCTAAACTAAGCTAGAACATAAAACAGTAGCATCCTCGAAAGCATGAGGACCTACCAAACCGGATGAATGCTGGACGTCCGGATAACTGCAACGATGATCCTGTAGCTCTACGTCCACCTGTGCCTGCACCTAAAATAGTAGAGTTTGTATGGGTTAGTACACACTTGTACTAAGTATGGGTATATGCAAGCACACACCAAGGACATGCATGAGAAAGAATAGCTCTTTCCTAACAACATGATTTTTGGAAGTCAAGTCAGTGGACTTGCCAAATTGAGATTAGGAAAGTTTCCAAATTTGGATTAGGAAAGTAAATGATCTTTCCAAATTTGGATTAGGAAAGTCAGTGAGCTTTCCAATTTGGAATAGGAAAGTTATGCCATGAGAATAACATACATCATCATACTTTTCACATTTGCACACACACATAACATTTACACATAGCACATATCATATAGCATACAGTACATTTTGCATGTAGCACATAACTTCGTTCATATCATTCATTCATATGCCATGAGACCTTGGAATCATGGACTTGACATTAAGACATCCCAGAAATGAGGGCTCAACATATGGGACCTCAACTAGGGAGTCTTCATTAGCAAACACAGAGTCTGCTTCATTCATTCATACGTACTTCATTTCATTTCGTTCATAGTCCAGTGTAACCACCGGTTATACCTAGGATGTAGTTTAAGACTTTCATTAGGTTCGTTGTGCAATGACCAAGAATGACCTAATGTCATTACTTGAATCTAACTCACCTTTTGATTATCCTATCCTAACACCTTTGGTATTCATTCATTTCATTATGTGCATCATTTGAGGCTGGCCTCATTCATTCATTGGGAACTTTAACTTTAACCGACATAGATCATGTGAGCATCATGAAATCCAGTGTCTCCCCCACACCGAAAAGAGGTGGAATCACCGGCCAAAGTGACCAAAACATGCTAGCGTACATGGGAATTTAACCCCGCCAGATCCCTATATTGGCAGTATAGGTTCGAAGACTAGGAGATTCAGGAGACCCATACCCGGCAAGCCGGACAGTCTCATCTCATGAGAGTTACGTGAACCTCCGCCCTTCCCGAAAGAAGGCATCACCGCTCATAGCTAGTCTATCGGTGCTCAGTATAAAGTTCCATTACATTCATCTCATACGTCATGGAAGCTGGCTTCTAGTATGAGGACATCATAGCTCATTAGATGATTTCTCATCTCATCATTCGTATTGAGTGTGTTAAGCTCAATACTCTCATTAGAGTGTTCATAGAGACTGGTCTCTTCATTATCTTACACTCTCATAGGTGAGTACGTATTGGTAACATTTACTTAGGCTCATTTGAGATTGCTCTCATCATTTACATTAGCCTCATATCATGTTGTCACCACGTTCATCATTATTAGCACCTTTGCTTTTCATAGTTATTCACCTCTTATTACGTGAATGTTCATTTCGTCTTATGCCAATGCACTTGGCCTTTTGGTGTGCTTTACACCCTTACTTAACCCTTCTAGGTTTCATTATTTCATCGTTCATTTCATCATTTCATTGTTCATCCCATCATAAGTTCACTTACTTTTGAACGTATGTTAGACTTATGTGTCTATACATACAAGCCATGAGGCTTCATTCGTAGTTCATTATGTGACTCATACATTCCTAAGATTTTATAGTACAAGACTTATGTATCTTGTATATATACCAAGATCTTGATTTTGATCTAAGTAGATGGCATTATTCTTGGATGATTTGTTCACGTATGACTTATGTATCAAACGGAAGTTTGGGTAAGGAATCCCAAGTCTTGAATCAATTGGATATCATTTATATTTTTAATTGATTTTATTCTAATATTCATAACATTTTAACTCTAAGTCAAATCACAATATTAACATTGAAGGATTACTTTTCTATTTAACCTTTTTCTTGAATTGGCCGATGGGTTGTGGGTTCGAGCCCCCACAACCCCATTTTCATTTTTCATTAACATAATATTCTCCCAGTTCGCCTAAACCAAGAGGTTGTGGGATCAAACCCCCACATCCTCTTTTATTTTTACTCTTTAATTCGCCCAAGTAGGGAGGTTGTGGGTTCGAACCCCCACAAACTCATTACTTTTAATTAATTTTTGCTAGGGGCTGTGAGGTGGTGGGTTCGAACCCCCACAGCCCCATACATATAATTTTAATATTTTTCTCTAAGTTGAGAGCATGGACAGTGAGGTCGTGGGATCGAACCCCCACGGCCTCACTTATTTTACTTTTATTTTCGCCTCCTCTATTCCCACATCTTGAGGTCGTGGGTTCGAATCCCACGCCTCACACCCTTTTTTTATTTATTTTATCTTCAATCCTTCATGAGTTCTGACCGAGGGGTGATGGGTTCGAATCCCACTCCCCTCATTAATTTTACTCATTTATTCCCTTACTTAGACCCAGGATCGAACCCCCCAGCCCTCACCCATTTCCGTGGTTTATTTCGCCCAAGGATGAGGTCACGGGTTCAATTCCTAGTGGCCTCATTCTTTTATTTTGTATTAAATTTCCAGATTCTTATGCATTAATATTTAGTCTAAACTAACTTGTACAATGCTGGAAATTTTAGTCACTTTCTAACTTATAACATTAATGCATTACTTAGCACAAGGTTACATTCATGGATCCGTTTTAACATATTTTCAAGTGCATCATTCATAGAATCAGTTGGCTATGAGATTCTTATTCAAATCAGCCTCATTTCCTTTTTATGAACATCACGATCTTCATGAGTTTATGTACGTAAAATAACAACCACAACATTTACAAATTAAAGCAACAAGGCCGAAACTCTTGCCATGGTCACACACTTGCACATAATTTTACATAATTCCGAACACATACATGGGTTGTCATTTTTCATAAATTAACGTACATCCAACACATTCATATCCAGCACAAACATCACATAATCCTAAGTCTACCAGCATTCATACCAACCTACGAATTCGTTGGGAGCTAATGACAGGGACATGCAACGGGGAAAACAACCTTAGTTTTGAGCCGAATATTCTGAGTCCTAGGGGTATCTTGGGAAAGGGACCAAGAGTAAGAAGACCCATACCTTAATTTCCTTGTTCAAACACGAATTTTCTGCCCAAAAATCCTCTCCACAAATCAGTCCAAGCTTTCTCAATCGTCCACACTACTCGACAACCACCTCTCTTTGCTTTATCATTTGGTTACTTGTTTTTCTTAAATATTTTGTGTGAGTTCTTCAAGTGTGAAGAACTCTTGATAAATTTTTAGTTCTTCACCTTCCTTTGGTAGAGAAAAACGTGAGAGTAATTGAAAAAGTGAGAGAGATATCGTGAGAGAGAGAGAGAGTAGCTTTAAGATAGGAGTTTTGGTTTGAGAATTAGTCAAACTAGGACTCCTTGCTAAATTAATAATTAAAAATCTGATTTTTCCTTTTCTTAATCAGATAATATTTATTATTTAATTTAATTAATATATCAAATTAAATAAAAGCAAGTTAAATCCTTGCTTCCAGTGGGGCTCGAACCCGAGTGACTCCCATTTGCGAAAATGGGTCACTTCGGGTTGCCCCACACGAATTTCTTCATTCAATTAAATTAATTAATTAAATAATTAATTTATCAGGGTAATTACAATATTACCCTTGGCCTGAAAAAGACCATTTTACCCTTGGACCCTCAAAACATAAAATTTCTTCTTTTGAGTCCGGTAAAAACTCTTCCGATTAAATCTGCGTTTTCGTGAGCCTCACATGGTTGGTTCCAACCTTTCCAAGCTCAATTAACTCCCCAAGTTAGTTGGATTGGTCGTAGTAAGGGTTCTGAGGTCTGGTTCTACGCGTAACAATACGTGTGGACCTTGGTCTAATCGCAAGCATTCTTGAAAAACCTAAGTCATGATCCTATTCATTTTTAGGGTTGTTACAGATAATGTTTGAATTTCGTGTGATACACGATCTTTCTCTAAGTGATGGTTTTGAATGGGTTGTTTATGGTAGTTGATAATGTGTAAACGTTAGGATTGGAATTAAGACTTGAATGAACCCTTTAACGATCCGTTTACTTTCTCCTACTCTATGCAGTGATCTTGTACATGATTTTATGAGTTGTTATTGATTATGCCATTGAGTATTTCACTATGTATGATTATGAATATTGCATGATGAATAAGATTCCTGGAAGCAAGAGGTAAGTCTTCTAAGTGTGATTACTCTTAAATGTTTATGTTAGCCTATAAACTATGATGCTATGTTATGAAAAGTATGTTTGATGTTTCTATGAGAATATGCTGTGCTATGAACATGTTACTTGTGAGATTATGATAAGAATACGAAAATGCAAGTTATGATACTCTCTTGTATGCTTTACACAAGATGATTATGCTATGTAAATCTCACAAATGAAAGTTTATGATGAAAGGAAATTCTCATCTAATCTAAAAGAGCTCATATACAGGGAGTTAACCTCCTATGACCTATGATAAGTTTATGATAAAAGAAAACTTAAAAGTTATTTCAAGAAAGGGACTTAAGCTAAGCACCGATGAACTAGATATGAGAAGTGTCCTTTCCCTAGTTGGAAGGTAGGTTCATAATGATTATCATGAGATTGAGGCTGCCATTTAATTTGGAACTATAGGTCACTAATACATCTCCAAGTTCTTGAACTATGCTGCCACCATATGATACTAGCTAGTGGATCCACCTAGAAAGCTATGTCATGTTAGGTTCTACTTTGGCCGGTAGACCACCTCTTTTCAGTGTGAGGAAGACACTGGATTACATGTTTAGCTCACATGGTCTATGTCGGTTACTGCGAATGTTCCCTCATGTAAAATAAAAGACAAGTAAATGAACGTTCACTAGGGTGACTTGAGGATTTACTTAGTATAGGTAGGGGTATGGGACTCTACCTAGACATTGCACAAGTTGACTCTAAGGGAAGTCCTAGGAGATTGTTCTTATGTAATATGATAACATGAAAGGTATGATGTTTATGATATATGATGTTACTTTTATATGGATGTTGGCTATTATGATGAATACGTTATTTGGTTATATTGTTATATGAAGTGATGACTACTTATGTTACAAGTATATGAAGCAAGACTTTGCTTATGATCTCTTATCTTATCTACTTGGCTGTGTGGGGTTATGGGGCTTCACATGACCATTGCACTTGTAGGTTGGGGATGAGGTCATTGGTAACTGTTTTGTATGTTGTGTTTATATGATCTATTGAATATGAAATGTTAACATGACTCTATGAGAATATGTCTTTGATTATGATCATGCTTTAACTTGTATATGTTATATGGTATGTGCATTGAAGACTTTCTTATGACTTAGCATGTTTTCTAAAGAGATGATAAATTATCCTTTTTCATGCATGTTCTTATGTGTTATGTTCATATACCCATACTTAGTACATGTGGCGTACTAACCCCATTACTTTATATTACTACAACTGTAGGTTTTGGCCATTGAAGTTTAAGCAGGTCGATTTGAAGAAGCTTGAAACTCTTTCTCCAAGTCTTGGTAGGTCCTCATGTTTGGGACGCTACCATTTCAATTTCCAGCCTTATAAATACATAAGTAGAAATTTAAGAGTATTAGATTTCCATTTATGTTCTTTGGATTCTTTTGTATTAAGGCCTATATGGCATATTGACTATTATTGCTAATTCTAGATTTGCACTCTTAGATGGTTTCTATATATGTGAGACAGTTTTAAGATATCGTATGTCTTTATGAATCTTTCTAAGTATACTTCACATAAGTATGTAAAAGTTTTTAATTTTCCGCAAAATTTAATTGTATGTTTGTGATGAAAGCTAAGAAGAGGCTTGTCTACAACCTCTGAGAGGTTAACGACGCCGGTCTCATCTGGGGTCTAGGATCCGGGTGTGACTAACTTGGTATCAGAACATGAGGTTAAATATCCTTAGGATAATTGTCTCACTAAACCACATTACCTAGCGTCTTCTTCATGGTTGTGAAGCGCGCCACAATTTTGGACGAGGGGCTGTGTGATGATTATGAAACTTCTCTTTTCTTGATACTCCTATGTCGTGCCTTTAGAGTTTTGACACTATGTATCTATTAGAATCTAATCCCTTTCTTGTGTATATAGGCGATGAACACAAGAATGACAACCGCTAGAAAGGTACGGGAAAAGATTGCGAATGCGGGAGCTACTCCGCAAAGTAACCGAAATTCTCCTGAAGTGCAAGCTGCTGCAAATGATCAAGTTCCGGTGAATCCTCCAGCTATGACGGATGGTGAGGTGAGGGAACCCTGTTCCAAATGCCCAATCCATCACCACCCAAGCTCAGGCCATCACGGCTCAAGCTAATAGAGAGGTTGCACATCGATAAAACCAGAATGCTAGTACTATGGCTAGCCGTTTGAGAGACTTTATGAATCCTCCCATGTAATTTGGATCAAAAGTTGATGAAGACCCCCAAGATTTCCTTGATGAGGTCTACAAGATTTTGTGTGCTATGGGGGTGAGTACTACTGAGAAGGTTGAACTTGCTACATATCAAATCAAGGACGTGGCTCAGACATGGTACAATCTTTGGAAGGATAGTAGGGCTTTAGGAGATGGTCCCGTGACTTGGGAGATCTTCAAAAAGGCCTTTCTTGACAGATTATTTCCAAGATAACAAAGAGAAGCTAAGGTAGAGGAGTTTATCAACCTTCGTCAAGGAGATATGAGTATTAAGGAATACTCGTTGAAGTTCATTAAGCTGTCCAAATATGCTTCTTCTTTGGTTTCTAATATTAGGGATGAAATGAGCCGTTATATAACGGGTGTGTCCGAAGAGCTTGAAGAAGAATGTTGTGAAGCCATGATTCATGACAATATGGATATTTATAGGTTGATGGTTCATGCTCAACAGGTTGAGGAAAGTCGCCTAAGGAAGAGAAATAGGGAAGCTAAGAAGGCAAAGTCTTTTGAGAGTGGTTCTCCTAAAAGTAGGCTTGATGTTCAAGACAAGCCTAAGTTTAAGAAGAGGTTTTAAAACAAAGTTCCTTCAGATTTCTCCAAGAATCACAATGATAGAGGTTCTAATCCTAAGCCTCAAGAGGGGAGAAATGTTGATCCACCAAGAGAAAAACCAACTTGTGGTAAGTGTGGTAAGAAGCATGGGGGCGAATGTCTTGTTAGAACTAATAGTTGCTATGGTTGTGCCAAAGGTGGCCATATGGTGAAATATTGTCCTAATGTGAGAAGTAAAGGTAAGGGTAGTAGTCAATCTCAACCAAGCTGTCCTAATTCTGAAGCTACAAAAAGGAACCGTTTCTATGCACTCAAGGCTAGGGGTGAACAAGAAAGCTCTCCCGATGTTGTGACGGGTATGTTACAAGTTTTCTATGTTAATGTTTATGCTTTGATTGACCTAGGTGCTACTCTTTCTTTTGTTACACCTTTGGTAGCTAGGAAGTTTGATGTACTTCCCAATGTTTTGATTAAGCCCTTTTCCGTTTGTACCCCAATGGGTGACTCTGTAGTTGCAAAAAGAGTCTATAGGAAATGCCCTGTCATGTTGCCCAATAGAATTACTCTTTTTGACATGGTAAAACTTGAAATGTTTGATTTTGATATCATCTTAGGTATGGATTGTCACATCCGAGTTTACCCCCTAGACGTAACCGGCGTCGTCGTCCTCTTTGAGGACTAAGACAAGCCTCTTAGCCTCATCATAGCATTCATCGATTAAAAATATGAAGGAATTTAAAACTTTTTATCTATAACTACTCGGAGGTTTACATAGACCTCTACATACACATAATCGTATTTATATCAAGTATACATAGACTTGTTCATATACGAAGATTACATAGTCTTCTACTTTTATTTCACCCATTTATATAGTAAAGAATAATAGTCATAAAAGCCGTCTCATCTCATAAACCATCTATCAAAGACAATAAATCTTGGGCATAGCCCTACATCAATACAAGAAGCCACATATAGGCTATAGACAACATCGTCTCAAACGAGTAATAGTGTCAATAAAGAATTATAGTAACTAAGTAACATAGGAGTAAGATGTCGGCAACGCCCTCGGGAGAATGAGGACCTACCACTTGGATGGTAAGAGATTCAAGTCTTCCTTTCCAGCGATTCGGAGCAAGTTCAACGACCCGAACCTAAAATGTTTGGGAAAAAGGGAAGGAAATAGGATTAGTACTCCACATGTACTAAGTATGGAACCATATATACACTTACCAATCAAATATACGTAGAAAAGGACATTTAAGAAAAATCATTATAAAACATGTATACGAGTGAAGCATAGCAAAGCAAAGCATACTAACTATACCCTTCATAAAGTCACAAGTGCAATGATCAAGTAAATTCCCATGACTCTTACTTAATCAAGTAACCTATCAAGACTACAATTAACAATTAACCTTACCTAACATACTCTCCCATTTCATGAAAACATTCTTCTTCAACCAAAGGCAACAACCTTATACTCATAAACATGTTATTCAATGTACAAATTCATTTACATTACATCACTACTTTACATACATAATATTGACCTCTCAAAGCTCCTATCAAGGCAAACTAGTGCAAGGCGTAGGTAGAGTCCCATACCCCTACCTAAGCTATAGCCAAACCCCTCAAGTTACTTCGATAAGTCTATATCTTATACATTCATTTTGGTTTAGGTAAACCTTGCCTTAACCGACATAGACCACATGAGCAAATGTGGAATCCGGTGTCATGAAACCTTACACCGATGGAAGGTGGTCTACCGGCCAAGGTAGAACCTAACGTAAACGTAGCTATCTAGGTGGATCCACTAGCTAGTATCCTATGGTGGCAACATAGTTGATGGAGCTTGGGGAAAAGAACCTTGTACATATCAACTCTACACCCTACTTGGGTCATAAGGCTATCAACCCCGTGAGGACCGTAGTGAGCCCTACCTTTCCTTTTATAAGAAAGTGTCACTCCCTCACATACAAACTCACTCGGTGCTAAGCTAGGTCCCTTTTTTTTTTATTGAAAGGCCTTTACTCTTATCATAATCATAAATATATATATACATATATATATATATATCATAGGGCCTAGCCCTCATATAGATTCGTTTATCAAAGCTCAATAAGAATTGCATGAGAAATGGTCCTTTCATTAACAACTCAAATAGGTGAAGTTAGCCCATGCACATCTCATCACAATAGGGAACATGTTTACATAACAACTTCCCTATATCATGTACTCCTAGGCAACCTCACAACCAACCTAAGCATTTCAATTCAATCATCATACCAACCTATCACCTTAAGCAAGGTATACTTCAACACAACCTTATCACTTGATGACAAATAATTCACAATTTGAAGTAAGGATTAGGATAATCAAGACTTACCAATACTTCTCTATAGTTCACCAATAACGGCCTTACCATCAACCCATAGATCAACCCAATTCGGGTCATCATCATAATGTAATTCAATAGCCAACATAAGAACTGATTTAAGAGAAGCACTATACCCCAATGCAATACTAAATCAAAGCTTGGTAGCATGATATCAAAGTCTATCTTCTTACCCTAGATTCAATACTCAAGAAATAGGCATGAAGAACTTCAATTCACCACAATAGATTCATGATCGATGCGATAACAATCATTTAAGATGATTTAAACAATAATTAGATCAATTACTTCATCCAACCCAAATTCATATCAATCCCAATTCCTAGGGTTAAGGGTTAGGGTCATCTCCCACAATCTAGACCAAACTACATCAATTCATCATAATAAAGTTACAATACATGATAATGTATTCATGATAACCCAAAGAATACATAAACAACTCAATTCATATAATCAAATTTGAAATTTGGATGAAACCTATATGAAACTCAACTTTTGGAAAACCTTTGAAGGAGCCCTTTGAGGAAAGAAGTCTCAAAGGTGAATTAGATCCCATACCTTAAGGTTTGATGACGTTTTGATGGTGATTTCGTGCTAAAACCAGCCCCCAATGATCTTCCCAAGCTATTCTCCAATGGAGTCTTCCAATAGAGAGAGAAAGTAGAGAGAAATAAGAGAGTTTTGTTTTGAGATCAATGATTAGGCTAATGAGGGTTGGGGTATTTATAGTGGGGTCTTAAGTCACTTAATTAGTCTTCCCTTAATCCCCTAATTACCCCTAAGACACTTAATAAAATAATAAACTAAAACTTAAATCCCTGAAAACACTACAGGCCCTCCCCGACGACGGGCCGTCGTGGGCGTGACGGACAGGCCCCCCTCCGTCCTGCACGTCTGTCGCGTTGGTCAGAGACTGTGCAGGCGGAGGCTTTCTTCCCAGCAGCTAAGGCTGGCACGACGGTGGCCTCGACGCCCCGTCGTGCCCATGACGCCCCGTCATGGGGTCCGTCGTGGCACCCTGTCTCGAGGGTCCTCCTCGAGGGCCCTTGGTTGGTCCTCGGGGAGTCTTACCCTGACCTTTACGGCATGGAACCATCCCGCACTATGTGATACACCTATTGTTACAAACGTTTACTCAATTCCGACTCTTTAACTTTGCCAAACTACAAGGGACACTCTAGCCCTTTCATGAACCAACTTTCCGGACGTTATGGACGTTTTGGTTCCAAAACACTTCAACAACTCCATCTACGCCTAATTTGGCCAGGAACAATGGTTTAGACCTTAAGGATCCTGTTTAAGTCTTATCACATGACTTTGGGATTTCGAAATGTTACATGGATTGGCTCCATGATTGTTTTGCTTCCATAGATTGTAGAACAAGGGTAGTGAAGCTTTAATTCCCTAATGAACCTATTTTAGAGTGGAAGGGGGGAAATTCTTTGCCAAGGGGTCAAATTATTTCGGGTTTAAAGCCTTGTAAGATGATAGCCAAGAGTTGTTTATACCATGTGGTGAGGATAAAGGAGGCTTTTCAACCGTATTGAATTCTAGAAAACCAAAACTAGGGTTGTTCCCAATGAAATTGTAGAATGTTTATCTCCCTAGTTCTCCCTATTTCCGATTCTAGTAGTATGTATAATGCTCAAGATTTCAGTAAGAAAGTAAGTACGTAAGAAAGAAAGAAGTAGGAAGATGAGGGGTGTTCGGATAGGATGACAAAATGGTGAGGTTAGACTAAGTAATGATGTAAGTCATTCTTAGTCATTGCACAGAAAGATCACAATGGAACTCTTAAAAGAATATCCTAAGTCAACCTAGCATTTTCAAAGTGAACATGAGATCAAAGAAGAAAAAAATGTAAGTTCAAAGTGAACTAAGTAAGCAAAGCATGAGAATGTCAAATCATCAGTGTTTGATAAGAATGAAGTTTTAACAGTTATTGGTTTATGCCAATATTGGAGTATGGATATATGCCCCAAGAGCTATATATTATGCAAATAATCAAAGAATGGGCATAGCCAATAAAGATTGGCTAATAAAGACTTCATGCCCAATTTAACAAAAATGAAAAAAATTAACTTGTTTACTAAATAGGTGCATGTTTTGGTAAAAGATAGTACCAACTAGAGTTTTAAGAAGATGTTTTCATACTCTGTTATTGCACTTATGTGAAACTTGTATGCATATGTTTTCTTGAGATTTTGTTGTTTTGTTGATATCTTGAGAAGATTGATAGCATGGTAACTCTTTGATGCATTTTGAGCTTATGATAAGGTTGAGAAGGAAATTCCTCACTATGTGTTATGAATATGTAGCTCTTATATGTTTGTGCATCATGAATTGAGTGCTAAGTGTAATGATATGTTATGTGCTGGTTGTGCTGCTAGTATTGAGTCTTTTCCTACCCTCTAAAAGAATTTAGTGTCATTCGGGGGCGAATGTTTCCTAAGGGGGGGATAATTTAACATTACAGAAAATGTACTTGTCTAGTGAAGAGTTTATTAGGTTTTAAGAATATGTATTGAGGTACATAGGCATCCCAATGCCCAATATTGAGTAATATTGGGCATGTTAGAGAATATTGGCTTAAGGGTGTTAGCCAATTTCAATGTATACACAAGTAACTTATAACTTAAAAATACACTTTGATGTTCAAATGCTCCAATCCAAGCTTGTTTAAGAATTGTACCTGCAATGAAGACCCTAAGCTAAAATTCTTATTTTACATCGCTTAGACACATCAGGTACGAGGCATCCAAGTGTAAAGCCTAGGTACCATAGCACATGATCATTTAAAATGATCATGTAAATTAAGCAGTTCCCAAGGACATAGTGAGGATCATTGGGACAAGAAGTGAACTTTCCAAAGTGCACGGTTAGGAAAGGGCACGGCAACACATGGTCAAGCACATGTGCTACCGGCCGAGAGACCAAGCCCAACCGATTCGGTTAGGGCGGTTAGGGGACATGAACGTGTCGGGTCAAGCCACGTGGGGCCGAGCTTCCTAACCAGTCCTAGGCTCTAACTAACTTACCTAAATATCTAACTAACCTAGGACTAACTAAAATAAACTAACTAGTGTGCCCGAAATCCTAAGACCTAACCGGGTGACACTAGCCGAGTAGCTAACTAAAGAAACATCCTAGTACCTAACCTAGGATATTCCAAAAGGGTTGGTTATGGTCCTAGTGACTTAGGGGTACTTTAGTAGTTACCCTAGGTCACTTAATTAATTAAATTATCAACTTAATTAATTAATTTAAATTCATGGTCAAACCCGAGACCCTTAAGCAAATTTTCAGAATTTGGCTAAGTCAAATGCTCTCATATTGTTAGTCAATTTAGGAGGGGCGTTTTGGTGATTTAAGTGGATGGTCTTTTGGGTAATTCATGGGACGACTATATATTGATATTAGGTCAGTTTTAGACCAATTTTACACGTCCCAAATCAGTTTAAACGAAATTTCTCTTAATTCTCAAGAACGCTCTCTTTTCCAAACTCCATTGAAGAACAAGAAAAGCTTAAGGAAGAAGACGAAGGTTTCGAAGTTTCCAATCATATTTCATCGATTCTTCATCTATAAGGTGTGAGTTTTTAACTCTTGGGATTCCTTTCCCCAAGAGGTCATTTCAATATAAGTTTTCAAGAACTTCAAGTACTAGGTTTTTTATTCTACAAAACAGATTTTCTTCCTAACCCTAGATTTAGGATTTTCAATGAAAAGTAATCATTTTCTATATTTAATTTCGCATGAATTGTTGAGTAATTGATTGATAATGTTTGAATATCGTGTGATACATGATATTTCTCTAAGTGATGGTTTCAAATGGGTTGTTTATGGTAGTTGACAATGTGTAAACATTAGGATTGGAATTAAGACTTGAATGAACCCTTTAACTACCCGTTTACTTTCTCCTACGCTATGCATTGATCTTGTACATGATTTTATGACTTGTTCTTGATTATGCCATTGATTATTTCACTATGTATGAATATGAATATTGCATGATGAATAAGATTCCTGGAAGCAAGAGGTAAGTCTTCTAAGTGTGATTACTCTTAAATGTTTATGTTAGCCTATAAACTATGATTCTATGTTATGAAAAGTATGTATGATGTTTCTATGAGAATATGCTGGGATATGAACATGTTACTTGTGAGATTATGATAAGAATATGAAAACGCAAGTTATGATACTCTCTTGTATGCTTTACACAAGATGATTATGCTACGTAAATCTCACAAATGAAAGGTTATGATGAAAGGAAATTCTATCTAATCTAAAAGAGCTCATGATCATGTTATACAGGTATTTAACCTCCTATGACCTATGATAAGTTTATGATAAAATAAAACTTAAAGGTTATTTCAAGAAATGAACTTGAGCTAAGCACCGATGAACTAGATAGGAGAAGTGTCCCTTCCCTAGTTAGAAGGTAGGTTCATAATGATTCTCATGAGATTGAGGCTGCCATGTAATGTGGAACTATGGGTCTCTAATACATCTCCTAGTTCTTGAACTATGTTGCCACCATAGGATACTAGCTAGTGGATCCACCTAGAAAGTTATGTCATGTTAGGTTCTACTTTGGCCGGTAGACCACCTCTTTTTGGTGTGGGGAAGACACTGGATTCCATGTTTAGCTCACATGGTCTATGTCGGTTAATGCGAATGTTCCCTCATGTAAAATAAAATACAAGTAAATGAACGTTGACTAGGGTGACTTTAGGAGTTTGCTTAGTATAGGTAGGGGTATGATACTCTACCTAGACATTGCACAAGTTGACTCTAAGGGAGGTCCTAGGAGATTGTTCTTATGTAATATGATAAAATGAGGGGTATGATGCTTTTGATATATGATGTTAATTTTATATGAAATTTGGCTATTATGATGAATATGTTATTTGGTTATATTGTTATATGAAGTTATGACTACTTATGTTACAAGTATATGAAGCAAGGCTTTACTTATGGTCTCCTATATTATCTACTTGGCTGTGTTGGGTTATGGGGCTTCACATGACCATTGCACTTGTAAGTTGGGGATGAGGTCATTGGTAACTGTTTTGTATATTGTGTTTATATGATCTATTGAATATGAAATGTTAACATGACTCTATGAAAATATGTCTTTGATTATGATCATGCTTTAACTTGTATATGTCATATGGTATGTGCATTGAAGACTTTCTTATGACTTAGTATGTTTTCTAAAGAGATGATAAATGATCCTTTTTCATGCATTTCCTTATGTGTTATGTGCATATACCCATACTTAGTACATGTGACGTACTAACCCCATTACTTTATACTACTACAACTGTAGGTTCTGGCCATTGAAGTTTAAGCAGGTCGATTTGAAGAAGCTTGGAACTCTTTCTCCAAGTCTTGGTAGGTCCTCATGTTCGGGACGCTACCATTTCAATTTCCAGCCTTATGAAGACATTATTAGAATTTTAAGAGTATGAGATTTCCATTTATGTTCTTTGGATTCTTTTGTATTAAGGCCTATATGGGATATTGACTATTATTGCTAATTCTTGATTTGCACTCTTAGATGGTTTCTATATATGTGAGACAGTTTTAGAATATCGTATGTCTTTATGAATCTTAAGTATGAAGTCTAAGTATACTTCACATAAGTATGTAAAAGTTTTTAATTTTCCGCAAAATTTAACTGTATGTTTGTGATGAAAGCTAAGAAGAGGCTTGTCTGCGACCTCTGAGAGGTTAACGACGCTGGTATCATCCGGGGTCTAGGATCTGGGTGTGTCAGAGCACCCCATAATTGTAACCGGCGTCTTCATCCTCCTACAGGCCAAAAACAAGCCCTTAGCATACATTATCACATTTCATAGGTCAACAAAAATACGGAAAATTAAAAAATTCACATATGAAGTTTACATAGACTTCTCTTTTAACAAAAATAGTCTACATCGTCTCACACATAACCATCTAGCATAGGAGTTCAAGATTTGGGACATAGCCCTTACAAAATTATAGTAAGTCTCATAAGAGAGTATAACATAGTCTTTACAATATAAGAAATGAAAAATGTCTTTAGTCTAATCAAATAGTAAGAACTAGAATGATAGGCTTTGTCCTTGGACTTGAGGATTCACCAACTTGGGATCTATCCAAGCTTCTTGAAATTTGGCCTTGAAAATCTTCAATGGCCCGAACCTACATTATTGTAGAAATAGAGAGAAATATGGGTTAGTAAAAACCACATGTACTAAGTATGAAGACATATTCAAGTAAAACATATAGAAACATGCTAAAAAGGACATTTGGTTTGAAGGCATGCTAAGTTAAATTAAAAGCCTTTATGCACATTCCAAGAATATAGCCAAGTTCACAACATAGCAACCATTAGACATTTTCATATTTCATGTTCATGAGCAATAACATAGTAAAGCCATAAATCACATTTCATCAACACACTACAAGCCTTACCCATAATCCCAATTCAAGTCAACTAGTCCAATGTCTATGTGAAGCCCCATAACCCCACATAAGCTAAGTCAACTATCCAAGATACCATAAACATTGCATTTACATCATATAACCTCATAACAAGTATATTCAATCTCATACATGACAACATAGACCAACAACGTGTATATCAAGTGAATGCAATGTCATATGAGACCAACATTGTATAGAATCAATACTATGCATTTAATTCATATCATATGCATATAAAGAAACCCTCCTAAGAATCCCCTCAAGGTACACATGTGCACTGTATAGGTAAAGTCACATTCCCTTACCTACACTAGTGCACCTCTCAAGTCATCCTAGTAGTTTTGCATCTTTTTACTTTCATTCATTCATTTTACTTTCTGGAAACTTTGCCATAACCAAAAATAGACCATGTGAGATAAACATGGAATCCGGTTTCAACCCCTCACACCGAAAGGAGGGCATCCTACTTGCCAAGGTAGGACATATACATAATAATAGCGTCTACGTGGATCTACTAGCTAGTTTTCCTATAGGGGCACATAGTTAAGGAACTAGGAGATTGTTTCTAGAAACTCTCTTTACAATACTCCACATTGTAGTTTCCATCTCATAGACCTTTGGTGAACCTACCTTCCTCATTGGAAGGGACACCTCTCAATGTCAAGTTCACTCGATGCTAAGCTACATATTCCCTTTTCTTGAAGTATCTTAAATTCTTTATTAACATTAGTTAATATAATAGGTCTTAGGAGACTAACCCCTTGTATAACATGATCATAGCTCTTAGTTTCTAGAATGAGAACTTCCTTTCATTACAACCCAACATTTAGTGACAACATTTCATCATAATCGTGGTAATAAGATGCATATAGGAATCACCTTCAATCCCTCATACTAACACCAATCATAATCTCACAATTCATCACATTCATAGTATGCTATCATATTCATCATCTCATAATCTTCCTACCATACTCTTATATTAATATTTTAATTGAACAACAACATCAAGAATAGACCAACTTAATTAAAGTAAAGTATTCATGATCTTGAAAGTCTTACCAATGGCTTCCAAGAATCTCATCCAAGATCTTACCCTCAATTCAATTATTATTAACCAACAATTCAATCCCCAACATCATATAATGGTAAACTATACAAGAATACATTCAATTATATCTCCCTTAATCACAATCAACCTAGATAACTAGTTAGGGTTAAGAGAAAAATATGATTCATGGGTCTTTGTAGAGATTTAGGTCAAAGATTTAAGGGATACATCAATCCACAAATAGACATATATAAATCATCAATAATAATCGAATTAATACTACAAAATTCCATCTAGAAAGTAGAACCTCAAAATTGGATGAAAACAAGGTTTTTGAAGAACATTCAAATCAAATCTTTGAAGAGCCTCTTGGGGAAAAGAGTCCCAAGAGTGAATAGACTCCATACCTTGATAATCCTTGAAGAATGGTGAAGGAAAGTCTTGATCTTGTAGCCCTAGATAATATTGAACTTGTTCTTCAATGGGGGTCTTTGGGGTAGTGAGAGAAACTATAGAGAAGTGGGAGTTATTTAGGTTTTGGGATTTATGAGGTGTTAGGTTAGTTTAATGAATTAGAACTCTTTTATAGTCCTAAAATAACTAATTATGACCGTCCTTAAGTGTTAATTATTTAATTAACTAATTACCTAACCCCCTCCCTTAAGCCGTGTATAGGCAGTGTGACAAGGGTTGTCACGACCGGGGAGCACCCCCTATAAGTAACATGGCGTACTTGACCTCTGGAGGTCTTATACAAGCCATAGTTATGTTTCATCGCATTGTCATAGTAAATTTAGCGGAAAATTTAAAACTTTGATAGCACATCATATGCTAGAATCATTACTTCATATATATATATATACATATAATATAATATAATAGAATAGAATATAAGTCAGAATACATAGTTAGACTCTAAGTCTCTTTTGCCATCTTAGACTCAACATCAATAGAATAGAATAGGGACACGACCCTTATCAACATAACATATTAACTAAGCTATTACATATACTTTAAATAAGAACATGACACAAAAATCCTTGAAACATAAGGATCCCTTTTCTTGAACTTGGGGAATATATCCAAGCCCTTCACTTTAAGAGACATCCTCTAGTCATGACCACCTACACTTTGTGTAAAAAGATGAAGAAGAATGGTGTTAGTACAAGAATGCACTAAGTATGGCAACCATGCAAAAACATGCATTTAAAGAGGACATTTGGTTAGAAAACCATGCATCATGAGTTTTAATAAAATCTCATAAAACTCTGATACGATAAGTACAACATAGCTCATATACTTCACATAGGAATATACACTATTCATAACATCACATAAAGCCACATAATTCATTTAAGGCACATTTATCATATTCATAATATTACCTTTCTTTTACCTTACTTCACTTACCCCCAAGTAACCCACTAGTAATACTTGATGCAATGCATGAATAGTTTCCCATTCCACTATCCACACTCAAGCATCAACTCAAGGCCACCAAGTTAAACATTCATGCAACCTTCATTATCCTAAATATATGCATTCCTATAAGCATAGCATACCATGAAACACATACTTCAGATATGATCCAACTGTCACATCCCGAAAGTGCACCCTACAAGATATGGTGTTCTCGAACTTGTAACATGGCGTAATTGACCTCTCAGAGGTCTTGTACAAGCCCTTAGACATCATTCATTTCATACATGTATTAAAAGTAGTGCGTAATTAAAACTTTTCACACGAAATATCTTAAAACATCTTTCATATAAAACCATAGAAAACACTAAGTTTGAACATACACCATTCTTATACTAAAGAATACTTGGGACAAGGCCCATACAATCGAAATATAGAAACACTTAGTCTATTACAATACTTTGAATTAAAAAAGTCTAATATAGCAATGTCCTCAAATCAAGTGAGGATATACCCCAACTTTTCTTGAAAGAGTCCTAGTTTCCAAGCTTTGCTTCAAGACGCTTCTCACCTTCCACCTACAACTTTAGATATAGACAAAATGTATGGAATTAGTACAATGCATGTACTAAGTATATCATAATGCATAAAATCATGAGAAACAGACATTTAAGAGAAACATGCTCTTTTTTATTAAACTTTGATATTAAAAGTATAAGAATCAGATTTAAACACCAAACATAACATTTAGAACACATTACAAGTCATATGTAAATTATATCAAATTCACAGTAAACTTACAGTAACATTACAACGAACTTCACTGTAACTTCACCTATAACTCACATATCACAAGATAGCATCAAGAACACATCAAAACACATAAAAAACCATTATATTCAATAGTTCATTTAAGATACATTCCACACTTAAGGACATTAAAATAATGGTCTTGGAGAAGACCTAGGGACTCACGCACTAACATCTTAAAAGCATAATCGTGCAATGTCTAGATAGCGTCCCATACCACTACCTAAACTTCATAGAACTTCTCCAACACTAGTAGGTATACCATATGATGAGAATATACAATAACTTACATATACCATACTAGATATGCATGGAATCCGGATTCATGAACCTACTCCGATGGATATCTGTTCTACTTGCCAATGGTAGAACTAGGACACATCCCATGTATACACATGGTTAAGGAATATCGAGGGTTTCTTTGTTCTCTAATTTCATATTAGTTACAACAACTTTCCAAGCATACTCACTCGGTGCTAGCCTTTGTTCTCATAGAGTATTTCAATAAAGGAGCATATGAAGAGGTTCCATATCTAGTTCACAACCCAATTGTAACACTCCAGAAATGCCATGAATTAGGATAGAGATTAATCTATTAAATAATGTTCAAAATGATATTACCATACCTATATTAATGTAATAAGTTCATTTGGAAATGGTTAGAGCCAAAACGACAAATAAAGACCTTGATGTCCGGAAACTAGCTAAATTGAACTAGTCAACGTCCCTATGTTTGGTGAAGGTTTGGAAGTGTCAAATGAAGTCTAAAACTAATAAAAAGACTTTGGTTAGGTAGTATGTAGTACAAAGGGTCCAAAAGTTTGGTAACGTCACCCCAAGGACTACCCGAAGGGTCCTTGGGGAGGACCCAAACATGGGCAAGCAGGTTGCTTTGCGAGCAAGAACCAAGGGGCTGCTGCGCGACGCACAACCCATACGTGGTTTACTGCCACAAGATTCGGGAGGCAGTCTTGGGAAGCGAGGATGTCACGAGTCTCACTACCTCGACCCAAACTTTTAGAAAAAGAATGGGAATTGGCCCCGCGATGCGCAACTTATTCCCAGATTTGTTAAGGTCGTATTTTTGGTAATTTAACTTCACAAAAAGGCCCATTAATGTGAAAGGTCTTTTGGGTATTTTGTGAGACGACTATATATTTGATTTTAGGTTAGTTTTATATCACTTTTTACACACTTAAACCAAATCAAACGAATTTCTCTCATATTTCTCAAGAACGCTCTCTTTTCCAAACTCCATTGAAGAACAAGAAGAGCATAAGGAAGAAGACGAAGACTTCAAGATTTTTTTCTAAAATTTGTGGATTATTCATCAATAAGGTATGGGGTTTCCACTCTTGGGTTTGCTTTACCCAAGAGGTCCTTTCAAAGATGATTTTCAAGAATTCAACTCCTAGGGTTTTTACTCTACAAAATGGGTTTTCTTCCTAACTCAAGATTTATGACTATTGATGAAAAACAATGATCTTCTATGGTTAATTAAGTATGTATTTTTGGGTATTTAGCTTGTAATGTTTTAACTTCATGTGAAGCATGTTACCTCTCTAAATGATGGTTTTGATTGGGTTATATTTACTACTTGATAACATGTAAACCTTGGGATTGGAGTTATGGTTTGAATGAACTCCTTAATGACCCTCTCCCTTATCCTTAAATACGAATTGATATTGTCTATGACTTGAAGTGTTGGTATTGATTATGTTATTGAGTATTTCACTATTTTGTTGGATTATTGTTGTATATTGAACATAAGTTCTTGATAAAGGTTCTTGGAAGCAAGAGGTAAGTCTTCTAAAGTCGTGATTACTATATGATGCATATGTTAGCCAATAAATGATGTTACAATGCTATCGAAGTATTAATGATGTTTCTATGTATATATGTTTTGCTATGAATATGTTACATGTGAGATCATGATAAAGATATGATAACGCAAGTTTATGATGTTCTCTTGTATGTCTTACACAAGATGATTATGATATGTTAATCTCAAAAACGAAGGGTTGTGATGAAAGAAAATTCTCATTAAACCTAACGAGCTTATGATCATGTTTATAGAAGGAGTTAATCTCCTATGACTTATGATACGAATTATGAATAAATGATGATTTAAAGGTTATTCAAAAAAGGACTATAACTTAGCACCGAGTGAACTAGATAGGAGAGGTTTCCCTTCCCTAGTTGAAAGGTAGGTTCACAATGACTGCCATGAGATTGAGGCTGCCATGTAATGTGGAACTATGGGTCTCGAATATATCTCCTAGTTCTTGAAATATGTTTCCGCCATAGGATACTAGCTAGTGGATCCACCTAGAAAACTATGTTATGTTTGGTTCTACTTTGGCCGGTAGACCACCTTCTTTCGGTGTGGGGTTTCATGACATCGAATTCCATGTTTAGCTCACATGGTCTAATGTTAATTAAGGCAATTGTTCCCTCAAATAAAATGAAAGACAAGTACATGGACGTTGAATAGGGTGACTTGAAGAGTATACTTAGTATAGGTAGGGGTATGAGACTTTACCTAGACATTGCACAAGTTGACTCTAAGGGAAGTCCTAGGAGATTGTTACTATGTAATATGATAACATGAAAGGTATAATGCTTATGATACATGTTGTTACTCTTATATGAAGTTGGTTACGTTAATGAACATGTTATTGGTCTATATTGATTTATGAGGTGATGACTACTTATGTTTCAAGTTATGAAGCAAAGATTACTTATGGTCTCCTATCTTCTTTACTAGGTTGTGTGGGGTTATGGAGCTTAACATGACCATTGCACTTGTAGGTTGGGAATGGGATAATTGGTAAGTGTTTTATATGTTATGTTTATATGATTTATTGAATATGAAATGTTAACATGACTCTATGATAATATGTCTTTGATTATGATCATGATTTATGTTCATGGAATCCTTAACTTGTATATGTTCTATGGTATGTGCATTGAAGATTTTCAAATGACTTAGCATGCTTTCTATGAAATGATCCTTTTCATGCATGTCCTTAAATATTATGTGCATATACCCCATATAGTAACCCCATTACTTTATATTACTACAAATGTAGGGTCGGGCCATTGATGATTAAGAAGGTCGATTGAAGAAGCTTGAAACTCTTTCTCCAAGTGTTGGTAGGTCCTTATGTTCGGGGAATCTATCTTTTCGTTATTCTAGCCTATGAAGACTTTAGTAGTTTTTAAGAATAGGCTTGATTTCTGTTTATGTTCTTTGGATTCTTTTTGTATTAAGGCCTATATGGCGTATTGAATTTTTATTGGCTAAGTCCATATTCGTACTCTTTAGATGGTTCTTATGTGAGAACACTTTTAAACTATCGCTACGTATGTTTTCATGATTGTTAAGTATGAAGTCTAAGTAAACTTCACATAGCATGCAAAATGTTTAATTTTTTTCGCAATTTTAACTGATGACATGTTATGGAGAATGCTAAGGTCTTTTCTGAGTCCTCTGAGAGAACGACGACGCCGGTCACATCAGGGGTGTGCTCTCCAGATGTGACAAACTTGGTATCAGAGCATGATGCTAAATATCATTAGGATCAATGTCTTACTAAACCACATTACCTAGTCTCTTGTTCATGGTTGTGAAGCGCACCACAATTATGGATGAGAGTCTATGTGATGATTAGGAAAATTGTCTTTTCTTGGTAATCCTATGTCGTGCCTATAGAGTTTTGACATTATGTGTCTTTTAGCATCTAATCCCTTTCTTGTGGTTATAGGTGATGAACACAAGAAGGACAACCACGAGAAGAGTAGGAGAAGAGATTGCGAATGCGGGCGATACTCCCCAAGGCAATTGAGTTCCTCCTCAAGTGCAAGCAGTTGCGAATGATCAAGTTCCAGTCAATCCTTCGGCCATGGCAGATGGTGAGGTGAGGAAACCCGGTTCCAAATGGAACAAGCCATCACTACTCAAGCTCAAGCCATCACGGCTCAAGCCAATAGAGAGGTTGTTCCTCGAGAGAATCAACATTCTAGTACTATAGCTAAATGTCTCAGAGATTTCACGAGGATGAATCCTACTATTTTCCTTGGATCAAAAGTTGATGAAGACCCCCAAGATCCTTGATGAGGTTTATAAGATCTTGTTTGCTATCAGGGTGAGTACAACTGAAAAGGATGAGTTTGCTGCCTATCGACTCAAGAACGTGGACCAGACTTGGTACAATCAGTAGAAGGATAGTAGGGATTTAGGAGGTGGTTCCGTGACTTGGGAGATCTTCAAAAAGACCTTTCTTGACATATTCTTCCCAAAGGAGCAAAGAGAATCTAAGGTACAGGAGTTCATCAACCTTCGTCAAGGAGGTATGAGTGTTAAGGAATACTCCTTAAAGTTCATTAAGCTGTCCAAATATGCTTCTTCTTTGGTTTCTAATGCTAGGGATGAAATGAGCTGTTATGTAACAGGCGTGTCCGAAGAGCTTGAAGAAGAATGTCGCGCATCCATGCTTCATGACAATATGGATCTTTCCAGTTTGATGGCTCATGCACAACAAGTAGAGGAGAGTCGTCTAAGAAAGGGGGCAAGGTCTTTTGAGAGTAGTTCTACTAAGAGTAGGCTTGATGTTCAGGACAAACCTTAGTTCAAGAAGAGGTTTTCAAGCCAATTCCCTTCGAATTTCTGCAAGAATCGCAATGATAGATGTTCTTATCCAAAACCTCAAAAAGGGGGGAAATGTTGATCCACCAAGAGAAAGACCAACTTGTGGTAAGTGTGGTAAGAAACATGTAGGTCAATGCCTTGTTGGGACTAATAGTTGCTATGGTTGTGGCAAAGGTGGCCATATGGTGAAACTATTTCCTAATGTGAGGATTCAAGTAAAGGGGAATAACCAAGCTCAATCAAGCGGTCCTAACTTCGAAGTTCCAAAAAGAACCATGTCTATGCACTCAAGGCTAGAGGTGAAGAAGAGAGCTCTCCTGAAGTTGTGACTGGTATATTACAAGTCTTTTCTATTAATGTTTATGCTTTGCTTGACGCACGTGCTACCCTTTCTTTTTTACACCTTTGGTAGTTAGGAAGTTTGATGTACTTCCCAATGTTTTGATTGAACCCTTTTCGATTTGTACCCCAATAGGTGACTCTGTGGTTCCGAAAAATGTCTATAGGAAATATCCTGTAATGCTTCCCAATAGAGTTATTTTTGTTGATTTCGCAGAACTTGACATGTTTGATTTTGATATCATCTTGGGTATGGATTGGCTTCATGAATGTTTGCTTACATATATTGTAGAAAAAGGGTAGTGAAGTTTCAATTTCCAAACGAATCAATTCTAGAGTGGAAGGGGGGAAATTCTATGCCAAGGGGTCAAACCATTTCTCGTTTGAAGGCTTGTAGGATGATAGACAAGGGTTGTTTATACCATGTGGTGAGGGTTAAGGACCTAGAATGTGAAACTCCTTCTATTGAGTCATTCCCCGTAGTAAGGGAATATTAGAGGTTTTTCCTAATGACCTTCTAGGAATTTCTCCCGAACGGGAAATTGACTTTGGCATTGATTTGGTATCGAATACGAACCCCATTTCTATTCCTCCATATAGGATCGGTCCAGCTTAATTGAAAGAGTTTAAGCTCCAACTCAAAGATTTACTAGACAAGGGTTTTATTCAGCCTAGTATTTCTCCATGGGGTGCTCCGATCTTGTTTGTTAAAAAGAAAGATGGGTCTCTTAGTATGTGCATTAATTATCGCCAACTCCATAAAGTCACCATAAAGAACAAGTATCCTCTCCCTCGGTTTGATGATCTATTTGATCAACTACAAGGTGCTAGCTACTTTCCCAAGATTGACTCAAGGTCGGGATACCACCAACTTAGGGTGAGACGTGAAGATGTTCCCAAAACAGCTTTCCGAACTAGATATGGTCACTATGAATTTCTAGCTTTGTCTTTTGGGTTAACAAATGCCCCGACGTCTTTTATGGACCTAATGAATAGAGTTTTCCGAGATTTCCTCGACTCATTTGTGATTGTGTTCATTGATGATATTTTTATATACTCCAAGAATGAAAATGAGTATGGAGTCACTTGAGGTTGGTCTTTCAAGTCCTCAAGAACACCAACTTTATGCGAAATTTAGTAAGTTCAAATTTTGGTTGAGGTCGGTTGTTTTTCTTGGCCATGTTATTTCTGGTGAGGGTGTATAGGTTGATCCAAAGAAGACGGATGCGGTCAGAAATTGGCCTAGACCTTTGACTCCCACCGAGATAAGAAGTTTCTTGGGTCTAGCCGGGTATTATAGAAGGTTTGTTGATGGATTTTTGTCCATTGCTTCTCCTTTGACAACTCTGACCCAATAGAAGGTGACGTTTGAGTGGTCGGAAGCTTGTGAGAAAGGTTTTCAAGAGTTGAAAGATAAGCTTACCTCTGCTCTGGTGTTGACCTTACCGGAGTGCATTGTGATGTTTCCCGAGTGGGCTTTGGATGTGTCGTCATCCAACATGGAAAAGTGATTGCTTATGCTTCTAGGCAACTCAAAATTCATGAGAAGAATTATCCAACTCATGATCTTAAGTTAGCTATTGTAGTTTTTGCCTTGAAAATATGGAGACATCACTTGTATGGTGTGCATGTTGCTGTGTCTACTGACCATAAAAGTCTTCAATATGTGTTTACACAAAAGAAGTTAAATCTCCGACATAGAATATGGTTAGAATTGTTGAAGGATTACGACGTGAGTTTCCTTTACCACCTTGGCAAGGCCAATGTGGTTGCGGATGCTTTGAGTCGTATGACTATGAGTAGTGTGTCTCATGTGGAAGAAGAGAAGAAAGAACTTGTGTAACACTCCGGAAATGTCATGATAGACTAGAGCTTAATAATTAAATGATGTTTAAAATGATGTTTACAGACCTATATTAATGTAACAAACTCATTTGGAAAAGGTTAGAGCCAAAACGATAAAGGAAGACCTTGACGTCCGGAAACTAGCTAATTCGAATTAGTTTACGTCCGCATGTTTGATGAAGGTTTTGAGGTGTCAAATGGAGTCCAAAACTTGTAAAGATACCTTGTATAGATAATATGTAGTAAAAAGGTCCAAACGTCCGGTAACGACACCCCAAGGACCACCCGAAGGGTCCTTGTGGAGGACCCAAAAATGGGTGGGCAGTCTGCCTGGCAGTCTGCGAGCATGCATAATTGGACGCAAAGCGTGCGACGTGAGCATGACACGCAGTTCACTGCCTCAAGATTTGAGAGGCAGCCTCGCGACGCAAGGATGACACACACCTCACTGCCTCAACTCAAACTTTAATAAAAATGACGGGATTTTGCCCCGCGACGCGCAGCTACTTCCCAGAATCGTTAAAGTCGTATTTTTGGTAAGTTAACTTATAAAAAAGACCCATTTAAGTGGAGGGTCTTTTGGGTAATTCATAGGATGACTATATATGGATATTAGATCAGTTTTAGACCACTTTTACACGTCCTAAATCAGATCAAACAAAATTTGTTTCATCTCTCTCAAGAATGCTCTCTTTTCCAAACTCCATTGAAGAACAAGAAAAGCTTAAGGAAGGAGACGAACACTTCAAGATTTTCATCAAATTTTCGTGGATTCTTCATCTATAAGGTATGGGTTCTTCACTCTTGGGATTCCTTTCCCCAAGAGGTCCTTCCAAGATAAGTTTTCAAGAACTTCAAATACTAGGATTTTTACTCTACAAAACGGATTTTCTTCCTAACCCTAGATTTATGATTTTCAATGAAAAGTAAGTGTTTTCTATGGTCGTTTCACACGAATTGATGAGTATGTGGTTAGTTATGTTTGAGTTTCATGTGAATCATGTTCTTATCTAGATGATGGTTTCGTCTGGTTGTTTCTACTACTTGATGATATGTAAATGTAGGGATTGTAATTAAGACTAGAATGAACTCTTAAATGACCCTTTACCTTATCCAACATTATGCATTGATATTGTATAAGATTTGATGAGTTGTTCTTGATTATTATATTGAGTATTTCACTAAGTATGTTATGAATACTGTAAGATGAATAAGATTCTTGGAAGCAAGAGGTAAGTCTTCTAAAGTTTATTACTCTACAAAGCTTATGTTAGCCTATACGTCATGATGCTATTTTATGGAAGTATGTATGATGTTGCTATGTGAATGTGATGGGCTACGAACATGTAAATTGTGAGATCATGATAAGAATACGAAAATGCATGTTTATGATTGATTCTTGTATGCTTTACACAAGATGACTATGCTATGTTAATCTCACAAACGAAGGGTTAGAATGAAAGGAAATTCTCATCTAATCCTAAAGAGATCATTATCATGTTTATAAAAAGAGTTAATCTCCTATGACCCATGATAAGTTTATGATAAAAGACAAGTTAAAGGTTATTCAATAAAAGGACTTAAGTTATTCACCGATGAAATAGATATGAGAGGTGTCCCTTCCCTAGTTGGAAGGTAGGTTCACAATGACTCTCATGAGTTTGAGGCTGCCATGTAATGTGGAACTATGGGTCTCTAATACATCTCCTAGTTTTTGAACTATGTTGCCACCATAGGATACTAGCTAGTGGATCAAACTAGCAAGCAATGTCATGTTAGGTTCTACTTTGGCCGGTATACCACCTTATTTCGGTGTGGGGTTTTATGACACCGGATTCCATGTTTAGCTCACATGGTCTATGTCGGTTAAGGCGAATGTTACCTCATGTAAAACGAAAAACAAGTAAATGAACGTTGAGTAGGGTGACTTGAGGAGTCTACTTAGTATAGGTAGGGGTATGAGACTCTACCTAGACATTCCACAAGTTGACTCTAAGACAAGTCCTAAAAGATTGTTCTTATGTAATATGACAACATGAAAGGTATGATGCTTATGATACATGCTGTTATTCTTATATGATGTTGGTAATTATGATGAATATGTTATTGTGTTATATTGCTATATGAAGTGATGACTACTTATGTTACAAGTTATATGAAGCAAAGCTTTACTCATGGTCTCCTATCTTATCTACTTGGTTGTGTGGGTTATGGGGATTCACATGACCATTGCACTTGTAGGTTGGGGATGAGACCATTGGTAAGTGTTTTGTGTGTTATGTTCTATGATCCTTTGAATATGTAATGTTAACATGACTCTATGATAATATGTCTTTGATTATGATCTTGATTTAAGTGATGGAATCCTTAACTTGTATATGTTATATGGTATGTGCATTTAAGACTTTCATATGACTTAGCATGTTTTCTAAAGATGATAAATGGTCCTTTTTCTTGCATGTCCTTATATGTTATGTGCATATACCCATACTTAGTACATGTGGCGTACTAACCCCATTACTTTATATTACTACAACTGTAGGTTCCAGCCATTGAAGTTTAAGCATGTCGATTTGAAGAAGCTTGGAACACTTTCTCCAAGTCTTGGTAGGTCCTCATGTTCGGGGATGCAATCCTTCATATTCTAGCTTATGAAGACATTAGTAGATATTAAGAATTCGATTTCCATTTTTGTTCTTTGGATTCTATTGTATTAAGGCCTATATGGCATATTGACTATATATATTGACTCAGTCCAAATTTGCACTCTTTAGATGGTTTTATATATGTGAGACAAGTTTTAGAATATCGTATGTTATTATGAATACTAAGTATTAAGTCTAAGTATACTTCAAATAGAATGTAAAAGTTTTAATTTTTTCCGCAATTTTTATTGATCACATGTTATGACGAATGCTAAGGGCTTGTCTGAGTCCTCTGAGAGGACGACGACGCAAGTCTCATCTGGGTATGATATCCGGGTGTGACAAACTTGATATCAGAGCATGAAGTTAAATATCCTGAGGATCAATGTCTCACTAAACCACGTTACCTAGTGTCTTGTTTATGGTTATGAAGCGCTCCACAATTATGGATGAGAGGCTATGTGATGATTAGGAAACTTTTTTTTTTCTTGATACTCTTATGTCGTGCCACTAGAGCTTTGACACAATGTGTCTTTTAGCATCTAATTCAATTCTTGACAGATTCTTTCCAAGGGAACAAAGAGAAGCTAAGGTAGAGGAGTTCATCAAACTTCGTCAAAGAGGTATGAGTGTCAAGGAATACTCCTTGAAATTCATTAAGCAGTCCAAATGTGCTTCTTCTTTGGTTTCTAATGCTAGGGATTAAATGAGCCATTATGTAATGGGCGTGAACGAAGAGCTTGAAGAAGAATGTCGTGCATCCATGCTTCATGACAATATATATCTTTCTAGGTTGATGGTTCATGCTCAACAGGTTGAGGAAAGGCGTCTAAGGAAGAGGAATAGGGAAGCTAAGAAGGCAAAGTCTTTTGAAAGTGGTTCTTCTAAGAGCAGTCTTGATGTTCAAGACAAGCCTAAGTTTAAGAAGAGGTTTTCAAACCAAGTTCCTTAAAGTTTATACAAGAATCACAATAATAAAGGTTATAATCCTAAACCTCAAAAGGGGAGAAATATTGATCCACCAAGATAAAGACCAACTTGTGGTAAGTGTGGTAAGAAACATGCGGGTGAATGTCTTGTAGGGACTAATATTTGCTATGGTTGTGGCAAAGGTGGACATATGGTGCAAGATTCTCCTAATGTGAGAAGTCAAGGTAAGGGCAATAGCCAAAATCAACCAAGAGGTCCTAATTCTGAAGCTCCAAAAGAGAACCATTTCTATGCACTCAAGGCTAGGGGTGAACAAGAAATCTCTCTCGACGTTGTGACGGGTATGTTACAAGTTTTCTTCTTTAATGTTTATGTTTTGCTTAACCTAGGTGCTACCCTTTATTTTGTTACACCTTTGGTAGCTAGTAAGTTTGATGTACTTCCCGATGTTTTGATTGAGCCCTTTTAGGTTTGTAACCCAATGGGTGACTCTGTAGTTGCAAAAAGAGTCTATAGAAAATGTCCTGTGATGCTGTCCAATAGAGTTACTCTTGTTTGGTAGAACTTGACATGTTTGATTTTTATATGATCTTGGGTATGGATTGGATTCTTGATTGTTTTGCTTCCATAGATTGTAGAACAAGGGTAGTGAAGTTTCAATTCCCAAATGAACGCATTTTAGAGTGGAAGGGGGGAAATTCTATGCCAAGGGGTCAAATCATTTCTTGTGTGAAGGCTTGTAAGATGATAGCCAAGGGTTGTTTATACCATGTGGTGAGGGTTAAGGACCTAGAAGTCAAACTTCTTCTATTGAGTCAGTCCCTGTAGTGAGAGAATTCCCAGAGGTTTTTCCTAATGACCTTCGAGGAGTTCCTCTCGAACGGGAAATTGACTTTGGCATTGATTTATTACTGGATATGAATCCCATTTGAATTCCTCCATATAGGATGGTTCTGGATGAATTGAAAAAGTTGAAGCTCCAACTCAAGGATTTACTAGACAAGGGTCTCATTCAATCTAGTATTTCTCCATAAGATGCTCTGGTCTTGTTTGTTAAGAAGAAAGATGAGTCCGTTAGAATGTGCATCGATTATCGCCAACTCAATAGGGTCACCATAATGAACAACTATCCTCTCCCTAGGATTGATGATCTATTTGATCAACTCCAAGGTGCTAGTTCTTTTCCAAGATTTAATTATCTTCGGGATATCATCAACTTAGGGTGAGAAGAGAAGATGTTCCCAAAACAACTTTCCGAAGTAGATATGGTAAACATGAATTTCTAATTATGTCTTTTGGGTTAACAAATGCCTCGGCGGCATTTATGGACCTAATGAATAGAGTTTTCCGAGATTACCTCGACTCATTTGTGATTGTGTTCATTGATGATATTTTAATATACTCCAAGAATGAAGATGAGCATGAGAATAACTTGATTTTGGTCTTGCAAGTCCTCAAAGAACATCATCCTTATGCCAAGTTTAGCAAGTGTGAATTTTGGTTGAGGTCAGTTGCTTTTCTTGGATATATTATCTCTGGTAATGGTGTAGAGGTTGATCCGAAGAAGACGGATGTGGTCATAAATTGGCAAGACCTTTGACTCCCACATACATAAGGAGTTTCTTGGGTCTAGCCGGCTATTATAGAAGATTTGTTGATGGGTTGTCGTCCATTTCTTCTCCTTTGACATATTTGACCCAAAAGAAGGTGAAGTTTGAGTGGTCAGAAACTTGTGAGAAAGATTTTCAAGAGTTGATAGATAAGCTTACCTTCACTCCGGTGTTGACCTTACCGGAAGGTAATGAAGGCTTTGTAGTATTTTGTGATGCTTCCCAAGTGGGCTTGGGATGTGTCCTCATGCAGCATGGTAAGGTGATTGCTTATGCTTTTAGGCAACTCAAAATTCATGAGAAGAATTACCCAACTCATGATCTTGAGTTAGCTGTTGTAGTTTTTGCCTTGAGAATATGGAGGCATTATTTGTATGGTGTGCATGTTGATGTGTTTACTGACTATAAAAGTCTTCAATATGTGTTTACACAAAAGGAGTTAAGCCTCCGACAAAGAAGATAATTAGAATTGTTGTAGGATTACGACATGAGTGTCCTTTACCACTCCGGCAAAGCCAATGTGGTTGCGGATGCTTTGAGTCGTATGACTATGGGTAGTGTGTCTCATGTGGAAGAAGAGAAGAAAGAACTTGTGAAAGATTTTCATAGGTTGGCTCGCTTAGGTGTGCGTTTAGAAAATTCTCCAATTGGTGGTTTTATGGTCCATCAAAACTCCGACTCATCATTAGTGGTGGAGATAAAATCTAAGAAACATGTTGATCCTCTATTGATGGAGTTGAAGGAATCGGTACTTAGTAAGCTCAATGAGTCATTCTCCCAAAGGGGATGGCGTTCTTAGGTACCAAGGGATATTATGCATTCCGAATGTTGTGGATTTGAGAAATCGAATTCTAGAAGAAGCCCATGGTTCTCGCTATTCTATACATCCGGGCGCAACCAAATTCTATCATGACAGTAGAGAGGTCTATTGGTGGGATGGCTTAAAGAAGGACATAGCAGAGTTTGTTGCTAAGTGTCCAAACTTCCAACAAGTTAAAGCTGAACATCTAAAACTTGGTGGTTTAACACAAATCATGGATGTTCCTACATGTGTCAAAACCCAAAAGCATACCCTAGAAGTTAGGATACAATCTTGGATTGTAACCGGCGTCGTCGACCTCTCGGATGTCTAAGACAAGCCTCTCATATCATTCATTGCATTGGCATAGTAAATTTAGCGGAAAATTTAAAACTTTTCATAGCACATCATATGCTAGAAACATCACATCGTATATATATATAAAACATAAGTCATAATACATATTTAAACTCTAAGTCTCTTTGCCATCTTAGACTCAATAACTTTAGAGTACATTAGGGACACGACCCATACGACACATTACATAACTATACAATATTTAAAGACTTTACATTAAAAACATTAGTAGGACATCCTTGAACTTAAGGATTCCTTTCCTTGAGCTTGGGAAATCACCTATCAAGCTCCTCAATCATAGATCTCCTTTAAGCATTCCATAACCTATACTTTGTGTAAAAAGTAAAGAAGAATGGGATTAGCACAAGAATGTACTAAGTATGGCAACCATGCAAAAACATGCATTTAAAAGGGACATTTCCTTTGAAATGATACTTCATGCCATTTTGAGTAAATCATCATAAAAACCTATATCAATAGCATTTATATTATCCACATACTTCATAGCAACACAATCAAAGGCCAAACATCATAGAAAATCACATATAGAATTTAAGTACATATAGAGGTCACTTTGCAGTGAACTCACCCTTCTTAGCATTTAACTCTTTCTTTCAATTCATTAGCCTCCTAAGTAATCCTTTAGGGATACTTGGTGCAATGCATCACCTTAGGAACATAAGAGAATACCATACATAGCATCTACACAAGACAACACATGCCATCATAGAAATATAGTACAATATAAACATAGTCAAACCAAGACTACAATATCATACATAAAGGATACATACATAATCATATGTAATAAGGTACCTTCCTAAGACTTCCTAAGGAGTCACTTGTGCAATGTCTAGATGGGTTCATTACTTCCACCTATCCTAAGTAACTTACCTTAAGTCCTCCTAGTTAGGATCCTATTCAATTACTTCCATTGTCCATTTTATCTTTAGGGAAACTATAGCCTTAACCGACACTAAGACCATGGGTGCTAACATGGAATTTGGTGTTGTAGAGCCTTACACCAAAGGAAGGTGTTCCTACCTAGCCAAGGTAGAACATTAACATACTTCCTAGCATCCTAAGGGAAATCACTTTGCTAGATCCTATGTGGCAAGCATAGTTTATGGAACTAAGAGATAGGTATTCCCTCTATATACCATTTGGTAATGGGGCCTCACCTCATGAGAAAACATGAGTGAATATTCCTCAAGGAAAGTCAACACTTCATGTAAGTCCATAGGTGAGTATTCCTCTAAGGGAAGTCGACACCATATGTAGGTTCATAGGTGATTATTCCTCTAAGGAAGTCAACACTCTATAAGGGACAAATGGTGAATATTCCTCCAAGGAAAGTCAACACCTCTCAATGTCAAGTTCACTCGGTGCTAAGCTAAGTTCCCTTTATTGAAAAGACTTTATTACGTTTATTTATAAAAACATAGTCTTAGGATATTCATCATTCATACGCTTATAGCATATTCAAGCACCTATCTAGTTTTGGAGTATTCTTGGGCACCCCTATCAACGCCTCTTCTCACTAACTAGATCATCCATGTGTGTGAGTGTATATATAGATGTGAGCAAACCTTTCACATAACACATAATGTCACACATGTTCATATATCAATGCATAAGTCTATAGGCATAACTATATGAGCAATCCTTTCATATAAACCTACTAAGACACTATACACATTCATACTTCATCATATCATATACATAATAACCAAACCTAGGAGTTATCCTATCAAGGTACACATGTGCAATGTATAAACAAGGTCCCATACCCTTGCCCATACTAGTACACCTATCAAGTCATCCTAGTAAGGAAATACAAATCATACATTCATAAACATCACCTTAATATGCATAGTAGTAGACACTAGTGAATATGAGAACTACCTTTCATTTAGACACAATGACTTATACTACTTGTAATATGCATGTAAGTGAGAGTGTGTGTACATTGACCAACATGATCATATAATAGCTATCACTAACTCCTGAAGTCAGCCACCCTATTAGACCACATTACACTTCCAAGAACATAGCACACAACACATAATAGCATAGGAGACAAGACAATATATACAATGTAATCAAGACTCCTAACTTTAGCTATTCACACTTTCATATAAGGGGTACATAGGTAAGGGGTTATTAACCATCTTAACACATTAATGGCAGCACCTATACTTTACCCTAACATGGTTATACACATGCTCATGAAATAGCCACACAACCTAATCCACAACTAGAATAGGAAAGTAAGCATAATCTTCTCATAGTATCATCTTAAGCACATGTTCATAAGTTCATCAATATGCCTTCAAGGACATGGTCAACACATATATAATGACAATAAAGTAAACACCGCCACCATAAGTGGACCATACCACACAATGCCATACAAGGCTTCATCAACATTACTATAAGGAATAGAGAAGTAGAAGAGTAAAGAGAATAAGCCTTCTTACCAATTTCTCACCCTTTGATCATCATTGATCAATACACCTTATCCATCAATAAAACACATATATGGCAGTAGCTAAATGTACTTTAAATATATAAGAAACCATGTACAAGTCACTACACGATTATACCATAACATATACATCACATACTAGGAAAGTAGAAGAACATAGATCATTAACCAATTTCATTCATATGGATTATAGGTAATATTTCATGAATCATATCACCCTAAGGCAGTAGCTAATGAAATCATAATCTAGATGAGATACTACTACAATTTGCCATTTAGGTCGATACAAGCATGCTTCATATAGGGAGTTCATGGAAAGTAAGTTTACATAGATTAATCATATTCAACCTATCATGAATTGACTCATATTGTATTAATTACATATAATTCATCCTCATATTTCATTATAGACAGCAGATATAGACATTAACCATAATCAATTTCTATAGCGACTATCCTAACGTCAAGATCACAAGTTACAACTTCATAGACAAGAAGAACCTAGATTAATTTAAACCAAGCCTTCTCTACTTTGGTCATACATGATTTATATCCACAATTCAACCATGGTATTAACCTAAAACAGTAGCTACAAGAACCCCAACTTAATCGAAATTCACTTTGGATCATAAGAAAGCCAATGTTACAGTGAACTATAGAAAGTAGGCTAAACATGCTCAAATCTTCAAATATTGATCCTCATGGATTATTAAACATCAATTCAACATAAATTCATGTAAATAACAGTATATACAATCACTTCAATGTAAGGGAATCATAATTCAATCGATAACAAGTCGAGATCACAAAGCCCATGCAAGAGCTAAACCAATTTTGGAAGGAACATGGGTTCATCATGCAATTAGATTGAAAACACATTTAAATCATTGTATTAACTTCAATTAATCATGATTAAATTATTAAAAACCTTTTGAGAAGGAACCCATGGACAGATTGGAAGATTGGAAACTTGATCATAAGATTTCTTTGAAAAAAACATTGAGAATGGCTCTCTAGATGAAAACATAACTAGAGATGAAGATCACCATACCTTTGTATAGTTAAAAACCTCTAAGACTTCATGATTCATCCATAGAAAATCCATCTCCAAGCAGCTCTTGAGCTTCACCATCAATGGTGGTTTTAGAGAGAACATTTTTGGAGGGAAAGACTTTAAACATGTGAGAGGATTTGGGAATGGGTTGATCACGTTTTTAAAGACTTATATACACCTAAAATTACTTAAATAAACCTATTATAGTTAGGTTAGGACGTGGGCTGAATTTCCCATTCACCCCTTTAAGTGGTAGCACGCAGGCAGCCCACCTGCAGGCACCCGCGACGTAGGCCTCGACGGGGCCTCATGGGCATGACGGGGCGTCATGCCCTCCGTCGCCCATGACTTAGCCAAATTCTTGGCTTAAGTCCTGCCCAAGGCAAGCCTTCTTCGACGAGACCTGCTTGACGGGCCGTTGGGGGACCAACGATCCATCGTTGGGTCCGTCAAGGAACACTGCCTAGGCAGTGTCTAGGCAGCCTTGGGGTCCTTCTTTTGGGGCCTCTAGACACCTTATCTCATTTTCGAGGTCTTACAATATTCCCACTTGGGAAAATTCGTCCTCGAATGACACTTAGAACTCTTTAATCACATCAAGGACTTCAATGCACATAAGAGCAGTTAATAACATTTAAAATATCATCAAATCATTTTAACACTCAATGCACACAAGCAATTAAAACCATTACTCACTCACTCTTTAATGCATCAAACACAAAGATCCTTTTTATGTTCATAGGGGAACATCCTTCTCCTAATCATAACATGATCATTTCACCTTACTTCATTACAAGAAAATCTTGAAAAGCTACTCATAGGCAGATCATAACTCATACTCAAAGTTAATTAAGCACTCATACTTCAATGCATATAAACTTGAGTTAGTTAAATCACAAAGGATCTTCTTTAGTTAGACCTAGTACTATGAATGTCATACTCAACCATACCATGCTTAGTGGTGTACATGGAGGAATATCTTACTCCTCAACACATTACATGTATCATGAGTTCACACCTTAGCAAAGCACAAGGTCAATTTCCTTAAAAATGAGGAACCTCAACTTTCAAGCCAAGACATGCATACATTTATCTTCCTAGTGAAATCTAAATGGCAAGTCACACCAAATACATCACCACAAAAATAGGAAGTCATTCCACAATTTCTTTTCTTAACATAATACTCACCCTTATAGTAAGCCTCATTTTGGAAAAATAACACAAATTATAGGCACATACATGGACACTTAGCTAAACATGATTTCACCTTTTCAAGAATGAGCCTACAATTTTGCATTACAAATCATCAAATCACTAAATTTTCAAGAGAGTCGACATATTTCATTGTAAAAGAGACTCAACTCCCATTACAAGGCTAAACAATTTAACCTACAAGTGACTATCACTAAGTTCCTTGTCTTACCTCATGAAGTCAACTTCACAATTAGCACATTAAAATGCAAGTCAACAAGAGAAAACATGGATTTTTATCAAAACTTCTTTTCATGCTCTTTGGAAAATTCACCATGTCTCTAAGATGATGTCAATCAATTCATACCAATTATATAAGGATCATGCAATTCACACTTTATGCAAGACTATTTTTCATGAACAAGCATACTAAGAATTCATAATTTCCAATTCAAGTAAGAATAAAGGACAAGGTAGACAATTTCTACAATTTCACTACTCAAAACACCATCCCCCACTTAGGGTAAACCCAATTAAGAGAAACTTAACCCAACATATAGAGGATCTCAAATACACAACCTTCATATTCATCACTTAAAGTGATTTCTACTCTAGAGGGAAATTTCATTAATTCAATTTAGCAACACTAAGGCATTCTAACCTTATCATTTTAGGCAAATCATCCTCAACCATCAATTTTGATCATACCATTCAATTCACATAAGGTCTTCCTACAACTCAATAGACACTAAGGTCATACATCATTGGTGGAAAAAAAAAGGAAGTTCATAACACAACAAGAAGTTTAGAAATAACTCTACGACTCATCATGTCATAAGATTTTCATCCTTTGATTTAAATAGCAAAATTTCTTTTCCACATTCCTTATCATGTTCATATTCATAAGTTCTACACATTTTTCTACAACATCCAATCAAAAGACAAATTAGTCGGTTCTCAAAACATGATACAATAAGTTGCCTAGTCTTTAGAGCGAGCATGCTTCCAAATACCCAAAAGTGCAACATTTAGACATTCGATGGAACAAGTATGGAATTATAGGATACAAAGCTTTACCAACTCATTCTTCATAAGCATGCATACTATATTTACAACTCAAGTCTGTACCAAAAGACTCCATTCTATACTAGCAAATCATCAAGTACCACTTGTATACAAAGGAAAATAATGCACACTTTTAGTCACCATAACCTCTAGCATGCTTCAACTATATCATGATATACATCATTCGACATAACATGCTATTTGACATAGATTTCATGTATTGCCATAATTGGCATCACATCATCAAATAAGAGACATTTCATACATAACAAGGTAAAATAACCAATCATAATCCCCATAGAGTTAACATGTGCAATGATCAAGTAAAGCTCCATAACTTCACTAAACCAAGTAACCCAACAAAAACTACAATTAGCACCATAGTCCACTCATCTATAACCTTCATGCATGGATAACTCAAATTCTTTAGCACACTAGGCTATTTACATGTTTACAAGCATAGAGATCATCTCATAAGAATATTCACATTTATCATCATACACATACATAGTATTAACCTCCTAAGGTCTCCATCAAGGAAAACTAGTGCAAGACATAGGTAGAGTCCCATACCCCTACCTACGTCTAGTTAACCCTTCAAGTCGCCTTAGTTAGTATATACATCATCAAATAAGGACAAGTGTCACTTTCACACATACTCATTCAAACCATAAAACAAAGATAAGCATTTTAAACTCACATTTTCTCCCTCAAGCATAGAGCAATCTCATCCAAACAACCATATCTAAAAGACCACCGGACAAGAAAACATAAGAGAGATATCTTATAGAGTTAAGTTCTATGGCACGATATGAGATTGATGAAGAAGGGAAACTCTATCGTCCTATAGCCTCTCGTACCATTTGATGTGTCGCGACTCACCACCAATGATACAAGACTCTACTAGACGTGGCAATATGAGACTTTTTAGAACCTAAAACCGCTACATAAACCTCATGCTCTGATACCAAGTTTGTCACAACCCAAAAGCATACCCTAAAAGTTAGGATACAATCTTGGATTGTAACCAGCGTCGTCGACCTCTCGGAGGTCTAAGACAAGCCTCTCATATCATTCATTGCATTGGCATAGTAAATTTAGCGGAAAATTTAAAACTTTTCATAGCACATCATATGCTAGAAACATCACATCGTATATATATATAAAACATAAGTCATAATACATATTTAAACTCTAAGTCTCTTTGCCATCTTAGACTCAATAACTTTAGAGTACATTAGGGACACGACCTATACGACACATTACATAACTATACAATATTTAAAGACTTTACATTAAAAACATTAGTAGGACATCCTTGAACTTAAGGATTCCTTTCCTTGAGCTTGGGAAATCACCTATCAAGCTCCTCAATCATAGATCTCCTTTAAGCATTCCATAACCTATACTTTGTGTAAAAAGTAAAGAAGAATGGGATTAGCACAAGAATGTACTAAGTATGGCAACCATGCAAAAACATGCATTTAAAAGGGACATTTCCTTTGAAATCATACTTCATGCCATTTTGAGTAAATCATCATAAAAACCTATATCAATAGCATTTATATTATCCACATACTTCATAGCAACACAATCAAAGGCCAAACATCATAGAAAAGCACATATAGAATTTAAGTACATATAGAGGTCACTTTACAGTGAACTCACCCTTCTTAGCATTTAACTCTTTCTTTCAATTCATTAGCCTCCTAAGTAATCCTTTAGGGATACTTGGTGCAATGCATCACCTTAGGAACATAAGAGAATACCATACATAGCATCTACACAAGACAACACATGCCATCATAGAAATATAGTACAATATAAACATAGTCAAACCAAGACTACAATATCATACATAAAGGATACATACATAATCATATCTAATAAGGTACCTTCCTAAGACTTCCTAAGGAGTCACTTGTGCAATGTCTAGATGGGTTCATTACTTCCACCTATCCTAAGTAACTTACCTTAAGTCCTCCTAGTTAGGATCCTATTCAATTACTTCCATTGTCCATTTTATCTTTAGGGAAACTATAGCCTTAACCGACACTAAGACCATGGGTGCTAAACATGGAATTTGGTGTTGTAGAGCCTTACACCAAAGGAAGGTGTTCCTACCTAGCCAAGGTAGAACATTAACATACTTCCTAGCATCCTAAGGGAAATCACTTTGCTAGATCCTATGTGGCAAGCATAGTTTATGGAACTAAGAGATAGGTATTCCCTCTATATACCATTTGGTAATGGGGCCTCACCTCATGAGAAAACATGAGTGAATATTCCTCAAGGAAAGTCAACACTTCATGTAAGTCCATAGGTGAGTATTCCTCTAAGGGAAGTCGACACCATATGTAGGTCCATAGGTGATTATTCTTCTAAGGGAAGTCAACACTCTATAAGGGACAAATGGTGAATATTCCTCCAAGGAAAGTCAACACCTCTCAATGTCAAGTTCACTCGGTGCTAATCTAAGTTCCCTTTATTGAAAAGACTTTATTACGTTTATTTATAAAAACAGTCTTAGGATATTCATCATTCATATGCTTATAGCATAATCTGGCACCTATCTAGTTTTGGAGTATTTTTGGGCACCCCTATCAAGGCCTCTTCTCACTAACTAGATCATCCATGTGTGTGAGTGTATATATAGATGTAAGCAAACCTTTCACATAACACATAATGTCACACATGTTCATATATCAATGCATAAGTCTATAGGCATAACTATATGAGCAATCCTTTCATATAAACCTACTAAGACACTATACACATTCATACTTCATCATATCATATACATAATAACCAAACCTAGGAGTTATCCTATCAAGGTACACATGTGCAATGTATAAACAAGGTCCCATACCCTTGCCCATACTAATACACCTATCAAGTCATCCTAGTAAGGAAATACAAATCATACATTCATAAACATCACCTTAATATGCATAGTAGTAGACACTAGTTAATATGAGAACTACCTTTCATTTAGACACAATGACTTATACTACTTGTAATATGCATGTAAGTGAGAGTGTGTGTACATTGACCAACATGATCATATAATAGCTATCACTAACTCCTCAAGTCAGCCATCCTATTAGACCACATTACACTTCCAAGCACATAGCACACAACACATAATAGCATAGGAGACAAGACAATATATACAATGTAATCAAGACTCCTAACTTTAGCTATTCACACTTTCATATATGGGGTACATAGGTAAGGGGTTATTAACCATCTTAACACATTAATGGCAGCACCTATACTTTACCCTAACATGGTTATACACATGCTCATGAAATAGCCACACAACTAAATCCACAACTAGAATAGGAAAGTAAGCATAATCTTCTCATAGTATCATCTTAAGCACATGTTCATAAGTTCATCAATATGCCTTCAAGGACATGGTCAACACATATATAATGACAATAAAGTAAACACCTCCACCATAAGTGGACCATACCACACAATGCCATACAAGGCTTCATCAACATTACTATAAGGAATAGAGAAGTAGAAGAGTAAAGAGAATAAGCCTTCTTACCAATTTCTCACCCTTTAATCATCATTGATCAATGCACCTTATCCATCAATAAAACACATATATGGCAGTAGCTAAATGTAATTTAAACATATAAGAAACCATGTACAAGTTACTACACGATTATACCATAACATATACATCACATACTAGGAAAGTAGAAGAACATAGATCATTAACCAATTTCATTCATATGGATTATAGGTCATATTTCATGAATCATATCACCCTAAGGCAGTAGCTAATGAAATCATAATCTAGATGAGACACTACTACAATTTGCCATTTAGGTCGATACAAGCATGCTTCATATAGGGAGTTCATGGAAAGTAAGTTTACATAGATTAATCATATTCAACCTATCATGAATTGACCCATATTGTATTAATTACATATAATTCATCCTCATATTTCATTATAGACAGCAGCTATAGACATTAACCATAATCAATTTCTATAGCGACTATCCTAACGTCAAGATCACAAGTTACAACTTCATAGACAAGAAGAACCTAGATTAATTTAAACCAAGCCTTCTCTACTTTGGTCATACATGATTTATATCCACAATTAAACCATGGTATTAACCTAAAACAGTAGCTACAAGAACCCCAACTTAATCGAAATTCACTTTGGATCATAAGAAAGCCAATGTTACATTGAACTAGAGAAAGTAGGCCAAACATGCTCAAATCTTCATACATTGATCCTCATGGATTATTAAACATCAATTCAACATAAATTCATGTAAATAACAGTATATACAATCACTTCAACATAAGGGAATCATAATTCAATCGATAACAAGTCGAGATCACAAAGCCCATGCAAGAGCTAAACCAATTTTGGAAGGAACATGGGTTCATCATGCAATTGTAGTGAAAACACATTTAAATCATTGTATTAACTTCAATTAATCATGATTCAATCATTAAAAACCTTTTGATAAGGAACCCATGGCTAGATTGGAAGATTGGAAACTTGATCATAAGATTTCTTTGAAAAAAACATTGAGAATGGCTCTCTAGATGAAAAGATAACTAGAGATGAAGATCACCATACCTTTGTCTAGTTAAAAACCTCTAAGACTTCATGATTCATCCATAGAAAATCCATCTCCAAGCAGCTCTTGAGCTTCACCATCAATGGTGGTTTTAAAGAGAACATTTTTGGAGGGAAAGGCTTTAAACATGTGAGAGGATTTGGGAATGGGTTGATCACATTTTTAAAGACTTATATACACCTAAAATTACTTAAATAAACCTATTATAGTTAAGTTAGGACGTGGGGTGAATTTTCCATTCACCCCTTTAAGTGGTAGCACGCAGGCAGCCCACCTGCAGGCACCCGCGACGTAGGCCTCGACGGGTCGTCATGGGCATGACGGGGCGTCATGCCCTCCGTCGCCCATGACTTAGACAAATTCTTGGCTTAAGTCCTGCCCAAGGCAAGCCTTCTTCGACGAGACCTACTTGACGGGCCGTTGGGGGACCAACGATCCGTCGTTGGGTCCGTCAAGGAACACTGCCTAGGCAGTGTCTAGGCAGCCTTGGGGTCCTTCTTTTGGGGCCTCTAGATACCTTATCTCATTTTCGAGGTATTACAACATGGAAGTGGGAAGACATCAATATGGACTTTGTTGTTGGGTTGCCTCGAACCCGGAAACAAAATGATTCTATATGGGTTATTGTGGATAGGTTTACCAAATCTGCTCATTTTATTCCTGTTAAGTCCACATGTACTGCCAAATATTATGCAAAAATCTACATTAATGAGATTGTGAGTCTTCATGGGATTCCTTTGTCCATCATTTCGGATAGAGCTGTCCAATTCACTTCTCGTTTTTGGAAGGCTTTTCAAAAAGGTTTAGGTACTAAAGTTAAACTTAGGACCGCTTTTCATCCTCAGACGGATGGACAAGCGGAGCATACCATTCAGACCCTTGAGGACATGTGTAGAGCATGTGTCATTGATTTCAAGGGAAGTTGAGATGATCACTTACCTTTGATTGAGTTCTCTTACAACAATAGCTATCATTCGAGCATCTCCATGGCAACTTTTGAAGCTCTATATGGTAGAACGTGTGGATCTCCGATTGTATGGTTTGAGGTTGGTGAGTCCTTACTCCTTGGTCCAGGGATTATCTATGAGGCTATAGAGAAGGTTCGAATCATAAGAGATAGATTGAAGACAGCCTATAGTCGCCAAAAGTCCTATGCCGACAATAGAAGAAGAGATCTTTAGTTTGAAATAGGTGATCATGTCTACTTGAAGATTTCACTTATGAAAAGGGTGATGAGATTCGGTAGAAAGGGGAAGTTAAGTCCCTGGTATCTTGGTCCTTATAAGGTTTTCCAACAAATTGGAAGGTTGCCTATGAGTTGAAACTACCTAGTGAACTAGCTTCGGTTCATCCGGTGTTTCATGTTTCTATGCTCAAGAAATGCATAGGAGACCCGGTGTATATTCTGCCTATTAAAGGTTTAGGAGTGGATGAGAACCTATCCTATGAAGAGGTTACCTTTTAGATCCTAGATCGCCAAGTCAAGAAGTATAGAAACAAGGAGGTTTCCTCTGTTAAAGTTCTATGGACGAACCATCTTGTTGAGGGTGCAACGTGGGAGGTTGAAGCCGACATGAAGTCCCGCTACCCTCATCTATTTACTCCTTGAGGTTAGACATTCTTCTTAATAAATTTTTTTATGAATAATCATGAAATTAACTTGTTTTCTAAATAGGTGCGTGTTTTGATAAAAGATAGTACCAACTAGAGTTTTAAGAAAATGCCTTCATACTCTATTCTTGCACTTATGTGAAACATGTATTCATATGTTTTTTTGAGATATTGTTGTTTTGTTGTTGTCTTGAGATAAGTGATATCATGGTTACTCTTTAATGCATTTTGAGCTTATGATAAGGTTGAGAAGGAGATTCCTCACAATGAATTATGAATATGGAGCTCTTATTTGTTTGTGCATCTTCAATTGAGTACTATGTGTAATGTTATGGTATGTTTTGTAAAGATTTGTGATGTACTCCTATGAGCTGTGACTCATTATGATTTTTATGTTCTTGATTGTTTGGGCTGCTAGTATTGAGTCGATTCTTACCCTCCAAAAGATTTTAGTGTCATTCGGGGACGAATGTTCATAAGGGGGGAAAATGTAACACTCCGGAAATGTCATGAATTAGACTAGAGCTTAATATATTAAATGATGTTTAAAATGATGTTTCCAGACCTATATTAATGTAACAAACTCATTTGGAAAAGGTTAGAGACAAAACGACAAAGAAAGACCTTGACGTCCGAAAACTAGCAAATTCGAACTAGTTTACTTCCCCATGTTTGGTGAAGGTTTTGAGGTGTCAAATGGAGTCCAAAACTTGTAAAGAGACCTTGTATAGGTAGGATGTAGTACAAAGGGTCCAAAATATAGGTAACTACACCCAAAGGATCACCCTAAGGGTCCTCGGGGAGGACCCAAACATGGGTGGGCAGGCTGCCTAGCAGCCTGCGAGAATGCAGAACTGGACGCAATGCGTGCGACGCGAGCATGACACGCAGTTCACTGCCTCAATATTTGAGAGGCAGCCTCGCGACGCAAGTGTGACACGCATCTCACTGCCTCAACTCAAAATTTAATAAAAATGACGGGATCTGGCCCCGCGACACGCAGCTACTTCCCAGAATCGTTAAACTCGTACTTTTGGTAATTTAACTTATTAAAAAGACCCATTTAAGTGGAGGGTATTTTGGGTAATTCATAGGACGACTATATATGGATATTAGGTCAGTTTTAGAATACTTTTACACGTCCCAAATCAGATCAAACGAAATTTCTTTCATCTCTCTCAAGAACGCTCTCGTTTCCAAACTCCATTGAAGAACAAGAAACACTTAAGGAAGAAGACGAAGACATCAAGCTTTTCATCCAATTTTCGTGGATTCTTCATCTATAAGGTAAGGGTTCTTCACTCTTGGGATTCCTTTCCCGAAGAGGTCTTTCAAGATAAGTTTTCAAGAACTTCAAATACTAGGGGTTTTACTCTAAAAAATGGATTTTCTTCCTAACCCTAGATTTATGATTTTCAATGAAAAGTAAGTGTTTTCTATGGTCGATTTCACACGAATTGATGAGTATGTGGTTAGTTATGTTTGAGTTTCGTGTGAAGCATGATCTTATCTAGATGATGGTTTCATATGGTTGTTTCTACTACTTGATGATATGTAAACGTAGGGATTGGAATTAAGACTAGAATGAACTCTTAAATGACCCTTTCCCTTATCCTACATTAAGCATTGATATTGTATATGATTTGATGAGTTATTCTTGATTATGCTATTGAGTATTTCACTAAGTATGGTTATGAATATTGTAAGATGAATAAGGTTCTTGGAAGCAAGAGGTAAGTCTTCTAAAGTTGTGATTACTCTACAAAGTTTATGTTAGCCTATAAGTCACGATGCTATGTTATAGAAGTATGTATGATGTTTCTATGTGAATGTGCTGGGCTACGAACATGTAAATTGTGATTATGATAAGAATACAAAAATGCAAGTTTATGATATACTCTTGTATGCTTTACACAAGATGACTATGCTATGTCAATCTCACAAACGGATGGTTAGAATGAAAGAAAATTCTCATCTAATCCTAAACAGCTCATGATCATGTTTATACAAGGAGTTAATATCCTATGACCAATGATAAGTTTATGATAAAAGATAACTTAATGGTTATTCAAGAAAGGGACTTAAGCTAATCACCGATGAAACAGATATGAGAGGTGTCCCTTCCCTAGTTGGAAGGTAGGTTAACAATGACTCTCATGAGATTGAGGCTACCATGTAATGTGGAACTATGGGTCTCTAATACATCTCCTAGTTCTTGAACTATATTGCCACCATAGGATACTAGCTAGTGGATCCACCTAGAAAGCTATGTCATGTTAGGTTCTACTTTGGCCGGTAGACCACCTTCTTTCGGTTTGGGGTTTTATGACACCGGATTCCATGTTTAGATCACATGGTCTATGTCGGTTAAGGCGAATGTTCCCTCATGTAAAACAAAAAATAAGTAAATGAACGTTTACTAGGGTGACTTGAGGAGTCTACCTAGTATAGGTAGGGTATGAAACTCTACCTAGACATTGCACAAGTTGACTCTAAGGGAAGTCCTAGGAGATTGTTCTTATGTAATATGATACATAAAAGGTATGCTGCTTATGATACATGATGTTATTCTTATATGATGTTGGTCATTATGATGAATATGTTATTGGGTTATATTTCTATATGAAATGATGACTACTTATGTTACAAGTTATATGAAGCAAAGCTTTACTCATTGTCTCCTATCTTATCTACTTGGTTGTGTGGGGTTATGGAGCTTCACATGACCGTTGCACTTCTAGGTTGGGGATGAGATCATTGGTAAGTGTTTTGTGTGTTATGTTTTATGATCCGTTGAATATGTAATGTTAACATGACTCTATGATAATATGTCTTTGATTATGATCATGCTTTAAGTGATGGAATCGTTAACTTGTATATATTATATGGTATGTACATTGAAGACTTTCATATGATTTAGCATGTTTTCTAAAGAGATGATAAATGGTCCTTTTTCATGCATGTCCTTATATGTGATGTGCATATACCCATTCTTAGTACATGTGGCGTACTCACCCCATTACTTTATATTACTACAACTGTAGGCTCCAGCCATTGAAGTTTAAGCATGTCGATTTGCAGAAGCTTGGAACTCTTTCACCAAGTCTTGGTAGGTCCTCATGTTCGGGGATGCTATCTTTCATATTCTAGCTTATGAAGATATTAGTAGATATTAAGAATTCAATTTCCATTTATGTTCTTTGGATTCTTTTGAATTAAGGCCTATATGGCATATTGACTATATATATTGGCTAAGTCCAGATTTGCACTCTTTAGATGGTTTTATATATGTGAGATAAGTTTAAGAATATTGTATGCTATTATGAATGCTAAGTATGAAGTCTAATTATACTTCAAATGGAATGTAAAAGTTTTTAATTTTTACGCAATTTTTATTGATCACATGTTATGACGAATGCTAAGGGATTCTTTGAGTCCTCTGAGAGTACCACAATGCCGGTCTCATCTGAGGTATGCTCTCCGTGTGTGACAACTTGTGAAAGATGTTCATAGGTTGGATCGATTGGGTGTGCGGTTATAAGATTCTCCAAATGGTTGTTTCATGGTCCATCATAACCCGAGTCATCATTAGTTGTTGAGGTGAAATCTAAGCAACATCTTGATCCTATATTGATGGAGTTGAAGGAATAGGTACTTAGTAAGATGAATCAGTCATTCTCCCAAGGGGAAGGTGTTCTCAGGTACCAAGACCTGATGTTGAGGATTTAAGAAATCTAATTCTAGAAGAAGCCAATGGTTCTCGTTGTTCTATACATACGGGTGCCACCAAAATGTATCATGACCTTAGAGAGGTCTATTGGTGGGATTGTTTAAAAAGGGACATAACAGAGTTTGTTTCTAAGTGTCCAAATTGCCAACAGGTTAAACCTAAGCATCTGAAACCAGGTGGTTTAACCCAAATTATGGATATTCCTACTTGGAAGTGGGAGGCCATCAATATGAACTTTGTTGTTGGGTTGCCTCAAACCCGGAGTAAAAATGATTCCATATGGGTTATTGTGGATAGGTTGACCAAATCTTCCCACTTTATTCCTGTAAGGTCTACTTATACCATCGAAGATTATGCAAGAATCTACTTTAATGTGTAAGTCTTAATGGGATTCCTTTGTCCATCATTTTGGATAGAGGTGACCAATTCACTTCTCATTTTTGGAAAGCTTTTCAAAAAGGTTTAGGTACTCAAGTGAAAGTTAGCACCACTTTTCATCCTCAGACGGATGGCCAAGCGGAACGTACCATTCAGACCCTTGAGGATAAGTTCAGAGCCTGTGTCATTGAATTCAAAGGAAGTTGGGATGATCATCTACCTTTGATTGAGTTCTCCTACAACAATTGTTACCATTCGACCATCTCCATGGCACATTTTGAATATCTTTATGGTAGAAGATGTAGGTCTCCGGTTGGATGGTTTGAGGTTGGTGAGTCCTCACTCCTTGGTGTCGAGATTATCTATGAGTCTATAGAGAAAGTTTGAATAATAAGAGATAGATTGAAGACAATCTATAGTCGGCAAAAGTCTTATGCCGACAATAAGAGAAGAGAACTTGAATTTGAAATCGGTGATCATGCCTATTTGAATATTTCACCTATGAAAGGGGTGATGAGGTTTTGTATGACGGGGAAGTGGAGTCCCCAATATATGGTCCTTATGAGATTTTACAAAGAATTGGGAAAGTTGACTATGAGTTGAAACTATCCACTGAACTAGCTTCAGTTCATCCATTTTTCATGTTTCTATGCTCAAGAAATGCACAGGCGACCCGGTATCCATTCTGCCTATTGAAGGTTGAGGGGTGGATGAGAACCTCTCCTATGAAGAGGTTCCAGTTGAGATCCTACATCGCAACGTCCAAAAGTTGAGTAACAAAGAGGTTGCCTCCGTAAAAGTCCTATGGAGGAACCATCTTGTTGAGGGTGCAACATGGGAGGCCGAAGCGTACATGACGTCCCTCTACCCTTATATTTTTACTCCTTGAAGTTAGACATTCCTCTTAATAAATAAATTAATGAATAAGCATGAAATTGACTTGTTACTAAATAGGCACATGTTTTGGTAAAAGATAGTACCAACTAGAGTTTTAAGAAAATGCTTTCATACTCTATTCTTGCACTTATACGAAATATGTATGCATGTGTCTTCTAGAGATTTTTTTTTTTTTTTAGTATAATGATAGAATGGTAAATCCTTGATGTAATTTGAGCTCATTATAATGTTGAGAAAGAAGTTCCTCACTATGTGTTAAGAAATGTTGAGCTCTTATATGTTTGTGCATCATGAATTGAGTGCTATGTTTAATATTGTGATATGTGTTGAAAGGAGTTGCGAAGTAATGCAATGAGATGTGACTCATTATGATCTATCTTGTGATTGGTTGGGATGCTATTATTGAGTCTTTTCTTACCCTCAAAAGATTTTAGTGTCATTCGGGGATGAATATTCCTAAAGAGGGGGAGGGATAATGTAACACTCTGTTAATGCCATGACTTAGACTAGAGCTTAATCTATTAAATAATGTTCAAATGATATTTACAGACCTATATTAATGTAATAAGTTCATTTGGAAAAGGTTAGAGCCAAAACGACAAAAAAAGACCTTGACGTCCGGAAACTAGCTAAATTGAACTAGTTGACGTCCGTATGTTTGTTGAATGTTTGGAAGTGTCAAATGAATTCTAAAATTAGTAAAAAGACTTTGTATAGGTAGCATGTAGTACAAACGGTTCAAATGTTCGGTAACGACACCCCAAGGACCACCCGAAGGGTCCTTGGGGAGGACCCAAACATGGGCAAGCAGGCTGCCAAAGCAGCCTTCGCGAACAAGAACCAAGGGGCTGCTGCACGACGCGTAGCCCACATGTGGTTTACTGCCCCAAGATTTTGGAGGCAGCCTTGCGACAAGAGGCTATCACGAGTCTCACTGCCTCGACCCAAAATTTCAGAAAAAGAATGGGAATTGGCCATACGACGCGCAGCCACTTCCCAGATTTGTTAAAGTCGTATTTTTGGTAATTTAACTTCACAAAAAGACCCATTTAAGTGAAGGGTCTTTTGTGTATTTGGTGGGACGACTATATATTGAATTTACGCCAGTTTTATATCAATTTTTACACACTTAAACCAAATCAAATTTACTCTCATCTCTCTCAAGATTACTTTCTTTTCCAAACTCCATTGAAGAACGAGAAGAGCTTAAGGAAGAAGAGGAAGACTTCAAATTTTTCTTCCAAAATTCGTAGATTATCATCAATAAGGTATAAGTTTTTCACTCTTGGGATTCCTTTCACCAAGAGGTCCTTTTAAATATGTTTTCCAAGAATACAACTCCTAAGGTTTTTACTCTACAAAATGGGTATTCTTCCTAACTCAAGATTTATGACTAATGATGAAAAGAATGATCTTCTATGGTTAATTAAGTATGTATTGTTGGGTATTTGACTTGTAATATTTGAATTTCGTGTGAATCATGTTCCCTCTCTAAATGATAGTTTTTATTAGGTTATATTTACTACTTGATAACATGTAAACGTTGGGATTGGAGATATGGTTTGAATGAACTCCTTAATGACCCTCTCCCTTATTCTTAAATACGAATTGGTCTTGTCTATGAGTTGAAGTGTTGGTATTAATTATGTTATTGATTATTTCACTATTTTTTTGAATTATTGTTGTATATTGAACACTAGTTCTTGATAAAGGTTCTTGGAAGCAAGAGGTAGATCTTGTAATGTCGTAATTACTGTTTGATGCATATGTTAGCCTATAAATGATGTTACAATGCTATTGAAGTATGTATGATGTTGCTATGTATATATGTGGGGATATGAATATGTTACATGTGAGATCATGATAAATATATGATAATGCAAGTTTATGATGTTCTCTTGAATGCCTTACACAAGATGATTATGATATGTTAATCTCACAAACGAAGGGTTGTGATGAAAGGAAATTCTCATCTAAACCTAAAGAGCTTGTGATCATGTTTATACAACGAGTTAATCTCCTATGACTTATGATACGAATTATGAATAAATGATAAATTAAAGGTTATTCAAAAATGGACTATAACTTAGCACCGAGTGAACTAGACAGGAGAGGTGTCCCTTCCCTCGTTGGAAGGTAGGTTCACAATGAATTTCATGAGATAGAGGCTGCCATGTAATGTCGAACTATGGGTCTCTAATATATCTTCTAGTTCTTGAACTATGTTGCCGCCATATGATAGTAGCTAGTGGATCCACCTAGAAAACTATGTCATGTTTGGTTCTACTTTGGCCGGTAGACCACCTTCTTTTGGTGTGGGGTTTCATGATACCGGATTCCATGTTTAGATCACATGGTCTAATGTTGGTTAAGGCGATTGTTCCCTCAAGTAAAATGAAATACAAGTAAATGAACGTTGACTAGGGTGACTTGAAGAGTCTACTTAGTATAGGGAGGGGTATGAGACTCTACCTCGACATTGCACAAGTTGACTCTAAGGGAAGTCCTAGGAGATTGTTCCTACGTAATATGATAACTTGAAAGATATGATGCTTATGATACATGTTGTTAATCTTGTATGAAGTTGGTTACGTTAATGAACATGTTATTGGTCTATATTGATTTATGAGGTGATGAATATTGATGTTTCAAGTTATGAAGCAAAGATTACTTATGGTCTCCTATCTTATCTACTAGGTTGTGTGGGGTTATTGGGCTTAACATGACCATTGCACTTGTAGGTTGGGGATGGGATCATTGGTAAGTGATTTATGTGTTATGTTTATATGATCTATTGAATATGAAATGTTAACATGACTCTATGATAATAAGTCTTTGATTATGATCATGCTTTATGTTGATGGAATCCATAACTTGTATATGTTCTATGGTATGTGCATTGAAGATTTTCAAACGACTTAGCATGCTTTCTAAGTAATGATCCTTTTCATGCATGTCCTTAAATGTTATGTGCATATACCCATACATAGTAAATGTGGCATACTAACCCCATTACTTTATATTATTACAAATGTAGGGTCGGGCCCTTGAAGATTAAGAAGGTCGATTGAGAAGCTTGAGGCTCTTTCTCCAAGTGTTGGTAGATCCTTATGTTCGGGGATGCTATCTTTTCGTTATTCTAGCCTATGAAGACTTTAGTAGTTTTTATGAATACACTTGATTTCTTTTTATGTTCTTTGGAATCTTTTGTATTAAGGCTTATATGGCGTATTGACTTTTTATTGGCTAAGTCCAGATTTGTACTGTTTAGATGGTTTTTATGTGAGACAACTTTTAGACTATCACTATGTATGTTTTCATGATTTTTAAGTATGAAGTCCAAGTAAACTTCACATAATATGCAAAAGTTTTAATTTTTTCACAATTTTAACTGATGACATGTTATGGAGAATGATAAAGGCTTGTCTGAGTCCTCTGAGAGGACGACGACGCTGGTCGCATCTGGGGTGTGCTGTCCGGATGTGACACCAATCACATTACACTTTACGGAAGAGGGTCCACTAAGGCTACCTACAATGGTCAAGAGGATAGATCAATGACTTTCCTAAGGATGATTTTATGTCATTCCATCCAACCAACCTTAAGTACACCATTATCACAAGAAGGATACCATTACGACTTTCAACTTCAAGGATATCGTAACCTTACATCTAGGATGAAGGTTCCACATAAAGGACCTTCTTAACTATGTTCTACGTCACATGTCAAACACACATACAAGACTAAGAAGCTTTAGCATACTAAGTCAAGAATCAATATTCAAATTGTACATGTATCAAGTAAGGGACACAAGTCTACCAAAACAAGACACACACATACTTCACCATATCACATAAAACATACCATTCTAGAAGCACATAGGAATAACCAATATCATCTATAAGTCACCCTATTTACTACCATAGTATCAATAATCTAAGTCATCACAAGTCTCATACAATTCATCAAGAAACATCATACTTCAATCATCAAGAATACATATGAAAACTCCATTATAGCCTACTAAAGACACATGTCATCAACTAGAAGACTCATGCTTTGACTCCACATATACACATAAGTCATCAATACCTTCACAATACTCACATTTTCAAGTTATAACATGATAAAGAAATAATTCATAAAGTAATGCCGACGAGTCCACATCATCCACAAGTATAGCACATAAGCACCGCGACCATAAGTGGACCATACCAAACATCATTATCATCTAAGACCTATACTACACAATATAGAGAAAGTTAGATCAACATACCATTAATCAAACCTCATAATTTCAATCCATAGACAAATTAACCAACTCAGTATACAAAGGCTCTTACCAATAGCCATAGTCACCAACTAAATATACAAAGGCTCTTACTAATAGCCATAGTCACCAATTCAATAATCACCATAGAGAATAAATCAAAGATAATACAATATTAATTCATAAAATTAGGACAACCTACTGTCACGTCTCAAAACCCATTAAGACGGACAGTCACCCGATGCCCTAAAGGCCCGAGAGAACCAACCTGCAACCTGTTCTTACTGAGCATATACTATAACAATTGAGACAAGTTAACTTTGGATGCAGCGATATAAACCAACGTAAGTAGGTCCAAAAGTTATATACAAGACTTGGCCGTTTAGACCACAACTCCTTAAGACACAACTGAACCATGTACATACGTCTACAAAGCCTCTAAAAGATAGAAGACTAGAGTAGGTCGGGACAGACCCCGCCTTACCCTTAACTATGATACAATACCAAACGAATTTAACAAGGACTTAATAAAGCTCCGAATCAACTTGGAGCTCACCAAAAGTAGCAGAATTTTGAGTGCTCCTACTGAGGAGGTCTACTAGCTGGAGTACCTGAGCCTGCAGCATGAAATGCAGCGTCCCCAATACGGGACGTCAGTACGAAAAATGTACTGAATATGTAAGGCAAATAGTATATGTAATACAAAGCTCAAATGAAATCAAGTAGCAACATAAGGGTGCATAGATTAGGAGAGAAGACCACCTTTGCTTACTCTTATGGGATCAAGTAAGCTACATTCTTTTCTTTACCTTGTTGTATGTTATAATCTTTGTTGGGCATGTGATACAAGTGACCAGCTGATCAGTGGTAGAAGAGGATGACCCATGCTAGGCGTATTAACCCCTGGGATGCGGTCCTCATAATTACACAACTTGGGATCGGCCCATGCTAGGCTTTCTCCCCTGAGCTGCCACCCTTCTATACCAATAGGGATCGGCCCATGCTAGGCTTTCGCCCCTGAGCTGCCACCCTTAATTATATAGATTTCTTCACTTAGATTCTTTAATCTTTGAGATTGTTGTTAATCAGTTCATAACACTTTTGAGATGTTGATTTGGTGATCATAATCATCTTGGAGATATGAAAATACGGAACAGTAGTGGAATACATGAAACTAATACTTTGAGGCAGTAACAATGACATAAGGAGCTATGAAACATCAACACCTTACTTTAAGACCTTAATGGCACAATTGACTTCAATTGGCTTAGGAGAAGGATTCATCAAACTTTCTTTTGCAAATACCATTTCTATAACAGCACAAGGGGAAATTACACAAGTATAGAGTAGTGAACATATAATGAAGTAGTTCTATGTACTTAGAATGGGGAAAGAAATATTGTTAGCTATTTGGAGATAGTACGCTGCCACTATGCTTCCTTTTCTAGAAATAGACCTTATGGGAATCACTTCATTGATATTAATTGCAGGTGCCAGATTTCATGCCAAAAAGATATAGAATCGAATAGCCTTACATACCTTATTTTTCTGACCAATACCACTATAACGATTCAGCCTTCCTTATTGGGTGCTAATCTACAACATAAGTCATGATTAAGCTAACATCAGCAGCTAATCACAATAAGGTCCTCCAAAACAGTAGCTAAAATATTTGATGGAAATCAGGCCCAAACAACCCTTACATAAATGGTGAACCACCACACCCTTCCTCTACACATTAATACAACTTCATACATCATCTCCCAAGCTACCCAAACAGCCCTCAACAACAATATTCATAAGGCAGCCACTATCAATCTCAAATCTTTCAGCATAATAGGAGAATATTGACTCAAATATTTATCACAATCCATGAATTCTTGATAAACATATACAAAATTCTCCACTCCAAACATTATCAAAGAGAGGAAAACAAATGGGTTGAAGTCTTACCTTAATTCTGAAAATTTATCCTCTACACTTGTACTTCAAGAATTCAAACTCTCCTTCAAACTCTTACTTGAAAAATTAGACAGCACTCAAGAACTCTAAGGTGTTTAGGGCTGCTAATTGAAGCCAAGAGAGACCAAGAAAGAACTTAGGAAATCTGAAACTTTTGCAAGTTCAAAATGGAGAATAAGACTTGATCCTTATCCTTTGAAAAAGGAGGTGTTATGGCCGACACTCTTGACCAATTTTGGGCCATATAATGTCAAGTAGGTGCCCCACCTGCTTGTCCTTTTAACTTGGGCCTTTTTGGACTTAATATTATTGGACCTTGGCTGTCCATTTTCCCTTTGTTCTTTTATTCCACTTGGGACAGATTAATGCAAGTAGGTGGTACACACTTGGCCCAATAACATGGTAAAACAAATCTTAGGAGGTCATGCACTTACCTAGTTTCACTTGGGCTTTATCCATAATGGACCAATTGGCAGATTTGGCTGTTGGGCCTTCTTTCATTCACAATTTTCTTTAATAGGTTTGGGCTTCAAATGAGCCCCTAAATATAAGCCTAAATCTGGTCAATCAAACTTGGGCCCTTTAACTATAATATAGATCAAGTAGGTGATGCAGCTGCTAGCTCAAATACCATCTTACTATAATTACTTAAATACTTTCCATCGGAGTTAACTTGCAATACATATGCTAAAACGTGCAAGGCATTACATCACCTTCCAAGCTAGTTTAAACCAACACAAATCACATAAGAAACATGATCCCTCACCTACACTATAAGTCTATGTCAAGTATAACATGATTAGAACTACCACATACAAAAATACAGGCCGTTACATCCTTCCCCCCTTGGAACATTCGTCCTCGAATGTTAGCATGGTTGTTCGGCCTAAACAAGTTCAAGCCTAAGTTAGTACTACTATTAATCACATTGAACATATAGACTTATACTTACTTGTCAATGCCTCCACTAACATTTTGATCATTCCCTCCAGTGTGAAAGAGGTGAGGATACTTCAATTTCATTGCTTCTTCTGCTTCCCATGTAACTTCTTCTACTTGTTGGTTTCTCCATAGAACTTTTACAGAAGCTACTTCTTTATTTCTTAACTTCCTAACTTGTCGATCCAGAATAGCAATGGGTACTTCTTCATAAGTGAGATCTCCTGTAACCTGTACGTCTTCAGTAGAAGTAATACGAAATGGGTCACCTACGCATTTCGTAGCATTGAGACATGGAACACCGGATGAACTGATGAAAGCTCTTGTGGTAGCTCTAACTCATAGGCTACTTGGACAAATTTTCGGATAATCTTATATGGCCCTATATAGCGTGGACTCAGCTTTCCCTTTTTACCAAACCTCATTACCCCTTTCATCGGAGACACCTTCAAGAACACCCAATCCCCTATAGAAAATTCTAGTCCTCTCCTTCTAATATCTGCATATGATTTATGTCGACTTTGAGCTGTTTCTAGCCGCTGGTGTATCACTTTGACTTTTTCCATAGCTTGATGAACAAGATCTGGCCAAAATAAGGAAGTTTCACCCATTTCGAACCAGCCAATTGGTGATCTACACTTTCGACCATATAAAGCTTCATAAGGTGCCATTTTAATGCTCGAATGATAGCTATTGTTATAAGAAAATTCAATAAGTGGTAGGTGATCATCCCAGCTACCCTTGAAATCTAATATACAAGCTCGCAGCATATCCTCGAGTGTCTGAATCGTACGTTCTGCCTGACCATCCGTTTGAGGATGAAAGGCTGTACTTAAATTCACTTGTGTTCCCAAACTCTTTTGAAATGACTTCCAAAAATTTGCTGTGAATTGAGCTCCTCTATCAGATATTATAGAGATTGGCACTCCATGTAGTCGAACTATCTCTTTAATGTACAACCTCGCATACTCTTCAGCTGTATAAGTAGTCTTCACCGGCAAGAAGTGTGCTGCTTTGGTAAGTCTATCAACTATTACCCATATGGAGTCAAACTTCCGGAATGAGCGAGGCAAACCAGTAACAAAATCCATGTTGATCATGTCCCATTTCCAAATTGGAAGTTCTATACGCTGCATGTAACCTCCGGGCTTTTGGTGTTCTACTTTTACCTGTTGACAGTTTGGACACTGAGCCACGAATTCTGCAATGTTCTTCTTCATGTTCCCCCACCAATACATTTCTTTCAAGTCATGATACATTTTAGTTGACCCCGGATGAACAGAGTACCTTGAATTATGTGCTTCCATCATGATCCTCTTTCTTAGTTCATCTATATTAGGTACACACAATCTGTTTTGACATCGAAGTACTCCGTCTTGCTTAAGCTCAAACGCCTTTGTCATACCATGTAGTACATTCTCTTTAAGTTGTAAAAGAATTGGATCAGTGTACTGCTTCTCTTTCACTTCCACTATTAACGAGGATTCTGCCGCATTTTGCACAATAACCCCTTCGTCTTGAGATTCAAGAAGGCGAACACCAAGTTGCTAGTTGGGACAGATCTTAGTCATTCCTTGTCTTTCCACAGACTTCCATAAGTGCTTGCCATTATTTTACGGCTTAAAGCATCAGCTACTACATTAGCTTTACCGGGATGATATAAGATGTCAATGTCATAATCTTTTAATAGCTCCAGCCACCTTCGCTGCCTCAGATTTAAGTCTTTTTGCTTAAAATATATTGCAAGCTTTTGTGATCAGTGTATATGTCAACATGAACTCCATACAAGTAGTGGCGCCATATCTTCAAAGCAAACACAACTGCTGCTAGCTCTAGATCATGGGTTGGATAATTTTTCTCATGTGGCCGCAGCTGCCTTGAGCCATAAGCTATAACTTTACCATGCTGCATCAATACACAACCTAAGCCCACTCCCGAAGCATCACAGTACACTACATAGCCTTCTGTACCTTCTGGAAGTACCAACACAGGTGTAGAAGTTAATTTACTCTTCAGCTCTTGGAAGCTTCTTTCACACTCATCGCTCCACTGAAACTTGGTTCCTTTGTGTGTTAGCTTTGTTAAGGGTGCACCATGGAAGAGAATCCTTCAACAAACCTTCTGTAATAACCTGCCAATCCAAGAAAACTACGGATCTCCGTAGGCGTTGTAGGTCTTGGCCATCTTTTCACGGCTTCTATTTTCTGGTTATCAACCCTTATTCCTTCCTCGGATACGATATGACCTAGGAATGACACAGATTTCAACCAGAACTCACATTTAGAGAACTTTGCATACAATTTACGATCACGGAGAATTTGTAAAACCTGCCGCAAGTGATTAGCATGATCCTCTTCCGATCTTGAATACACCAAAATGTCATCTATGAACACTATCACAAACACATCTAAGAATGGCTTGAACACCCTATTCATCAAATCCATAAAAGCTGCTGGTGCATTTGTTAGCCTGAATGACATGACTAAGAACTCAAAATGACCATACCGTGTTCGGAAAGCTGTCTTGGGTATATCTTTGTCCTTGACCCTCACTTGGTGATAACCTGACCTCAGGTCGATCTTTGAAAAATACCTAGCACCTTGTAATTGATCAAACAGATCATCAATTCTAGGGAGGGGATATTTGTTCTTAATTGTTACCTTATTCAACTGCCGGTAGTCGATACACATTCTTAATGAGCCATCTTTTTGCGTACAAATAAAACTGGTGCTCCCCATGGGGACACACTAGGCCTTATGAATCCTTTTTGTAATAAGTCTTTTAACTGCTCCTTCAACTCTCGTAATTCTGCTGAAGCCATTCTATACGGAGGAATTGAGATAGGTTGAGTATCTGAAAGCACATCAATACCGAACTCTACTTCTCGTTCTGGAGGCAAACCTGGAAGATCTTCAGGAAACACATCTGGAAATTCATTTACCACCGAATGGATTGAAGGGTTGGTGGCTGCATCTACATTTTTCACTCTAACCAGATGGCATATGTATCCTTTGGAAATCATCTTCTTTGCCTTAAGATAAGAAATAAATTTACCTCTTGGCATCCCAATATTACCTTTCCATTCGAGGACTACCTCTTTGGAAACTGGAAAATGCACTATCTTAGTTCGGCAATCTACCGTGGCATAACAAGAAGCTAACCAATCCATACCCATTATAACATCAAAATCTACCATGTCTAGCTAACAAGGTCAGCCAATGTATCGCGATCACAAACAGTTACAATGCAATTACGATAAACTCTCCTAGCTATAATAGATTCACCAATGGTGTAGACACTTCAAATGGCTTCGCTAATAATTCTGGTGTTGTTTTGAACTTTCCAGCATCAATGGTGTAACATATGATAGTGTAGACCCGGATCGATTAATGCATATAC
>CM040629.1:34620368-34655246 GCA_022817965.1 Solanum lycopersicoides | reverse complement strand
TCATAATCTTTTAATAGCTCCAGCCACCTTCGCTGCCTCAGATTTAAGTCTTTTTGCTTAAAAATATATTGCAAGCTTTTGTGATCAGTGTATATGTTCAACATGAACTCCATACAAGTAGTGGCGCCATATCTTTCAAAGCAACACAACTGCTGCTAGCTCTAGATCATGGGTTGGATAATTTTCTCATGTGGCGCAGCTGCCTTGAGCCATAAGCTATAACTTTACCATCTGCATCAATACACAACCTAAGCCCACTCCCGAAGCATCACAGTACACTACATAGCCTTCTGTACCTTCTGGAAGTACCAACACAGGTGTAGAAGTTAATTTACTCTTCAGCTCTTGGAAGCTTCTTTCACACTCATCGCTCCACTGAAACTTGGTTCCTTTGTGTGTTAGCTTTGTTAAGGGTGCAACCATGGAAGAGAATCCTTCAACAAACCTTCTATAATAACCTGCCAATCCAAGAAAACTACGTATCTCCGTAGGCGTTGTAGGTCTTGGCCATCTTTTCACGGCTTCTATTTTCTGGTTATCAACCCTTATTCCTTCCTCGGATACGATATGACCTAGGAATGCCACAGATTTCAACCAGAACTCACATTTAGAGAACTTTGCATACAATTTACGATCACGGAGAATTTGTAAAACCTACCGCAAGTGATTAGCATGATCCTCTTCCGATCTTGAATACACCAAAATGTCATCTATGAACACTATCACAAACACATCTAAGAATGGCTTGAACACCCTATTCATCAAATCCATAAAAGCTGCTGGTGCATTTGTTAGCCTGAATGACATGACTAAGAACTCAAAATGACCATACCGTGTTCGGAAAGCTGTCTTGGGTATATCTTTGTCCTTGACCCTCACTTGGTGATAACCTGACCTCAGGTCGATCTTTGAAAAATACCTAGCACCTTGTAATTGATCAAACAGATCATCAATTCTAGGGAGGGGATATTTGTTCTTAATTGTTACCTTATTCAACTGCCGGTAGTCGATACACATTCTTAATGAGCCATCCTTTTTGCGTACAAATAAAACGGGTGCTCCCCATGGCGACACACTAGGCCTTATGAATCCTTTCTGTAATAAGTCTTTTAACTGCTCCTTCAACTCTCGTAATTCTGCTGGAGCCATTCTATATGGAGGAATTGAGATAGGTTGAGTATCTGAAAGCACATCAATACCGAACTCTACTTCTCGTTCTGGAGGCAAACCTGGAAGATCTTCAGGAAACACATCTAGAAATTCATTTACCACCGGAATGGATTGAAGGGTTGGTGGCTCTGCATCTACATTTTTCACTCTAACCAGATGGCATATGTATCCTTTGGAAATCATCTTCTTTGCCTTAAGATAAGAAATAAATTTACCTCTTGGCATCCCAATATTACCTTTCCATTCGAGGACTACCTCTTTTGGAAACTGGAAATGCACTATCTTAGTTCGGCAATCTACCGTGGCATAACAAGAAGCTAACCAATCCATACCCATTATAACATCAAAATCTACCATGTCTAGCTCAACAAGATCAGCCAATGTATCGCGATCACAAACAGTTACAATGCAATTACGATAAACTCTCCTAGCTATAATAGATTCACCAATCGGTGTAGACACTTCAAATGGCTTCGCTAATAATTCTGGTGTTGTTTTGAACTTTCCAGCAATCAATGGTGTAACATATGATAGTGTAGACCCCGGATCGATTAATGCATATACAATATGTGAAAAGATGGACAATGTACCTGTAACCACATCCGGCGAGGCTTCTAAATTTTGTCGATCCCCTAGTGCATATGTGCGATTCTGACCTCCACTAGAACTAGCTGCTCCCCTAGCTCCTCTACCCCGACCTGCAGGCATATGTAGTCCCCTACCTAAAGAAGGGGTTGATGAGGTCGACGCAACAACTGATCTAGTTGGTTGAACAACGCCACCCACTCCCCTATGAGGGCAGTTTCTCATCATATGCCCTGGTGTGCCACACCAAAAACAAACATCCGTCCCAAACCTGCATGCACCTAGATGATTCCTCCCACACTGTTTACAAGGCTGTCGTGGAGGCCTTGATTGGTCTCGTACTTCCTTGCTCTTGATGACTGCCTTGGCTTTCACTTCTTTGCCCAAACTGATTGCCTCTAAACCCTTGGAACCGTGGTGGAGCACTAGCTGTAGAGTAGAAAGATGATGGCCTAGGTGGTCTGTTAGAGAACCGAGGCCTAAACTCACCTTGGGATGGTGTAAACTGCCCCATTGATCTGGCCCTCTTAGAATGCCCTGTTTCCAACTCTTGTGTTCTTCTTCTTTGCCTTTGATCCTCCAATTTTTGTGCAAAAGCCTGCATCCTTGCTATATCCATATCTTTATTTAATGAAGCAATTGTACAGTCTCTAACCAGATATGAATCTAACCTGTCCACAAAACGATGAACTCTATCCTCCATAGTAGCTACTACATTAGGAGCATACCTGGCCAAGGAATTAAATTTGAGACTATACTCCCTCACACTCATATTTCCTTGGTGGAGATTTAAGAACTGATCCGCACGGGCCTCTCGGATCTCCAATGGCAGATAATGATCAAGGAATGCCTTTTTGAACTCTTTCCACATAGCTGAAGGTGCATTTGTTCCCCTAGATTGCTTCCAAGCTTCATACCACAATATAGCCACACCCTTTAATCTGTATGCAGCTAGCTCAAGTGCTTCTTTACCACTTACATGCATAATATCTAAAGTGCGTTGGATTTGATCTATAAAGTCTTGGGGATCTTCATTAGGATCTGACCCGGTAAATGATGGAGGGTCCAAGTTAAGAAAATCACGTATCCGTGTTCCAGCTGATCTAACTACACCACTAGTACCTGCAACTGTACCTTCTTGACTTTGGCCATGACCAGCAACTATACGAGTCAATAATTGGACTGCATTCCTCAAATCTTGCTCGGTAGCATTAATAGGGGTTTCCTGAGGTTCATCTTCCCTTCTTAGTTCTTCAGAGATGGAGGCGTCGAGGAAGTCTGCGATAGAGACTCATCTTGAGACCCACTTTGAACAGCTTGACTTGGTGGTGGTTGGCTGGTCCCTTCTTGGGCAGCCACATCTACTCGTTTACCAGTACTTTTACTCCTTCTCGTAATCGGCATCTTTGCTATAATAAAACAATTGAGGAATTAGATATGATTCACCTACAACACAGGTTCTATCGCACGATCTAAGAAATGAAAGAAATGAGACAACTCCTATATGTCCCGTAGCCTCCTGTTTATAAATGTGGTGCACAACACATCCATAAGCAAGACTCTACACAGACACGACTTTGTAGACTCCCTAGGATGACCTGCTCTGATACCACTTTTGTCACGCCTCAAAACCCATTAAGACGGACAGGCACCCGATGCCCTAAAGGCCCGAGAGAACCAACCTGCAACCTGTTCTTACTGAGCATATACTATAACAATTGAGACAAGTTAACTTTGGATGCAGCGATATAAACCAACGTAAGTAGGTCCAAAAGTTATATACAAGACTTGGCCATTTAGACCACAACTCCTTAAGACACAACTGAACCATGTACATACGTCTACAAAGCCTCTAAAAGATAGAAGACTAGAGTAGGTCGGGACAGACCCCGCCTTACCCTTAACTACGATACAATACCAAACGAATTTAACAAGGACTTAATAAAGCTCCGAATCAACTTGGAGCTCACCAAAAGTAGCAGAATTTTGAGTCCTCCTACTGAGGAGGTCTACTAGCTGGAGTACCTGAGCCTGCAGCATGAAATGCAGCGTCCCCAATACGGGACGTCAGTACGAAAAATGTACTGAATATGTAAGGCAAATAGTATATGTAATACAAAGCTCAAATGAAATCAAGTAGCAACATAAGGGTGCATAGATTAGGAGAGAAGACCACCTTTGCTTACTCTTATGGGATCAAGTAAGCTACATTCTTTTCTTTACCTTGTTGTATGTTATAATCTTTGTTGGGCATGTGATACAAGTGACCAGCTGATCAGTGGTAGAAGAGGATGACCCATGCTAGGCGTATTAACCCCTGGGATGCGGTCCTCATAATTACAGAACTTGGGATCGGCCCATGCTAGGCTTTCGCCCCTGAGCTGCCACCCTTCTATACCAATAGGGACCGGCCCATGCTAGGCTTTCGCCCCTGAGCTGCCACCCTTAATTATATAGATTTCTTCACTTAGATTCTTTAATCTTTGAGATTGTTGTTAATCAGTTCATAACACTTTTGAGATGTTGATCATAATCATCTTGGAGATATGAAAATACGGAACAGTAGTGGAACACATGAAAATAATACTTTGAGGCAGAAACAATGACATAAGGAGCTATGAAACATCAACACCTTACTTTAAGACCTTAATGGCACAATTGACTTCAATTGGCTTAGGAGAAGGATTCATCAAACTTTCTTTTGTAAATACCATTTCTATAACAGCACAAGGGGAAATTACACAAGTATAGAGTAGTGAACATATAATGAAGTAGTTCCATGTACTTAGAATGGGGAAAGAAATATTGTTAGCTATTTGGAGATAGTACGCTGCCACTATGCTTCCTTTTCTAGAAATAGACCTTATGGGAATCACTTCATTGATATTAATTGCAGGTGCCAGATTTCATGCCAAAAGGATATAGAATCGAATAGCCTTACATACCTTATTTTTCTGACCAATACCACTATCACGATTCAGCCTTCCTTATTGGGTGCTAATCTACAACATAAGTCATGATTAAGCTAACATCAGCAGCTAATCACAATAAGGTCCTCCAAAACAGTAGCTAAAATATTTGATGGAAATCAGGCCCAAACAACCCTTACATAAATGGTGAACCACCACACCTTCCTCTACACATTAATACAACTTCATACATCATCTCCCAAGCTACCCAAACAGCCCTCAACAACAATATTCATAAGGCAGCCACTATCAATCTCAAATCTTTCAGCATAATAGGAGAATATTGACTCAAATATTTATCACAATCCATGAATTCTTGATAAATATATACAAAATTCTCCACTCCAAACATTATCAAAGAGAGGAAAACAAATGGGTTGAAGTCTTACCTTAATTCTGAAAATTTATCCTCTACACTTGTACTTCAAGAATTCAAACTCTCCTTCAAACTCTTACTTGAAAAATTAGACAGCACTCAAGAACTCTAAGGTGTCTTAGGGCTGCTAATTGAAGCCAAGAGAGACCAAGAAAGAACTTACGAAATCTGAAACTTTTGCAAGTTCAAAATGGAGAATAAGACTTGATCCTTATCCTTTGAAAAAGGAGGTGTTATGGCCGACACTCTTGACCAATTTTGGGCCATATAATGTCAATTAGGTGCCCCACCTGCTTGTCCTTTTAACTTGGGCCTTTTTGGACTTAATATTATTGGACCTTGGCTGTACATTTTCCCTTTGTTCTTTTATTCCACTTGGGACAGATTAATGCAAGTAGGTGGTACACACTTGGCCCAATAACATGGTAAAACAAATCTTAGGAGGTCATGCACTTACCTAGTTTCACTTAGGCTTTATCCATAATGGGCCAATTGGCAGATTTGGCTGCTGGGCCTTCTTTCATTCACAATTTTCTTTAATAGGTTTGGGCTTCAAATGAGCCCCTAAATATAAGCCTAAATCTGGTCAATCAAACTTGGGCCCTTTAACTATAATATAGATCAAGTAGGTGATGCAGCTGCTAGCTCAAATACCATCTTACTATAATTACTTAAATACTTTCCATCGGAGTTAACTTGCAATACATATGCTAAAACGTGCAAGGCATTACATCACATTCCAAGCTAGTTTAAACCAACACAAATCACATAAGAAACATGATCCCTAACCTACACTATAAGTCTATGTCAAGTATAACATGATTAGAACTACCACATACAAAAATACAGGCCGTTACACCTACTTACAATTCTAGAATGATTCTTTTATAATTCAATAGCCCTAATCAAACTACACAAGAATTCAATAGCATTGAGACATAATCAAAGCACCCACAAAGTAGTCAAAACTAGGGTTTCATGTATTGCATGAGTTCATAGAGTTTTTAGGTTAAAATCATCAAATTATCATCAATTCAATCAATATACAATGATTCAAAACGTTTTATGCAAGACCCATGGATAGATATAAAAATAGGACAATTTCATCTTTTGAAAGACTTTGGAAATCACTTTGAAGATTGGATCCTTGAAGAAAAGAGATTAAGGATAAAGTCCATACTTGAATTTCTGCTAAGACAAGAAAATTGAGAAGAATTGATGGAGAAATCACCAAAGAATCTTCAATCCAAGCTCTATCTTGAGTTTTGGGTCCAATGGAGTTCTTTAGATATTTGTGGGTTTGATTTTGAAAAGTGAATTCATCTAAGTGTTTTAGATTAATAAAACTGTTTATAATACCTAAAATAACCTTAGGAAACCGTCCAACTAATTTTAGGAAGGCTAGGTGAAAACCCCAAACTACCCTCAACTTGGCCGAGAAACCTGCAGAATTGCAAGTGTCAATCGACGCCCACAATCGACGCCTCATAGCCCAACCAACGGACCGTGGTGTTTTTCTGTGGTTTGGGTCAGAGGCTGGCAAAGTGGGAGCACATGTTCCCCAGCCTAAATGTCAACCTACCACGCACCCTTACATGGCGTTGACCAGTCTACTGGCCGTCGATGCCATCCGTAGGTGAGGCTGGTTTGACAGCTTTTTGATCACACAATGCGTCCTCCTCAAGGACCCCTTGGTTTGTACCTGAGGAGTTTTTCCCGGACATTTCCAACTCAAATATGTTCGTACACATGTTTAGGACCCCTCACATCAATTTCATCCAAGGAAAACATGTAAAACTTGACGAAACAGACTAAGACACACAAGGATGTTTCAAGGTAAACCTTTCGAACGTCATGTACGTTTGACCTCCAAAGTTCACGAAACATAAAAATTTCATCCTAACATCATTATAACCCATTTTAGGACTTCAAAACATCAAGACACAGGCGTCAGACTCTAGTTTCACGTAAATTGTTTTAGATATGTTACACCAACATACTTCATGAACCATATATAAGACTCATTTCAAGAGTACATTCAAGTCAACACTACAAACAACATCATAGGAGGCAATAATCAACAATAGTATACTTGGACTTTATTTCATAAAGACATCATAAATCTTACTCATAATCCCAATCTAAGCCTACTAGTGCAATGTACATGTAAAGCGCCATAACCTCACACATACTAAGTAAACACTCATAAAGATACGACAAGCCTTATTTACTTCATACATAAACATGGCATGTATCGACAACTTCATACATACCATGTAAGACCATCATCATATAATCAATAAGACCAACATCATGCATATAAGGCAAGACCTTGTCATATAGACACCATAGGACTCATACTATGCATATTATCACAACAATTGGTCAATATCATAATTTCCTACATGAGAGGCATATACATATACATATAGAACACCTACCTAGAACTTTCTTCAAGGGCTACTTGTGCAGTGCATATCTAATTTCATTACTCTCACCTACCCTAAAAAACTTCCCTTACGTTATCCTAGTTAGGGATCATTACTTTAATTTCATTGTCCATTTTACATTAGAGAAATCCTAGACTTAACCGAAAATACGACCATCTGAGCTAAACATGGCATCTGGTGTTATGGAACCTCACACCGAAAGGAGGTGCTCTACTGGCCAAGGTAGAACATTAACATCATGCTAACATATTAGGTGAATTCACTTGCTAGGTCCTATGGGGGAAAAATAGTTATGGAACTAGGAGATATATATTGTACCCTCTACATTCCCATTAGCATTGGAGTCCTCATCTCATGAGAAACCATAGGGTGAATCTCCCTCTATTGGAAGTCAACACCTTATGAGGTACCATATGGTGAATATCCCTCCAAGGGGATTCAACACCTCATGTGGAACCATTTGGTTAATCTCCTTCCAAGGGAGTCAATACCTCTCATTGTAAAGTTCACTCGGTACTATGCTAAGTTGTCTTTATTAAAAAGCCTTTATTAACTTACTTCATAAAAATAGGCTTTAGGAGATTAACTCCTCATATGCATAACTCATAGGTTATAGATGAGAAAGTCCTTTCATCAACCTAAATCATGTGAGAAAACCATTCACATAGACATAGCATATTCAACCACAATCTAGTTTAGATTACAATTGAGAACACCTTTCATAGGACCCTACTTTTCTATATTATCATACATACTTCATAGATATGCTTTCATGTGAGTGTATATGTTCATATATGAGGAAACCTTTCACATACCACATTTAGACACTACATACATGCATACTTCATCATATCATATACTCGACATCATAGCATATACTTTCATGTTTATAGCTTAATCATGCATTCATATACATGCATATAGAGTAATCACCCTAGGAACTATTCAATCGAGGTAGACATGTGCAATGTATAGGCAAAGTCCCATACCCTATCCTACACTAGTACACTTATCAAGTCATACTAGTTAAGATACATTTTTATACTTTCATGGATCATACACTTTACATGGTAGTAGACGTTAGTGCATATGAGAATTATCCTTTCATTAGACACCATGAACCTATACTACTTAGACATGCATGAGGTGTGTGTGTACTATGGACAATATGATCACATAATGTCTATCAACATAATAATGAGGCATCCACCCTCTTAATACCACAATACACATTCATACATAGACCATACACCACATTATAGCATAGGAAACAAGACATCATCAACATTGAATCTACGACTCCTAGCATTGGTTAAGATCTCACATTCATATAGGGTACATAGTAATTGGTCATTATTCATTAGCACTTCATCATTGATTATCATATAGACCAATCCTAACCCTAACATTCTCATTGAAATTTAGAAGATACCATCGACACCTATCACACGTTACTACATTGAAAGACTAGGAATAATACTTCATAGATGTGATCATCATAACCACACATCATAACTCGCAAACATGCCTTCAAGGACATGATCAAAACATATAGAGATTGACAAGAAATTAAATACCGTCACCATAAGTAGACCATACCACACAATGCCATTCAAGGACAATTCTACTACCAATTCTATACAAATTAGAAGGAATATGTCAATCTTACCGATTCTCCATCCTTTGATCATAATTGATCAATTATCAATAAATCAACATTAATTCGAGTAGAAAATAGTAGCAATATGTACATTAACATAATCAAAATCACAATCTATCATCATCTCAACAAGATCACATTACCCACATTATATGCTAAATTGAGAATTAATAAGGATCATGGGTTCTTCATGAAATTGGATTGAAATTCACATTAAACAATTTATAATCATAAATTTATCATAATCATGCTTTTCAAATTGTTTTTTAGAAGGAACCCATGGCTAGATTGAAAGATATAGAGTTTGATCATGAAATCTCATTGAAAAACCTTTGAAAGAACTCCTTATATGAATGTATAACTAAGGATGAAGGATAAACATACCTTCTACATAAGAAATCGCACGAAAATCTGAGAAGAAAGCTCCAAGAATCCACCTCCACAGTTTGTTCTTGAGCTTTCTCTCCAATGGAGGTTTCTAGACATGTTTTCTTTTGAGAGGGAAGGGTGAAATTTGAAGAATGAATTGGGAATGGGGTTTTTATTTTATTAACTAACTTAATATACCTAAAATACCCAATAATAACTGTCCATACTCTATTTTGAACATGGGGTCAATTTCCCAATTCACCCTTACATGGCAGCGTGCATGACTGAATTGCAGGCCTCAACCGAGGGCAGTGGAAAGACCGTTGCTGTAACGACGGCCGTCCTGCACCACCGTGGTTTGGGACAGAGATGACAATTTGTGGTCTTAAGCTCTCAAACCTAAGTGTGGATAAACGTCCCCCATTGACGGGGCGTAGACTGAGGAACAATCCGTTGATGAAGCTCGTCATTTGGACACTGCCAAGGTAGTCACTAGGCAGCATTTGGGTCTTCCTCAAGGACTCTGTGGGTGGTCCTTGGGGAGTCATGCCTAGAAGTTTAGAAATTTATTATGATCATAAATATGTTAAGGTCATTCCCAATCAATTTGAGCATCAAACAACATGTAAGACATACCAAGGCACACTAGAACACACTAGCACATCTCAAGGCTAACTTTAGAACGTCTCGTACGTTCTTGGACGTTTGACCTACAAATCACTTCAAATCAAGTATGCATATTGTAAAATACTTAATGAACATATTATTAACCTTTTAAGGCACATGTGAGGCTCTAGACACCTTATTTAATTTTGAGATACCTTACAATATTCCCCACTTGGGAACATTCATCCTCGAATGACACTTGGGACATTTTAAAACACTTTCAAGGACTCAATGAACCATAGAGCAGATCAAAACATTCAAAATATCACTACATAAAAGTGAATTATCCAAACTTACAAGGAACTCCAACTTCAAACCATTTTTCACTCAATGCAACACAAGCAAGTAAAACCTTTATTCACTCACCCTTTAATTCATCAAACACAATGTAAGATCCCAAAAATGACATAGGTGAACTAGATCCTAGAATTGTGGTCATGATGGTATAAGGTTCTAAATAATTTTATTATGTGGTATTGAGGTAGGATCTAAGATTTTAGGTGCATTGGAAGTCAAACGTCAAGGGACGACTAAGACGTTCGACGACTAAGTCACCTAAGTGCCTCATATTTGGTTCTATGTGTTTATGTGTGATTCATGAAGTTATGAAGTCCTTAAATGAGTTATTATGATGTATATAGGTAGTGTGTAAAGTTTCGAGATGTTTGGAGGTCAAACGCTCAAGAACGTCCATGACGTTCGAAAGATGTGCCTTGAAAAGACCTTGTCTGTCTAAGCATGTTTCGTTGAGTTTTACGTGTTTGTTTTGGTTAAATTCTTGTGAGAGGTCCTAAGATCGTATAAGGTCATTTTGGGTAGTAAACGTCCGGGAAAATATCCCAAAGGACCATACAAGGGTCCTCGAGGAAGGACCCATGTTGGTGGCCAAAACGGCAAAAGGCAGTCCCACCTCCGGATGGAAATCGACGACCAGTGGCCTTGTCGACACCCCGTAGGTGGTGAGCGTCGTTTGTTACTTAGACTGGGGAGCTAAGATACCAATTTCAGGTCTCTAAACCCATCGACGGAGGACAGAATGGCCCGTGTGTGGACCTACGCCCCGTCGATGGGCAACCGTCGTTTGACACTTAGTCCCGGGAGAGAGAAGGACTTAGACAAGTCTCAGTCCCAGAGCACGGACTAGCAGGACGGTCCGTTGGTCAAGGATGGACCGTTGATGGGAAACCGTCGATGGGTCTGGTTCCGTGCGTGCAGTTCACTGCCAAGTGAGGGGTGAACTTGTAATTTCACCCCACTTCCAAATAAATAGTTTGGCGGTTCCTAAGGGTACTTTTGGGTATTTTAAATGTGTATTTAAGTCTTTAACACTTAGAAGATTTCATTCTTGAAAAATCAAAACCCCAAAATCCCTTAGAAATTCCCTAAGACTCCATTAAAGCTAAAACTCAAGGAAGAGCTTGGATTGGTGATTTGAATGGAGATTCTTCATCAAATTGAAGTATTAGCTTCATTGAGGTATGTCTTTTTATCCTTGAAACTCGTTTCATCAAGGAGCCCAACTTTCAAAGATGTTTTCTAAAGTTTTCAAAGATGAACTTGACCTAATTCATGATCTACCATGGGTTCTTGCATTAATATTTTTTATACGTTGATTATGGATTGAATTGTTATTGTATTGATAATTTTAACTTAATTAACCTATGAACCCATGTAATTGATGAACCCTAGTTTTTGACTAATTTATGGGTTACCTGATATTGGTCTTATGTTTATGAATTAATGTGTAGTTTCTTATTGGCTTTCTAGTGATGTAAGAATTGTATTCTTTAGTGTCATGTTAGGGTTTGGGTATTTTGGGCTTTCGGTTTAGGGTTTAGTGTTAGGGTTAGGGTTCATGTTAGGGATAGGGTTAGGGTTAGGGTAATTACTAAAGTACCCCTAAGTCGTTAGGACCATAATCAACCCCTTTGGACCATCCTAGGTTAGGTACTAGGATGTTTCTTTAGTTAGTTACTCGGCTATCAATTGATGTATAATTGGTCTTAGATTGTTGAATCTATAATGAATTGGCTTAGATTTCATTGAGTATTATAGATTATGTATTGAATTGATGTTCATGGCCATGGGTAAGGGCCTTATGATATTGAATTGGATGAATTGGCATTGGATTGAAGTGTTGAGGATGAAGTGGTGGTACACTGCCCTATTTCCTTTTATTTAATATTAATTAGACTTCAATTATGTTGTGATTGGTTCGGTCCACTTATGGTGGAGGTGTTATGTGAATTGATGTGGCCTTGTCGGCGTTATTTTAAGTTTGATGCTCATGGTCTTGTCGGCAACTACTTGAAGTAATATGACTATTTGTGTAGTTCATTATGTGCTGTATGATCATATCTACCTATATGTGAAAGTATGTGCTCTTCTATTGATGCTATTTAGGTAATCATGTTATGCTATGACTATGTGTTAGGTGTGTAGTTTTAGAGTTGATACATGGTTGTTCCTAACTTGGATATATGATTCTATAATGGTTATGTAGATGATGTTAAGGTAATGAATAGGTTGACTAAATGACATTAAGAGTCACTCCTAAGTGTCTAAAGAATGTATGTTATATGAATAAAGTGAAGACATGTGTCCCTTACTTGATGCATGTATGAATATGAATATGTGATATCTTGACTTAGGAATCTAAAGAGTCTTTGTAAGGTCCCGAAAATGACTTATGTGAAGCTAGAGACTAACAGGGTTGTCATGATGGTCTAAGGTCCTAAAATGGTCTATAATTTTGTATAGAGGCAGTATCTAAGAGTTTAGGTGCATTTGAAGTAAAACGTTAAGGGACGACCAAGACGTTCGGCGACTAAGTTACCTAAGTTCCTCATATGATGTGTGGTTCTATGTGTTTATGTGTGATGCATGAGATTATATGGTCCTTAAATGAGTTTATATGGTGTAGATAGATAGTGTGTCAAGTTTCGTGAAGTTTGGAGGTCAAACGTCCAAAAACGTCCATGACTTCGAAAGATGTGCCTTGAAATGACCTTGTGTGTCTAAGCATATTTCGTCGAGTTTTACGTATTCGTTTTGGATGAAACTCATGTGGAAGGTACTAAACTCGTATACGTACATGTTTGGGTTGGAAATGTCCGGGTAAAACTCAACGTAGGACCCACAAGGGGCTCTAGAGGAGGACCCCAAGTTGGAGCTCAACACTGCCAGGAAATGTCCAAAGGATGACCCAAACGACGGCCCGTCGACCAGGCGACGGCCCGTCGATGGGTCTCGTTGATGGAGACATGTGGAATGAAGGTTGAGGAGTCTATGAATCAACCTACGAGACCCCATCGACAGGGCGTGGTCTCACCCACGGACCGTCGATGCTGCCGTCAATGGTGCTGAAAGATGGCAGTTTTTCTGTTATGACTTGGGGTTTTGGGAAATTCACCCCAAGTATTATAAAATATGAGGTCAGTTTTTTTAGGTTTTAAGGGGTATTTTAAGAGTATATAAGTAATTAAACTCTCATTTAAACCGTAGCATCTAAATCAAACCCCTTCCCTCCAAAAGTTTTCCCAAAAACCTCCATGAGAGTTCAAAGTGAAGATGAAGCTTAAAGATGGATCTTCGATGGAGTTTCTTATTCAATTAGCATTGGTTTCTTCAAATAAGGTATGTGAGTTCTTCATCTAAGCTTTCTATCACCTTAGAGCCAATTTCAAAGATGATTTTCAAAGGATTTCAAAAAGATGAAAAAGTCCAATTTCTACTGTAAGTCTTGGGTTCTTGCATGAAACGTTTTCAAAGCTTAAGATATGATGTTATTGATGTATAATTGATGATTTCTAATTAAATTATCCATGAACCCTTGATTTTCTCAATTCTCTAATTTTCACTAAAATATGGATGAATTGATTATGCTTTGAGATTTATGAATTCATATGTAGATTGTAATGAGCTTTTGATTCATGTATATATTATGTATGTATGGTTTATAGGATGATTCAATTTGATCAATTGATTATTTTATATTCTTAGATCTATTGACTATTAAGCTTATTGAATTGATATGAACTAAATGCTTATAGATTCTAGTGTAGATTTCTATGGGCTTTCTAATGATGTAAGGATTGTATTCAATTGATATCTTATTGGTCTTAGATTGGTAAGTCTATATTTAATTTATTTATATTCATTGAGTATTATGATTAATGCTTTGGATTGATGTTCATGGCCATGGGTAAGGGCCTTATGAAATTGAATTGGATGGTTTAGCTTTGGATTGAAGTGGTGAGATGAATTGGGTGGTACGCTGCCCTAACTCTATTATTATTATGTATAGATATTGTAATTTAGCTCTTGTATTATATGTGATTGGTATGGTCCACTTATGGTGGCGGTGTTATGTGAATTGATATCACCTTGTCGGCGTTATTTTAAGTAAATTGATGAACATGACCTTGTCGGCACTACTTGAAGTAATAGGTTGATTTGTGTAGTTGATTATGTGAAGTATGATCATATATACCTATATGTGAAGTAATATGGAAGTAAGTGTTCTCTTATTGAAGTTATTAGGTGATCATATTATACTATGACTATGTGCTTATATGTGTAGTCTTAGAGTTGCTAAATGGTTGTTCCTAAATTGGATATATGAGTCTATAATGGTTATGTTGATGATGTTAAAGTAATGAATAGGTTGACATAAGGTTGATAAGGGTCATTCCTAAGTGTCTAAAGAATGTTATGCTATATGCGCTAAAGTGATGTAATGTTGTGTCTTGTTTAGGTAGACTTGTGTCCCTTACTTGATGCAAGTATGAATATGAATATGTGATGTCTTTACTTAAGAACCTAAAGAGTCTTAGTCTTGAAATAATGAATGTTAGGTGAGACCTTGAATGATGACAAGAGGGTCCTTTATGTGAAACCTTGAACCTAGTGGTAAGTTTATGAAACTTGAATTTGAAAGCCGTAATGGTATCCTTCATGTAATGAATGATGGACTTAAGGTTGATTGGATTGAACGGAATCATATAAATCCTTAGGAAATTCATGATGAGCTTCTTGTCTCTATACGGAGGTAGCCCTAGTGGACATTTCTTTTGTAGGGTAAATGTAATTAGGTTATGAACTTGATATGGAACCCTTTTGTATGAACCTTAATGTGAATTAATCTATAAGAATGAAGGCTAGCACCGAGTGTGTATGGAAAGGGAATAGTTAAAGGATGAGACTAGAATTCAAAGCACGCCCTTCATATTCCTTAACCATGTGCCTACATGGGATGTGTCTATGTTCTACCATTGGCAAGTTGAACACCCTCCATCGGAGTATGTTACAACTCTGGATTCCATGCTTTTATACCATGGTCTATGTCAGTTATTGCATATTCTCATCATATGGGATACTTACTAGCATTAGATAAGTTCTATGAAGTTTAGGTGGTGGTATGGGACGCTATCTAGATATCGCACAATAGGCTTTGAAGATGTTAGTTGGAGTCCCTAGGTCTTCTCCAGACCATTATTTGAATGTCATTATGTGATGAATGTATCTTAAATGAACTAAGGAATGTAATGACTTAAGTTAAGAAAGCATGTTAAATGAATTAGTACTTATCTAGAGTAGTTAATGGTTGTCTAGTTAAGGTATGAAGGGGCAAGGGAATGGTCACTTCATCTCTTACTTAGATAAGTCTTAGTAATAATTCTAGTTAAAGAAATTGATTGGTTATGTAGATATGTTCCAAACTTAGGTAAGTCTTAAGGACTATTTAGGTATTCTTGAAGAGGTTAATTATGGACATTCTCTTCTGAGTTACTTGAGTAGGTCTTTGGATAACCTTTGAAAGGAGAGTGTCATGTTGATGTATGTGATGGTATTAGTTGAGAATGCTTCTATCCTAGGTAGTCTATAGGATCCTTGTGTGTGTGAAAGGGATTGTATGGGCGGTCGCTCCACACTCACCCAAGTGAACCTTGGAATCACCTTTGGTAGGAGGATCTTATGTTTATGTGCTTGATGTATTGTAGGTATGTATGTGTCTCATTCTAAGTAGTCTTAAGGATCGTTTAGGAATGCTTTGAGAGAGTGTATGGGCGGTCTCTGTTTGTATGACTTAAGTGATTCTTAGGATAACTTTTAGTGGTCACATGCTAGGAGATGTGAAATGTGAAGGCTAAGCACTTCACTGTAACAGTGAAGTGAGTTACTAGAAAGTGACTATTAAAATGTGATTAATAGCTTAAATTATTTCTTATGTATTTCTAAAGTGTTAAATGTTGTTCTTATGATTATATTATGATGTTTTAATCAAAATTCATAAAAAGCATGTTATTGACTAAATGTCCATTTTTCATGGTTTTTGCATGGCTTCCATACTAAGTACATCTAATGTGCTAACCCCTTCTTTTCCCTTTTTGACTAAAGTGTAGCGAATTGGAAGTCTTGATGGGCCATGGAGGATGGACAGGTTTCTAAGGGCTGAAGATTAAGTATTGGTGAGTCCTCATCGATTCGAGGACAATATCCAGATGATCCGTTATGTGTTAAGTCTTTACTTTATGTCTTGTATGGGCTTAGTCCCAAGTGTTGTATACTCTAAAGTTTATATGGTTCAAGGGGTTATTGTAAAGGTTTAATGTTTTAATGAAAGTCTTCCACTTGTGTATTGTTTATGAAAAGTGTTCTTCGTGTGTGAAGAATGTTTTAAATTCTTACTCATTTTAGTATGTTATTATTCAATGAATGATACGAGAGGCTTAGATGAGACTTCTTGAAGTCTCATTTGCCGTGTGACGAACTCAAGGATACTCTAACTTCTAGGGTGTACTTGAGGGTCGTGACAAGCTTGGTATCAGAGCATAAGGTTTGGGAGTATCGTAGTTGTCTCATGAACCACATCTAGTAGAGACTTGTTTATAATGTGAAGCGCGCCACATTATAAATAGGAGGCTATTGGATGCTAGGAAAAGTTTCACTTCTTCATTCATCTAATCGTGCCTAAGAGCCTTGTATATGGTGTCTTTCCCTTGTCTCCCTTATGTGATTGGTATTTTGAGTGTGACTTTATGAAGATTGGGTTGAGGGAGAGAAAATATGAGATGTGGTGTGAAAGATGGTGTTGATGACCCTAGGTTGGTTTGGTTGCCTTTGAAAGGTAGTATAGTTTGCAAGAATGGTATGGTATAGAGTTAGAAATGTGAAGGAGTGGTTGTTGAGGTGGTTTGAAGTTGTTTAAGACCCAACCGTACAAAGGAAGTTGAAGAGATTTGAAAGAGTAATGGTAAGTTTCACCTAGTAAGGGGGATGTAATGGCTAAATGGTTGAACCTTTGAGAGTCTTTAGCTTTATGAGCTAGAATTTGGGTGAGAAATTATTAATAAGGTTTGAGGTGCCTTGAGGGAGTTCCTTGAGGTAGATGAATGTTGACCTTTGAATGGGTTTCTCCTAAGTGGGGGAGTATGGTGAAGTGTATGGTTGTTGGGAGTGAGGTACCCTTAACCTTTCTATATGTGTTTATTCAAGCCGAAAACAAAGAGTTCTTAGTAACTTGATTTGTGAAGGAGTCTTTTGTGGAAAATGAGTTCCAAACATTCTCCTTATGATATACATGCTTGGTTGAAATTGAATTTTATTAACTTCTTGCATTGTGTATTTTATGAAGCCATGATCAGGTTGTAAAAGGTGTTTATATGATGTTACATTGCATATTAGCATGTCTATGTCATGAATTGCCTAAAATTACATTTTTGAAAAAGTTGCTCAAATCACAGAAGGTTCTGCCTGTTCACTGTGAAATTTTTCGAAAATTGACTAATTGATTCTTTGGTCTAAAATTGTTGTTATGTCACTAGAACTTATGTATATGAGCACTCTAATGTATATAAAATGAGTTTGTACTATTTGGAATTAAGGAGATGAGTTTTATAGCATGATGAGTTATAGAATCTATGCTAGTTTCTTGTTGTGTTGTGAATCTCTTGCTTATGTGAAAATGATGTTCTCTCATTGATTGAGTGTTTTGTGGTATGGTTATGAGATGATAATTGAATCTCTATACTTGGAAGTGTTCGGAGAGTGACAAGTGTCATTCGATGACGAATGTTGTCCAAGTGGGGGAGATTGTAAGGTCCCGAAAATGATTTAGGTGAAGCTAGAGCCTAATGTGGTTCTCATGATGGTATAAGGTACTAAAATGGTCTATAATGTTCTATAGAGACAGTATCTAAGAGTTTAGGTGCATTGGAAGTCAAACGTCAAGGGACGACCAAGACGTTCGGCGACTAAGTTACCTAAGTGCCTCATATGTGGTTATGTGTAGTTCTATGTGTTTATGTTTGATGAATTAACTTATATGGTCCTTAAATGAGTTTATATGGTGTATATAGGTAGTGTGTCAGTTTTGTGAAGTTTGGAGGTCAAACGTCCAAAAACGTCCATGACGTTCGAAAGATGTGCCTTGAAATAACCTTGCATGTCAAATGAAGTTTCATCGAGTTTTACGTGCTCGTTTTGTATGAAACTAATGTGGAAGGTCCTAAACTCGTATACGTACATGTTTTGGTTGTAAGCGTCCGGGTACTACTCCACATAGAACCCACAAGGGCCCTAGAAGAGGACCCCAGCTTGGAGCTCAACACTGCCAGGCAGTGTCCAAACGACGACCCAAACGATGGCCAGTTGACTAGGCGACGGCCCATAGATGGGTCTCATCGATGGAGACATGTGGAATGCAGGTTGATGAGGTTCTTAAGCAACCAACGAGACCCATCCATAGGGCGTGGTCTCACCCACAAACCGTCGATGGTGCTGAAAGTTGGCAGTTTTTCTGTTAAGACTTGGGTTTTTTGGGAAATTCACCCCAAGTCTTATAAAACGTGAGGACAGTTGTTTTAGGTGTTTAGGGGTATTTTAAGAGTATATAAGTGATTAAACTCTTATTTAAACCCTTGCATCTAAATCAAAACCCCTTCCCTCCTAAAGTTTTCCCAAATACCTCCATAAGAGTTCAAAGTGAAGATGAAGCTTGAAGATGGATCTTCAATGGAGTTTCTTCTTCAATTAGCATTGGGTTCTTCAAATAAGGTATGGTAGTTCTTCATCTAAGGCTTTCTATCACCTTAGAGCCAATTTCAAAGATGATTTTCAAAGGATTTCAAACAGATGAAAAAGTCCAATTTCTACTCTAAGTCTTGGGTTCTTGCATGAAACATTTTCAAAGATTAAGATATGATGTTATTGATGTATAATTGATGTTTTCTAATTAAATTCTCCATGAACCCTTGATCTTCTAAATTCTCTAATTTTCACTAAAATATGGGTGAATTGATTATGCATTGAGATTTATGAATTCATGTGTAGATTGTTATGGGCTTTTGATTCATGTATAGATTATGTATGTATGGTTTATAGGCTGATTCAATTTGATAAATTTAGTATTGTATATTCTTAGATCTATTGACTATTAAGCTTATTGAATTGATATGAACTAAATGCTTATAGATTCTAGTGTAGATTTCTATGGGCTTTCTAATGATGTAAGGATTTATTCAATTGAAATCTAATTGGTCTTAGTTTGGTAAATCTATATTGAATTGACTTAGATTCATTGAGTATTATGATTTATGCTTTGGATTGATGTTCATGTCCATGGGTAAGGGCCTTATGGTATTGAATTGGATGGTTTAGCTTTGGATTGAAGGGGTGAGATGAATTGGGTGGTACGATGCCCTAACTCTATTATTATTATGTATGTCTATTGTAATTTAGCTCTTGGATTATATGTGATTGGTATGGTCCACTTATGGTGGCAGTGTTATGTGAATTGATGTGGCCTTGTCGGTGTTATTTTAAGTATATTGATGATCATGGTCTTTTCGGCACTACTTGAAATAATATGTTGATTTGTGTAGTTGATTATGTGAAGTATGATCATATCTACCTATATGTGAAGTAATGTGGAAGTGTGTGTTCTCTTATTGAAGTTATTAGGTGATCATGTTATATTATGACTATGTGCTTATATATGTAGTCTTAGAGTTACTACATGATTGTTCCTAACTTGGATATACGAGTCTATAATGGTTATGTTGATGATGTTAAAGTAATGAATAAGTTGACATAAGGTCATAAGGGTCATTCCTAAGTGTCTAAAGAATGTTATGCTATATGTGCTAAAGTGATGTAATGTTGTGTCTTGTTTAGGTAGACTGGTGTACCTTACTTGATGCATGAATGAATATGAATATGTGATGTCTTGACTTAGGAACCTAAAGAGTCTTAGTCTTGAAAGAATGAATGTTAGGTGAGACCTTGAATGATGACAAGAAGGTCCTTTATGTGAAACCTTGAACCTAGTGGTAAGGTTAGGAAACTTGAAGTCGAAAGCCATAATGGTATCCTTTATGTAATGAATGATGGACTTAAGGTTGATTGGATGGAACGACATCATATCAATCCTTAGGAAAGTCATGATGAGCTTCTTGTCGCCATAGGGAGGTAGCCCTAGTTGACCTTTCTTTGGTAGGGTAAATGTATTTGGGTTATGAACTTGATATGGAACCGTTTTGTAATAACCTTAATGTGAATCAATATATGAGAACGAAGGCTAGCACCGAGTGAGTATGGAAAGGGAAGTAGTTCTAGTTAAAGGATGAGACTAGAATACAAAGCACGCCCTTCATATTCATTAACCATGTGCGTACATGGGATGTGTCTATGTTATACCATTGGCAAGTAGAACACCCTCCATCGGAGTAGGTTACAACTCCGGATTGCATGCTTTGCTACCATGGTCTATGTCGGTTATTGCCTATTCTCATCATATGGGATACCTAATAGCATTCGAGAAGTTCTATGAAGTTTAGGTGGTGGTATGGGACGCTATCTAGAATTGCACAATAGGTTTTGAAGGTGTTAGTTGGAGTCCCTAGGTCTTCTCCCAGACCATTATTTGAATGTTATTATGTGATGAATGTCTCTTAAATGAACTAAGGAATGTAATGACTTAAGTGAAGAAAGCATGTTAAATGAATAAGTACTTATCTAGAGTAGTTAATGGTTGTCTAGTTAAGGTATGAAGGGGGCAAGGGAATGGTCACTTCATCTCTTACTTAGATAAGTCTCAGTAATGATTCTAGTTAAAGAAATTGATTGGTTATGTAGACTTCATCCAAACTCAGGTAAGTCTTAAGGACTATTTAGGTAATCTTGAAGAGGTCAATTATGGACATTCTCTTCTTGAGTTACTTGATTAGGTCTTTGGATAACCTTTGAAAGCAGAGTGTCATGTTGATGTATGTGATGGTAAAAGTGACAATGATTTCTATCCTAGGTAGTCTATAGGATACCTTGTGTGTGTGTGAATGGGATTGTATGGGCAGTCGCTCCACACTCACCCAAGTGAATCTTGGAATCACCTTTGGTAGGAGGATCTCATGTTTATGTTCTTGATGTATTGTATGTATGTATGTGTGTCATTCTAAGTAGTCTTCAGGATCGTTTAGGCATGCTTTGAGAGGGTGTATGGGCAGTCTCTCTTTGTATGACTTAAGTGAGTGTTAGGATAGCTATTAGTGGGTCGACTACAAGCTAGGAGATGTGAAATGTGAAGGCTAAGCACTTCACTGTAACAGTGAAGGAACTTCACTGTACAGTGAAGTGCCTTACTGGAAAGTGACTATTAAAATGTGATTAATTGCTTAAATGATTTCTTATGTATTTCTAAAGTGTTAAATGTTGTTCTTATGATTATAGTATGATTTTTTAATCAAAATTCATAAAAAACATGTTATTGACTAAATGTCCCTTTTTCATGGTTTTTGCATGGCTTCCATACTTAGTACATCTAATGTGCTAACCCCTTATTTTCCCTTTTTGACTAAAGTGTAGGGAATTGGAAGTCTTGATGTGCCATGGAGGATGGATAGGTTTCTAAGGGCTGAAGATGAAGTATTGGTGAGTCCTCATCGATTCGAGGACAATATCCACATTATTCGTTATGTCTTAAGTCTTTACTTTATGTCTTCTATGAGCTTAGTCCCAAGTGTTGTATACTCTAAAGTTTAGATGGTTAAAGGGGTTATTGTAAAGGTTTAATGTTTTAATGAAAGTCTTCCGCTTGTGTATTGTTTATGAAAAGATTTCTTCGTGTGTGAAGAAAGTTTTAAATTCTTACTCATTTTAGTATGTTACTATGCAGTGAATGATACGACAGTCTTAGATGAGACTTCTTGAAGTCTCATTTGCCGTGTGAAGAACTCAAGGATACTCTAACTTCTAGGGTGTACATGAGGGTCGTGACAACCTTAGTCTTGAATGAATGAATGTTTGGTGAGACCTTGAATGATGATAAGAGGGTCCTTTATGTGAAACCTTGAACCTAGTGGTAAGGTTATGAAACTTGAAGTCGAAAGCCGTAATGGTATCCTTCATGTAATGAATGATTGATTTAAGGTTGATTGTCTGGAACAACATCATATGAATCCTTAGGAAAGTCATGATGAGCTTCTTGTCTCCTTAAAGAGGTAGCCCTAGTGGACCTTTCTTTTGTAGGGTAAATGTAATTGAGTTATGAACTTGATATGGAACCCTTTTGTATGAACCTTAGTGTGATTTCATCTATGAGAACGAAGGCTAGCACCGAGTGATTATGGTAAGGGAAGTAGTTCTAGTTAAAGAATAAGACTAGAATACAATGAAGCCCTTCATATTTCCTTAACCACGTGCCTACATGGGATGTGTCTAAGTTCTACCATTGGCAAGTAGAACAACCATATCGGAGTAGGATAGAACTCCGGATTCCATGTTTTTATGCCATGGTCTATGTCGGTTATTTCCTATTCTCATCATATGGGATACCTATTAGCATTAGAGAAGTTCTATGAGGTTTAAGTGGTGGTATGGGACGCTATCTAGATATTGCCCAATAGACTTTGAAGTTGTTAGTAAGAGTCCCTAGGTCTTGTCCAAGACCATTATTTGAATGTCGTTTATGTGATGAATGTGTCTTAATGAACTAATGAACTAATTACTTAATGATATAAAATATGTGAATGAATGGGTACCTAATCTAAAGTGACTTAGGATTCCTTAGTTAAAGTGTGAAGTGGGCATACAAGATGATCTCTTCATGTATTATCTATGGAAGTCTTGAGAATAACTCTAGTTAGGGAAGTTGCATTGATATGTTTGACATGATCTAAACTTAGGAAGTCTTAAGGATTATTTAGGTAGCCTTGAAGAGGGTGTATGGGCGTTCTCTTCTAGGAGTACTTAAGTAAGTCTTTTGATAGCCTTGGTAGGGGAGATTGTCATATTATGTATGTTTTGTATGTTGGTGTATTGTAGGTGTGTATGTGTCTCATTATGAGTAATCTTGAGGATCGTTTAGGCACATCTAGAGAGGGTGTATGTGTGGTCTCTCTTTGTGTGACTTAAGTGAACCTTAGTATAGATTTAGTGAGAAGACTACATGCTAGAAGGTGGCAAAAAGGTAAGGCAAAGTACTTCACTGTTACAGTGAAGCAATTCACTGTACAGTGAACATAGCTTACTGGAAAGTGAGTTTTAAAATATGGTAATTAGTTTTAAATGTTTTCTTATGTGTTTCTAAGTTGATAAATGTTGTTCTTCTTATGAAGTTATGATATTTAAATGAAAGGATGCGTATTTCAAATAAATGTTTGTTTTCATGATTTTTATGCATAAGTCATACTTAGTACATGTGGTTGTACTTATTTTATGCTTTTATCTATCTATATATAGTTCTTGGTAGGTGAAGAGATTTGGGAAGAAGACTTGGATTTAGAAGATCGTTCAAGAGAAGTTGAATTATGTCCTCACTTGACTCGAGGGCACATATGTCCTTTATGTTTCGTATTGAAGTATTGTAATAGACTTAATAGTACTATATTTTCTATTTTGTATGGGTCGTGTCCCAAGTACTCTTGTGTCTTATGATGATGAGATTGAGATTTAGTATTTCCTATTACTTTTATATGAAAGAGTTTTTGAAGACTATGATATTGTTTTATGAAAATTTTAATTCCACAGTACTTTTCATTATGTATATGCGATGAATGATAAGAAGGGCTTGTATGAGACCTCCGAGAGGTTGAGTACACCGTGTCACAATTCGAGATTATGCCCTAACTTCTAGGGTGTGGTCTCGAGATGTCACACGCATAGGCTCTTGTCATGTTGATAGGAGGAACATGCTTCTCCTAATAATAACATGGTCTTTACACCTTCTTTCTTTAAGATATCATCATACTAGAACCATATATAGGTAGATTCAACATCACTCTAGAAGCAATCATGTAACTCATACTCAATGCACATAGATCATGCGTAATGTAGATCAAGAAGGATCTTCATCATTTAGACATAATACCATTAAGGACATATTTAACAATACCATGTTTTGTTATGTTCAAGGAGGAAGGTCCTTCTCCTCAACATACTCACATGTTATCATAGAGTTCATATACAAGCAATGCACAAAGGTCAATTCATTTTAATGATAACTTCTCAAATTTTAACCTAAGCATGCTCATACTTCCTTCCTAATGAAGTCACAATGGTAAATCACAACACACACATCACAACAATAGGAAGTCTTTTCACAAAATTACAATTTCTAGCATGACAATAGTCTTCACAATATTCTTGCAATTTATAGGCACACATCAAGAGTACTAGCTAAACGTACCAACACCGCTCAAGAGTGAGCCTACATTAACACTTCCCAAGTCATAAAAGTCACACATATTTAAGAGACTCATTATTTTTCATTTAAAGGAGACTCAATTTCTCATTGATGACTTAAAACACCACTGATTATAAGTGACATCAAACATGCTCCTCACATTATTTGATGAAGTTAAATGCACAACTAATATATCAAGATGCACAATCCACATGAGGAAACATGATTTGATGAAAAATCCATTTTCATGAAATTTAGAATATTCAAAACATGCATAACATAGTGTCACTTAAGACATACATAACATATGGAGAACATGCAACTTATACTTTTATGCAAGACTCGTATCATGGACAAGCTACTAGGAACTTCTTTGGTTTCAAACTTAAGTAAGAATAGAAGGAAAAGATAGGAATATCTACAACCTTACTACTGAATTCATCATCCCCCACTTAGGGTAAACTCATTTAAAAACAAACTTGTCTCAACCTTAAGAGAACCTTAGCTTACCAATCTTAATAACTAAGTACATCATCCCTCTCTTGGGATATAAGCTCATGCACACCCTTCATTATCATCTCCTAAAAGTGATTTTCAACCTAGAAAAGTTCAAGAGAACTCAACATAGGAACATCAAAGGCACTTAAAATCTTACCATCTAGGCACATTATCCCCTACTTGGGGTACACATCATGCCCTAGACACCAAGGTTGTCACATCCCGAAACCACACCCTAGAAGATAGGATGAAATCTTGGATTGCGACCGGCATATTCGACCTCTCAGAGGTCTCATACAATCCTCTCGTATTGTTCATCGCATATACATAACGAAAAGTAGTGCGATATTAAAACTTTTCATAAAACAATATAGAAGTCTTTAAACTCTTTCATATAAGTAGAAATAGGAAAAATACTAAGTCTCGATCATCATCTTAAGACACGACAATACTTGGGACACGGCCCATACGAATTTAAAACATACTACTATATAGTCTATTACAAAACTTCATAAAAGAAACATAAAATGACATATATTGTCACAACCCGAAACCATACCCTAGAAGTTAGGGTACAATGTTGGATTTTAACCGGCGTCGTCGACCTCTCGGAGGTCTAAGACAAGACCTTTCATATCATTCATTGCATATACATAGTGAAAAGTAGTGCGGAACTAAAACTTTTCACAAAATATAACATAGTCTTTAAAATCTCTTTCATATAAAAGTAATAGGAAAATACTAAGTCTCAATCTCATCATCTTAAGACACAAGAATACCTGGGACACGGTCCATACTTCAATACGAAAATAGAAATACATAGTCTATTACAATACTTCAAAAAAAACATAAAAGACATATATGCCCTCGAGTCAAGTGAGGACATACTTCAACTTCTCTTGAACAATTTTCTAAGTCCAAGTCTTCACTTCCCAAAGCTCTTCACCTATTAAGAATTATAGATAGAAAATAAAGCATAGAATTAGTACAACCACATGTACTAAGTTTGACATTATGCATGAAAATCATGAAAACGGACTTTATTGGAAATATGCATCTTTTCATTTTACAAATCATATTTTAATCATAATACCATCATTAATCAATTTAGCAACACTTAAGATAATAATTAATCAACAATATCAAATTTAAAAATCACTTCACAATGAACTATATTCACTATATGGTGAATTAATTCACTGTTATAGTGAATTGCTTAGTCCTTTTAAAACTCAACTTCTAGCATGTAATTCCATCACTTAAAGTCATCCTAAGATTCACTTAAGTCAGACAAAGAGAGACCGCCCATACACCCTCTCTAGATATGCCTAAACGACCCTTAAGATTACCTATAATGAGTTACATACATACTTACAAAACAATCATAAACATCAAGGTAAGATTCATCTACCAAAGGTCATTTCCAAGGTTCACTTGAGTGAGTGTGGAGTGACCGCCCATACAACCTCTATCACACACACACAAGGGATCCTATAGATTACGTAAAATAGAATCATTCTCACTAAACACATCAACACTTAGATGATAGGACACTCTCCATCCAAAGGCTATCAAAACACCTACTTAAGTAAATTGAGAAGATAACGTCCATGATTGACCTCCTCAAGATTACCTAAATATTCCTTAAGACTAGCTAAAGCTTAGATCATGTCAACAACATCAAACCTTTTCCCTAACTAGAGTCATTCTCGAGTCTTCTATAGGTAAGCCATGAAGAAATCATCCTTTATGCCCTCTTCACAATTTAACTAAAGAATCCATAAGCCACTCTAGATTAGGTACTTATTCGCTTACATACTTCATAACGTAAGTCATTGGTTCATTAATTCATTAATCCATTTATTCATTAATTCATTAGGAGACTCATAAAATACATAAGGACATTCAAGTAATGGTCTTAGAGAAGATCTAGGGACTCTCATTAACATCTTTAAAGCCTATTGTGCAATGTCTAGATAGCGTCCCATACCACCACCTAAACTTCATAGAACTTCTCTAATGCTAGCAAGTATCCCATATGATGAGAATAGGAAATAACCGACATAGACCATGGTAGCAAGACATGGAATCCGGAGTTCTATCCTACTACGATGAGGTTGTTCTACTTGCCAATGGTAGAACTTGGACACATCCCATATAGGCACATGGTTAAGGAATATGAAAGGTTTCTTTGTATTCTAGTCTCATGCTTAACTATAACTACTTCCATTACAATATTCACTCGGTGCTAGCCTTTGTTCTCATAGATTAATTCACATTAAGGTTCATACAATAGGGTTCCATTTCTAGTTCATAACCCAATTACATTTACCCTACCAAAGAGGATCTCTAGGGATCTCCTTCCAATGGCGATAAGAAGCTCATTATGACTTTTGCTAGGGATATATGATGCCGTTCCAGCCAATCAACCGAGGTCTATCATTCCACATGAAGGATACCCTTACGGTGTTCGACTTCAATTTACATTACTTTTACCCTTGATTTCAAGGTTTCACATAAAGACCTTCTTTTCATTATTCAAGGTCACATGTCATTCACACATTCAATACTCTTAACATACTAAGTCAAATCATCACATAATCATATTCATATAAGCATCAAGTAAGATATACAAGTCAACCAAGACAAGACATCACATACTTCACTTGAACTCATAATGCAAGTCATTCTAGAAACACCTAGAAACAACCTAACATCTTCAAGTCATCCTATATCATCATAACATCAATAATGTACTCCACATAGACTCATAAAGCCAAGTAGGAATAACCAAGACTTAACCCTAACACTATACTCATAATGTCAAAGTCATAGTCTAACATGATTCCTTAAGGCAACATAAGTAGAAGAACACAAATATGACTTCACATGTCGATAGATAATGTCATGCTTCACATAATAAACTACACAAATAGACACATTACTTCAAGTAGTTTCCAATAAGGCCATGCTCATCATATTGCATAAAGTAACGCCGACAAGGCCACGTCAATTGCAAGCAAATCACATAACACCGCCACCATAAGTGGACTCGGTGCTAGCCTTAGTTCCCATAGATCAATTTACATTAAGGTTCATACAAATGGGTCCCAAATCATGTTCATGACCCAATTACATTTTACCCTACCAAAGCAAGGTCCATATGGGCTATCTCACTGTGGCGACAAGAAGCTCATCGCGACTTTCCTAAGGTATGATATGATGCCGTTCCAGCCAATCAACCTTAAGTCCATCACTCATTACATGAAGGATACCAATACGGCTAACTACTTCACAATTCATGACCTTACCACTTAGTTCAAGGTTCCACATAAATGACCTTCGTATCATCATGCAAGGTCTCACCTATATTCATTTATTCAAGACTAAGACCTTTTAGGTTCCTAAGTCAAGATATCACATATTCACATAAGCATCAAGTAAGGGACACAAGTCTACCTAAACAAGACACAACATACTTCTATTTAACACATATAGCCTATCTTCCTTTAGACTCTTAGGAATGACCCTTAACCTTATTTAGTCAACTATTCATTACCTTAACATTATCAACCTAACCATTTTAGACTCATATAGCCAAATTAGGAATAACCATGTAACAACTCTAAGACTACACACTTAACACATAGTCAAAGCATAACATGATCACCTAGATAGTATCAATAGTCTAACACATACATTCACATATAGGTAGATATTATCACACATAATCCAATAAACTACACAAATAGCCATATAAGTTCAAGTAATGCCGACAAGGCCATGATCATTAATATACTTGAAAGTAACGCCGACAAGGCCACATCAATTCACATAACACCGCCACAAAAGGTGGACCAAACAAATCATAACCTAATTGAAGTATAATTAACATCAAAATAAAGAAAATGGGGCAGCATACCTCCATTCCATCATCAACACTTCAATTCAAGTCAACTTACTCAATTTGATGACAAAAGACGCTTACCCAAGACCATGAACACCAATTCAATACACAATTATAGAAATCAATGAAATCTAAACCAATTCAACATATATTCAACAATACAATATCAATTTGATAACAATTGAACACAATTCTTACATCAATAGAGAGCCCATAAGAAACTACACATGAATTCATCAACATTAAGCCAATATAAAGTAACCCATAATTTAATCAAAATCATAGGTTCATCAATTACATGGGTTCATAGGTAATTTAGGTTAAAATCATCAATACAACATCAATATAATCCATAATAGACGTTTGAAAACCTTTAATGCAAGAACCCATGGTAGAATAATGAAATTGGATAATTCCTCTTTGAAAACTTTGAAAATATCTTTGAAAGTTGGGCTCCTTGATGAAACGAGTTTCAAGGATCAAAAGTCATACCTCAATGACGCTAATTCTTCCCTTTGACGAAGAATCTACACTCAAAACATCACACCAAGCTCTTCCTTGATTTTGGACTTCAATGGAGACTTTGGGATTTCTAAGGGATTTTGAGGTTTTGTTTTTGGAAGAATGAATAGTTCAAAGTGTTTAACATTTATATACTTATTTAAAATACCCAAAATACCCTTAACAAACCGCCTAAACTCTTATTTGGAAGTGGGGTGAATTTATCAATTCACCCCTAAGTTGGCAGTGAACTGCGTGCAGAAAGAACACTCACTGACGGCACCATTGACGGAGCATCAACCCACTGACGGGCCGTGCTAGCAACCGTCGGTGGGTTCAGAGGCTTAAAGAATGGGAGCTTAGCTCCCCAGGCTAAGTCCCTACAGACGACACACATCAACGGGGCATCTATGGACCCTCTGGGCGTCGATGCCTCCGTCGTTTGGGGCCTGCCTGGGACTGCCTTGTCAACCAAGTTGGGTCCTTCCTCAAGGACCCTTGGATGGTCCTTGGGGATAATTTCCTGGACGTTTCCAACCCAAACATGATCTTATATAAGTTTAACACCTCTCACATGAATTTCATCCAAAACAAACACGTAAAACCCGACAAAACACGCCTATACACACAAGGTCGATTCAAGGCAAATCTTTCGAACTTCGTGAACGTTCTTGGACGTTTAACCTCCAAACTTCACGAAACTTGACACACTGCCTATACATGCTATAATAAATCATTTAAGGACCTTAAAACATCATGAATCAAAAATAAACACATAGAACCACATATGAGGCATTTAGGTGACTTAGTCGTCGAACGTCTTAGTCATCCCTTGACGTTTGACTTCCAACACACCTAATACTTTAGCTACTGCCTCTATACCATATTATAGACCACATTAGGACCTTAGACTACCATTACTAACATGTTAGGCTCTAGATAACCTAAGTCATTTTTGAGGTCTTACAAAGGTCATGCCAAGTCAAGACAAAGCCTACATACTCCTTACTCAATAAGGTTTAACATCATTGAGGGTTTCCGCTACTAATCTTATACCAAAGAGTCTAATAACTCAATCATCAAGGGGTAATACCTCAAGCATCATCATTCCTCTAAGCTCAACACCTAAAGGAAACTCATAGCAATGAAATACTACCCAACCATATGAGTCCTTGCTACACCATGAATACCAAGGGTCATGAAAAACTCAGGGGAAACAATAGAGGAGACATGTTCATAAAGGTCTTTTTCTTTTCTTCCAACACTAGGTCAAGCTAACTTCTAGGTTATTTCAACCCACATCATTGCCTTTGAAGGAAACTTCCAACCAACCACACCTAGGTAGAACCCAAGCACTTCATCAAATGGTCATACTTAAGATCAATCTTAATAGACATCTAGCCTCTTCAAGGTAGGTCAACATCAATTCTCTCCACCTCTTTAAGGTTTAAGGGATACATACTACCCTCTAGGTCAACCTTAGAGCAAAACATAATTCCAACCTATGGAACAAAAACCCTTTTCTCCCATTTTTCCACACTCTTAGAATAGGTTCATAAGGGGACTAACCAACTAGTCATAAGGGTTCTCCCATTACTAGCATACTCCACCATAACCTTACAAGATAAGCATCAAAACTCACCTTTTCTCCCTCAAGTATTTGAGATACCATCTCATCCAATAAATCACATCTAGAAGACCACCGGATAAGAAAACATCAGAGAGAGATCATATAGAGTTCAGTTCTATGCCACAACATGAGAATAATGAATAGGGGAAACTCTACCGTCCTATAGCCTCTCAGTCATAGATGTGTCGCGACTCACCACCGATGAACGAGACTCTACTAGAGGTGGCAATATGACACTTTGGACCCTAAAGCAACTTTTATAACCTCATGCTTTGATACCACGCTTGTCACGATCGGGGAGCACCCCCTAGAAGTAACATGGCGTACTTGTCCTATCAGAGGTTTATACAAGCCCATAATTATCATTCATCACATTGTCATAGTAAATTTAGCGGAAAATTTAAAACTTTCATAGCACATCATATGCTAGAATCAGCAGTTATATATATATATATATAAGTCACAATACATACTTAGACTCTAAGTCTCTATTGTCATTTTAGACTTAACATCAACATAATAGAATAGGGACACGACCCTTATCAACATAAAATATTAACTAGGATATTACATATGCTTTAAAAAAGAACTTGACATAGGAAATCCTTGAAACATAATGATCCCTTTTCATGAACCTGGGGAAGCTATCCAAGCCCTTCACTTTAAGAGTGCAACGCCTCTATTAATGACTTAGGTGAAACTAGATCTAAACACTTATGCCTTCATGTTTTGAAGTCCTAAAATGGTTTATAATGATGTTAGGAGGCACTTTTGAGAGGTTTAGTGAAGTTTGGAGGTTAAACGTCCAAGAAAGTCCATGAAGTTTAAAGGTTTGCCTTGAAACGTGCTTGTGTGTCTTAGTGTTTTTGGTCAATTTTTACGTGTTTATTTTGGGTGAAATTGATGTGAGGGGTCCTAAACATGTGTACGGGTATATTTGGTGTAAAAAGGTCTGGGCAAAATTCCCCAAAGACCAACCAGAGGGTTCTCAAGGAGGACAAAGCCTTGAGCTAGCAAGCTGCCCAAGGCAGCAACAACTTAGGCATGGAGGGAGCTAGTCCGCATCGCGGACTTGGTCCTCAAAAATGCCAAAAGTTTCTTCGCGTCACGGGCACAAGGCGGACTCCACTGTTATGAATTTAATTTCAAAAATCATGCGGGAGAAGCTCCGCATTGAGAACTTGTTTCCCGACGATAATTTCAAAAATTTAAGTTGAGTTTGACTTGGTTAAAGGGTCCTATATGTTCAGGGATCTTTTGGGTATTTTAGGGGCTAGTGAATGGTGGTTATTAGACCTTTTTAAACCCCAATTCACCCTTCAAATAAAAATCCTCAAGTCCAAAACAAAACTTCTCCATCTCTTCTCTCCAAAAACCTGCATTGATTAAGCTTTGAAGCTCCAAGGAAGAAGACAGATTTTCAAGATTTTCTCCATCAATCTTGTGGGATTTTGTCCATATCTTCTAGGGTGTTCTCTGGAGATGTGACAAGATTGGTATCAGAGCATATGTTATGAAGTAGTCTTAGCAATCAAAAAGTCTCATAATGCAACGTCTAGTAAAGTCTTGTTCATTAGTGTGAGTCACGACACATCTCTGAGCGAGAGACTATAGGACGATAAAATTTCCCTTCTTTTCTACTGTTGTGTCATGCCATAGAATAAAAAGTTATGAGTGTCCTAAATGTTTTTCCTTGTGTGTTTAGGAATATGAATACTAGAAGAATGGCTGCAAGTAGGGCTGAAGAAGAGACGGTGAATGAAGAAATTCCTCCTCAAGTTGAGCAAGTTCTTTGAGGTCCTCAAGGTGATATTGGAGGTGAAGGTAATGAGGTTTTGGTGGTCCCCCGAACTTGACTAATGGGGAGATTAGAGAGGCTCTACTTGCCCTAGTGCGAGTCATGACTACACATATGACTAGGGATGTTAGGCCAAGGGTGAATGCTTTAGAGAGAACTATGACATATATATTGAGAGACTTTGTGAGGATGAATCCTCTTATATTTCTAGGCTCTAAGGTGGGGGAGGATCCCCAAGAGTTTCTTGATGGTGTGTACAAGGTGTTGAATGCCATGGGGGTGACTTCTAGGGAGAATGCGGAGTTAGCTTCGTACCAATTGAGGGATGTTACTCAAGTGTGGTACACTCAATGGAAAGATAATAGTCTGGTTGAGTCGGGTACCATAGAGTGGGAAGATTTCAAGGAGGCTTTCGTAGAGAAGTTAATTCCACGTGAGAGGAGGTAGGTGAAGGTTACGCAGTTCATTAATCTTAATCAAGTCAATATGAGTGTTGAGGAGTATTCCTTGAAGTTCACTATGTTGTCTAGGTACGCTCCATCCTTGGTGTCTAACCCAAGGAATGAAATGAGCAGGTTTGTGACCGGTGTTGCCGACCTTGTAAAAGAAGAGTGTCGTACGACCATGCTCCATAGTGATATAAACTTGTTAGGCTTATGGTGTATCCTCCATCCATTGAGGAGTCCAAGCTTAGTAGGATTTCTAGAAATTTTAAGATTGGTGGACCAAGTGAGCAAAACCAACCTAGATTCATGAAGAAGGATCCAATTCTAGATGAACGTAGGGATCCTAAGGTCAAACTTGAGAAGGGTAGTGGTTCTCAAGTTGGTAATCCTACTTGTGCTACTTGTGGGAAGAATCACTATGGGAGATGTTTGGGTGAAATTGATGTGAGGGGTCCTAAAAATGTGTACGGGTATATTTGGGGTGGAAACGTCTGGGCAAAACTCCCCATGGACGAACCAGAGGGTCCTCGAGGAGGACCAAACCTTGAGCGAGCAAGCTGCCCAGGGCCGCAGTAACTTAGGCATGGAGGGAGACAGTCCGCCTCGCGGACTTGGTCCACCGAAATGCCAAAATTTGCTCCGCGTCACGGGCACAAGGCAGACTCCACTGTTTTGGAATTTAATTTCAAAAATCTAGCGGGAGAAGCTCCGCGTAGCGGACTTGTTTTCTGATGATAATTCCGGAAATTTAAGTTGAGTTTGATTTGGTTGAAGGGTCCGATAAGTTCAGGGGTATTTTGGGTATTTTAGGGGCTAGTTATTGGCGGTTATTAAACCTTTCTAAACCCCAATAACCATTCAAATCAAAATCCTCAAGTCCTAAACAAAACCTCTCCATCTCTTCTCTCCAAAAACCTCAATTTGATGAAGCTTTGAAGCTCGTCAAAGGGTGTCGTCGATGGGGACTTAACCATGGGAGGGAAATAAGCCTTGAACAGCTTCTGTAACCACCGACGGTGGCCAATGACGTCCCGTCATGGTGGTGACGCCCCGTCGAGGCAGTCGTCAGTGACGATGTCTCCTGCGTGCAAAATTGCTGCCAAGTTAGGGGTGAATTGTTAAATTCACCCCACTTCTAAATAGAGTTTAGGATGTTTTTGAAGAGCCTTTTGC
>CM040629.1:34470624-34619764 GCA_022817965.1 Solanum lycopersicoides | reverse complement strand
CCCCACGGAAGAATTCATCTTTGGGAAAGATCTTCGAAATTCACATGAAATATTGGCTCCTTGAATTGAAAGGAGATTCAGAGATTGAAAAAACATTAGCCTTAAATTGTGATGAAATCGCACAAAATGATGGAGAAAATTTGGAAAATCTGTCCTTCTTCTTGGGGGTTTCAACAGGCCTACGAGCCGTCGACTGCTCCATCGTTTGGGTCTGCCTGGGACTGCCATGCCAACAGTTTTGGTCCTTCCTCAAGACCCTTAGATGGTCCTTGGGATAATTTCCCGGATGTTTCCAACCCAAATACGATCTTCTATGAGTTTAACACCTCTCACATAAATTTCACACAAAACGAACACGTAAAACTCGACGAAGCACGCCTAGACGTACAAGGTCGATTCAAGGCATATCTTTCGAACGCCATGAACATTCTTGGTCGTTTGACCTACAAACTTCTCGACACTCAACACACTTCCTATAAATGCTATAATAACTCAATTAAGAATCTTAAAACATCATGAAACACACATAAACACATACAATCACATACAAGGCATTTTAGGTGACTTAGTCGTCGAACGTCTTAGTCGTCCCTTGACGTTTGACTTCCAACACCTCTAATACTTTTGCTACTGACTATATACCATATATTAAACATATTTAGGACATATACCATCAATATCAACATGTTAGGCTCTAGTTAACCTAAGTCATTTTCAAGGTCTTACATATATGCCCTCGAGTCAAATGAGGACATACTTCAACTCTTCTTGAACGATCTCCTTGTCCAAGTCTTCTTCCAAAAGCTCTTAACCTACCAATAACTATTAGATAGAAAATAAAGCATGAAATTCGTACAACCACATGTACTAAGTATGGTATTATGCATAAAAATCATGAAAACGGACTTTATTAGAAATATGCATCTTTTCATTTTATAAATCATATTTTAATCATAATAACAACATTTATCAACATAGAAACACATACGATAACATTAAATCAAAAATATCAATTTCTAGGATCACTTAACAGTGAACTATATTCACTGTTACAGTGAAATACTTTCACTTCTCTTTTTAACGATTTCTAGTATGTAATTTCCTCACTTAAATTCATCCTAAGATTCACTTAAGTCGCACAGAGAGACCGCCCATACACCCTCTATAGATGTGCCTAAACGACCGTTTAGATTACTCATAATGAGACACATACACACATACAAAGCACCTTAAACATCAAGGTAAGATTCTTCTACTAAAAGTGACTCTAAGTATCACTTGAGTGAGTTGTGAAGCAACCAGCCATACAATCCCTTACACACACACTCAAGATATCCAATAGACTCCCTAGGATAGAATCATTCTCACTAAGCACACCAACACATAGATGATAGGACACTCTCCTTCCAAAGCCTATCACAAGACCTACTTAAGTAAATCAAGAAGATAACGTCCATGATTTACCTCTTCAAGATTACCTAAATAGTCCTTCATATTACCTAAGGCTTAGATCATGTCAACAACACCAAACATCTTCCCTAACTAGAGTCATCCTCAAGACTTCCAAAGATAAGCTATGAAGAGATCATCCTTTATGCCCTCTTCACAATTTAACTAAAGAATCCATAAGCCACTCTAGATTAGGTACTTATTCACTTACATACTCCATAACGTAAGTCATTAGTTCATTAGGTCATTAATCCATTAATTCATTAAGAGACTCATACAATACATAAGGACATTCAAGTAATGGTCTTAGACAAGACCTAGGAACTCCAAATAACACCATCAAAGTCTATTGTGCAATGTCTAAGTAGCGTCCCATACCACCACCTAAACCTCATAAACTTCTCTAATGCTAATAGGTATTCCATATGATGACAGTAGGCAATAACTCACATAGACCATGGTAGCAAAGCATGGAATTCGAAGTTCTATCCTACTTCGATGAGGTGTTTTACTTGCCAATGGTAGAACATAGTGATCCCATGTAGGCACATGGTTAAGGAATATGAAGGGCGTGCTTTGTATTCTAGTCTCATACTTAACTAGAACTACTTCTCTTTACCATACTCACTCGGTGCTAGCCTTAGTTCCCATAGATCAATTTACATTAAGGTTCATACAAATGGGTCCCAAATCATGTTCATGACCCAATTACATTTTACCCTACCAAAGCAAGGTCCATATGAGCTATCTCACTGTGGCGACAAGAAGCTCATCGCGACTTTCCTAAGGTATGATATGATGCCGTTCCAGCCAATCAACCTTAAGTCCATCACTCATTACATGAAGGATACCATTACGGCTAACTACTTCACAATTCATGACCTTACCACTTAGTTCAAGGTTCCACATAAATGACCTTCGTATCATCATGCAAGGTCTCACCTATATTCATTTATTCAAGACTAAGACCTTTTAGGTTCCTAAGTCAAGATATCACATATTCACATAAGCATCAAGTAAGGGACACAAGTCTACCTAAACAAGACACAACATACTTCTATTTAACACATATAGCCTATCTTCCTTTAGACTCTTAGGAATGACCCTTAACCTTATTTAGTCAACTATTCATTACCTTAACATTATCAACCTAACCATTTTAGACTCATATAGCCAAATTAGGAATAACCATGTAACAACTCTAAGACTACACACTTAACACATAGTCAAAGCATAACATGATCACCTAGATAGTATCAATAGTCTAACACATACATTCACATATCGGTAGATATTATCACACATCATCCAATAAACTACACAAATAGCCATATAATTTCAAGTAATGCCGACAAGGCCATGATCATTAATATACTAGAAAGTAACGCCGACAAGGCCACATCAATTCACATAACACCGCCACAAAAGGTGGACCAAACAAATCATAACCTAATTGAAGTATAATTAACATCACAATAAAGAAAATGGGGCAGCATACCTCCATTCCATCATCAACACTTCAATTCAAGTCAACTTACTCAATTTGATGACACAAGACGCTTACCCAAGACCATGAACACCAATTCAATACACAATTATAGAAATCAATGAAATCTAAACCAATTCAACATATATTCAACAATACAATATCAATTTGATAACAATTGAACACAATTCTTACATCAATAGAGAGCCCATAAGAAACTACACATGAATTCATCAACATTAAGCCAATATAAAGTAACCCATAATTTAATCAAAATCATAGGTTCATCAATTACATGGGTTCATAGGTAATTTAGGTTAAAATCATCAATACAACATCAATATAATCCATAATAGACGTTTGAAAACCTTTAATGCAAGAACCCATGGTAGAATCATGAAATTGGATAATTCCTCTTTGAAAACTTTGAAAATATCTTTGAAAGTTGGGATCCTTGATGAAACGAGTTTCAAGGATCAAAAGTCATACCTCAATGACGCTAATTCTTCCCTTTGACGAATAATCTACACTCAAAACATCACACCAAGCTCTTCCTTGATTTTGGACTTCAATGGAGACTTTGGGATTTCTAAGGGATTTTGAGGTTTTGTTTTTGGAAGAATGAATAGTTCTAAGTGTTTAACATTTATATACTTATTTAAAATACCCAAAATACCCTTAAAAAACCGCCTAAACTCTTATTTGGAAGTGGGGTGAATTTATCAATTCACCCCTAAGTTGGCAGTGAACTGCGTGCAGAAAGAACACTCACTGACGGCACCATTGACGGAGCATCAGCCCACTGACGGGCCATGCTAGCAACCGTCGGTGGGTTCAGAGGCTTGAAGAATGGGAGCTTAGCTCCCCAGGCTAAGTCCCTACAGACGACACACATCAACGGGGCATCTATGGACCCTCTGGGCGTCGATGCCTCCGTCGTTTGGGGCCTGCCTGGGACTGCCTTGTCAACCAAGTTGGGTCCTTCCTCAAGGACCCTTGGATGGTCCTTGGGGATAATTTCCCGGACGTTTCCAACCCAAACATGATTTTATATAAGTTTAACACCTCTCACATGAATTTCATCCAAAACAAACACGTAAAACCCGACAAAACACGCCTATACACACAAGGTCGATTCAAGGCAAATCTTTCGAACTTCGTGAACGTTCTTGGACGTTTAACCTCCAAACTTCACGAAACTTGACACACTGCCTATACATGCTATAATAAATCATTTAAGGACCTTAAAACATCATGAATCAAAAATAAACACATAGAACCACATATGAGGCATTTAGGTGACTTAGTCGTCGAACGTCTTAGTCATCCCTTGACGTTTGACTTCCAACACACCTAATACTTTAGCTACTGCCTCTATAACATATTATAGACCACATTAGGACCTTAGACTACCATTACTAACATGTTAGGCTCTAGATAACCTAAGTCATTTTTGAGGTCTTACAAAGGTCATGACAAGTCAAGACAAAGCCTACATACTCCTTACTCAATAAGGTTTAACATCATTGAGGGTTTCCGCTACTAATCTTATACCAAAGAGTCTAATAACTCAATCATCAAGGGGTAATACCTCAAGCATCATCATTCCTCTAAGCTCAACACCTAAAGGAAACTCATAGCAATGAAATACTACCCAACCATATGAGTCCTTGCTACACCATGAATACCAAGGGTCATGAAAAACTCAGGGGAAACAATAGAGGAGACATGTTCATAAAGGCCTTTTTCTTTTCTTCCAACACTAGGTCAAGCTAACTTCTAGGTTATTTCAACCCACATCATTGCCTTTGAAGGAAACTTCCAACCAACCACACCTAGGTAGAACCCAAGCACTTCATCAAATGGTCATACTTAAGATCAATCTTAATAGACATCTAGCCTCTTCAAGGTAGGTCAACATCAATTCTCTCCACCTCTTTAAGGTTTAAGGGATACATACTACCCTCTAGGTCAACCTTAGAGCAAAACATAATTCCAACCTATGGAACAAAAACCCTTTTCTCCCATTTTTCCACACTCTTAGAATAGGTTCATAAGGGGACTAACCAACTAGTCATAAGGGTTCTCCCATTACTAGCATACTCCACCATAACCTTACAAGGTATTCAAACTACCTTCACTTCTAGGATCAAGCCTACACAAAATACTCCACTCCATACAAGACAACTATGAAGAATCACACATAAAAGGGAAAAATTTGAATCATTACACATAGTCAAAGGCAACATGCATCTTTAGATATTTACCATACTTTTTCAAAGCATTTGAAGCCTAAATCATATCATTATACTATCATCATACAAAACCATATAGCAACTAGTCATTCGAAAAGGGAACCCATTTTAACCATACCAACTCTTAACAACTATAACCATACTATAACATAAATTCTCACATAACATGTCATTTCTAATAATCTCATATATAGCCATAAATGGCATCACATAAACATACAACCAATTCACCTTCATACATACTCATAAATCCATAAACCAAGATAAGCATCAAAACTCACCTTTTCTCCCTCAAGTATTTGAGATACCATCTCATCCAATAAATCACATCTAGAAGACCACCGGATAAGAAAACATCAGAGAGAGATCATATAGAATTCAGTTCTATGCCACAACATGAGAATAATGAATAGGGGAAACTCTACCGTCCTATAGCCTCTCAGTCATAGATGTGTCGCGACTCACCACCGATGAACGAGACTCTACTAGAGGTGGCAATATGACACTTTGGACCCTAAAGCAACTTTTATAACCTCATGCTTTGATACCACGCTTGTCACGATCGGGGAGCACCCCCTAGAAGTAACATGGCGTACTTGTCCTATCAGAGGTTTATACAAGCCCATAATTATCATTCATCACATTGTCATAGTAAATTTAGCGGAAAATTTAAAACTTTCATAGCACATCATATGCTAGAATATATATATATATAAGTCACAATACATACTTAGACTCTAAGTCTCTATTGTCATTTTAGACTTAACATCAACATAATAGAATAGGGACACGACCCTTATCAACATAAAATATTAACTAGGATATTACATATGCTTTAAAAAAGAACTTGACATAGGAAATCCTTGAAACATAATGATCCCTTTTCATGAACCTGGGGAAGCTATCCAAGACCTTCACTTTAAGAGTGTAACGCCTCTATTAATGACTTAGGTGAAACTAGATCTAAACACTTATGCCTTCATGTTTTGAAGTCCTAAAATGGGTTATAATGATGTTAGGAGGCACTTTTGAGAGGTTTAGTGAAGTTTGGAGGTTAAACGTCCAAGAAAGTCCATGAAGTTGAAAGGTTTGCCTTGAAACGTGCTTGTGTGCCTTAGTGTTTTTGGTCAATTTTTACGTGTTTATTTTGGGTGAAATTGATGTGAGGGGTCCTAAACATGTGTACGGGTATATTTGGTGTAAAAAGGTCTGGGCAAAATTCCCCAAAGACCAACCAGAGGGTTCTCAAGGAGGACAAAGCCTTGAGCTAGCAAGCTGCCCAAGGCAGCAACAACTTAGGCATGGAGGGAGCTAGTCCGCATCGCGGACTTGGTCCTCAAAAATGCCAAAAGTTTCTTCGCGTCACGGGCACAAGGCGGACTCCACTGTTATGAATTTAATTTCAAAAATCATGCGGGAGAAGCTCCGCATTGAGAACTTGTTTCCCGACGATAATTTCAAAAATTTAAGTTGAGTTTGACTTGGTTAAAGGGTCCTATATGTTCAGGGATCTTTTGGGTATTTTAGGGGCTAGTGAATGGTGGTTATTAGACCTTTTTAAACCCCAATTCACCCTTCAAATAAAAATCCTCAAGTCCAAAACAAAACTTCTCCATCTCTTCTCTCCAAAAACCTGCATTGATTAAGCTTTGAAGCTCCAAGGAAGAAGACAGATTTTCAAGATTTTCTCCATCAATCTTGTGGGATTTTCTCCATATCTTCTAGGGTGTTCTCTGGATATGTGACAAGATTGGTATCAGAGCATATGTTATGAAGTAGTCTTAGCAATCAAAAAGTCTCATAATGCAACGTCTAGTAAAGTCTTGTTCATTAGTGTGAGTCACGACACATCTCTGAGCGAGAGACTATAGGACGATAAAATTTCCCTTCTTTTCTACTGTTGTGTCATGCCATAGAATAAAAAGTTATGAGTGTCCTAAATGTTTTTCCTTGTGTGTTTAGGAATATGAATACTAGAAGAATGGCTTCAAGGAGGGCTGAAGAAGAGACGGTGAATGAAGAAATTCCTCCTCAAGTTGAGCAAGTTCTTTGAGGTCCTCAAGGTGCTATTGGAGGTGAAGGTAATGAGGTTTTGGTGGTCCCCCGAACTTGACTAATGGGGAGATTAGAGAGGCTCTACTTGCCCTAGTGCGAGTCATGACTACACATGTGACTAGGGATGTTAGGCCAAGGGTGAATGCTTTAGAGAGAACTATGACATATAGATTGAGAGACTTTGTGAGGATGAATCCTCTTATATTTCTAGGCTCTAAGGTGGGGGAGGATCCCCAAGAGTTTCTTGATGGTGTGTACAAGGTGTTGAATGCCATGGGGGTGACTTCTAGGGAGAATGCGGAGTTAGCTTCGTACCAATTGAGGGATGTTACTCAAGTGTGGTACACTCAATGGAAAGATAATAGTCCGGTTGAGTCGGGTACCATAGAGTGGGAAGATTTCAAGGAGGCTTTCGTAGAGAAGTTAATTCCACGTGAGAGGAGGTAGGTGAAGGTTACGCAGTTCATTAATCTTAATCAAGTCAATATGAGTGTTGAGGAGTATTCCTTGAAGTTCACTATGTTGTCTAGGTACGCTCCATCCTTGGTGTCTAACCCAAGGAATGAAATGAGCAGGTTTGTGACCGGTGTTGCCGACCTTGTAAAAGAAAAGTGTCGTACGACCATGCTCCATAGTGATATAAACTTGTTAGGCTTATGGTGTATCCTCAATCCATTGAGGAGTCCAAGCTTAGTAGGATTTCTAGAAATTTTAAGATTGGTGGACCAAGTGAGCAAAACCAACCTAGATTCATGAAGAAGGATCCAATTCTAGATGAACGTAGGGATCCTAAGGTCAAACTTGAGAAGGGTAGTGGTTCTCAAGGTGGTAATCCTACTTGTGCTACTTGTGGGAAGAATCACTATGGGAGATGTCTAGTTGGTACAGGGAATTATTTTGGTTGTTGTAAGGAAGGACATAAGGTGAGGGATTGTCCTTCTATTGCATCTAGAGGAAAAAAAGGCAAGCAAGTTCCTCCATGTGTTCCGGGTGATTATGTTCCAAGGAAGAATCATTTCTATGCACTCCAGTCCAAGGGATCAAAGCCGGATGAAGATGATGTGGTAGGTTATAGTTTCTACCTTTAAATTGTTATGAGTTCCTTCTATGTGGGGGAGTATAGTGAGTAGTAGAGTTGTGAAATGTTGTCTCTTCTCTTCTATTCAATTCAATCTTGAGAGTAAGAAAGTCATATTAGTATGTTGCATGTAGCCTTGTGTTAAGGAGTATTGTTGAAATTGAATTTCATTGATTCCTTGCATTGGGAATTTTATTAGGTTACAATTAAGCTTGAGAGTTATAAAGTCATATTAGTATGTTGCATGTTGCATTGTGATTTTATCATCAATTGCCTAAATGTTGCATTTTTTAGAAGTTTGAACATGTTCACTGTAAGGAATTTGTAGTCACTGTGAAGATTTTGCAAAAATGACTAAATTGTTCTTTTATTGAAAATGATTGAAATTTGTATAGAATTGATGTATATAAGTATGATAATTTGTGGAGAAGGAGTTCATCCTATTTGAAATGAAGGATGTTAGTCTTAATTGCATTATGAGTCGTAAATTAGTTTCTATCTTCTTGTTGTGTTTTGAGTCTCTTAAAGTATGTGAAATTGGTGTTCCTCCTAAAATATGTATTGTGTATGGTGCTTCTTGATGAATTATATCAGACTTGTGATGACTTAGATTAATGATGTTATAGTAGTGAATAGGGTGACCTATAGTTATCATTGGTTGTTCCTATGTGCTTCTTGAATGATATACTATATGTTATATGGTAAAGTATGTGTGTGTCTTGTTTGAGAATTGTCTCCATTCCTTGATACATGTAAAATGTGAATATAAGTTCTTGACTTAGTATTCTAAAGCTCCTTAGTTTTGTACGTGTGATTGACATATGACCTTGAACATGTCTAAGAAGTTGTTTTATGTGGAACCTTCATCCTAGATGTAAGGTTATGATATCCTTGAAGTTGAAAGTCGTAATGACATCCTTCTTGTGTGAATAGTGGACTTAGGGTTGGTTGGCTGGAACGTCATGAAATCATCTTTAGGAAATCCATTGAGATATCCTCTTGACCGTTGTATGTAGCCTTAGTGGACCCTCTTTGGTAAGGTGTAATGTGATTGGGTTGTGAACTTGATGTGGAACCTCTTTATATTTTCCTTTATTGAAATACTCTATGAGAACAAAGGCTAGCACCGAGAGAGTATGCTTGGGATGTTTCTCTAACTAAGATGAAATTAGAGAAAAAAGAAACCCTCAATATTCCTTAAGCAGGTGCCTGCATGGGATGCGTCCTAGTTCTACCATTCCCAAATAGAACAAACCTCCATCGGAGTAGGTTCATGACTCCGTATTCCATGCATAGCTAGTATGATTTATGTCGGTTATTGCCTATTCTCATCATATTGGATACCTACTAGTGTTTGAGAAGTTTTATGAAGTTTAGGTAGTGATATGAGAGTCTATCTAGACATAGCACGATTAGGCGTTGAAGATGTTAGTGTGTGAGTCCCTAGGTCTTCTCTAAGACCATTATTTGAATATCCTTAAGTGTTGAATGTCTCTTAAATGGACTATTGAAGATAATTACTTAAGTTAAAAAGTGAGTTAAGGAATAAATACTTATCTAGAGTAGCTTTAAGGATTGCCTAGTTAAGGTGTGGAGGGGGCATAAGAATGGTATCTTCATGTCTTACCTAGAGAAGTCTAAAGGATAACTCCTGATGGGAAAGTTGATTAATAAAATGAGAGTAACCTTATCTTAGGTAGTCTAAAGGATCTCTTAGGTGTGTGTGAAGGGATTTTATGGGCGGTCGCTTCACAACTCACTCAAGTGAGCGTTAGAATCACCTTTGGTAGGAGAATCTCATGTTTATGTGTTTTGATGTATTCTTGATGCAATCTTGTGACATGTGAGTTATATGTGAAGTTACAGGGAAGTTCACTGTATTGTTACTCTATGTTTTCTGTGAGTTTGATATAATTTAGATATAACTTGTAATCTGTTCTAAATGTGATGCTTGGTGGTTAAATGTGATTCTTACACTTTTAATATGAAACTTTAATCGAAAAGAGCATACTTCTCATAAATGTCTATTTTTCATGATTTTATGCATTATGTCATACTAAGTACATGCATTGTACTAATTCCATACATTTTATCTATCTCTAAAGTTATAGGTGGAAGGTGAAAGGTGTCTTGAAGCAATATTTGGAAACTAGGACTCTTTCAAGCAAAGTTGGGATATATCCTCACTATATTCGAGGACATTGCTATCTTAGACTTCTTTATTAAAAGTATTATAATAGAATAAGTATTTCTATATTTCGATTGTATGAGCCGTGTACCAAGTATTCTTGAGTCTAAGGATGACGTATGTTGAGACTTAGTGTTTTCTATGATTTTATATGAAAGATGTTTTAAGATATTTCGCGTTAAAACAATTTAATTCCGCATTACTTTTCATACATGTATGCAATGACTGATGTCTAAATGTTTGTACAAGACCTCTGAGAGGTCAAGTACGCCATGTTGCAAGTACGAGAACACGATATCTTCTAGGGTTTTACTCTCGGGATGTGACAAAGAGGCATCCTTTAGTCATCACCACTTACACTTTGTGTCACATCCGGAAGCACCCCTAGACGTAACCGGCGTCGTTGTCCTCTTTGAGGACTAAGACTATCCCCTTAGTTTCATAATTACATTCATAGGTAAAAATTCAGAAAAATTAATTTTTTTTAATTACCTCTACATGGAGGTTTACATAGACCTTTACATACACATAGTATATTTATATCGAGTATACATAGACCTTTTGTATAGGAAGATTACATAGTCTTCAACTTTTATTGCACATACATATATATATATATATATATATATATACATATATATATATATATATATATATAAAAGATAGAACATAGTCTTAAAGATTGTCTCATCTCCTAACAATCTAATACAATCATAGCAATTTGGTCATAGCCCTACATCAATGTAAAGGAGCCACATATAGGCTTATACAATTCGCAATCAAATGAAAATAGAAGGAACATAAGAGTGTTAAAAGTAAAACAACTCCATAAGCTCGATACGGACATCATTCTCGGAAAAATGAGGACCTACCCACTAATATGAATGAGGAATTCCAAGCCTTCTTAAAATTCGTCTCAAATAGGCCTCAACGACCGGAACCTAAAATGTTGGGGGAAAAGGAGAAAATGGGGTTAGTACACCACTTGTACTAAGTATGAGACCATATGCACATATAAGATCAAATCATGCTAAAAAGGATATTTTCATTAAAAATCATGCTACTTTGTCTTTTGAAAGTCTTATGAAAAATAAAGCAAACCATACAAATCATCAAGACACATGCATCAAGTCAAAGCAAGCAACATACTTATTAATCATACTTTAACCCATAATCTAGAACAACCCTATCATAAGGTAATTACAAGCATGAATAAGAGTTCATAATATCATACTAAAGCAAGACAACTACTCATGCATCCTTATAACTCAACAAGTGCAATGACCAAGTAAAGCCCCATAACCTTACTCAATCAAGTAACCCAACAAGAACCATGACTAATATCCAACTTCACATATTATAACCCTTTTAAGACATATAACATCATATTTAACAATATAAACCAAGTACATGTTCATATGAATATCAATTACCATATAAATATCATTTCCATGTAAAGTCATTATTTTATCATTATTGTCATTCATTACTATATACATACATAATATCAACCTCCTAAAACTTCCATCAAGGCAAACTAGTGCAAGACATAGGTAGAGTTCCATACCCCTACCTAGGCCAAGTCAAACCTCTCAAGTAGCCTTAGTTAATTCATACTTCATTACTTAATTTTAGTTTAGGGAACACTTGTCTTAACCGACATAGACTACAAGATCTAAGTGTGGAATCCGGTGTTGTAAACCATTACACCGATGGAAGGTGGTCTACCGGCCAAGGTAAAACCTAACATGAACATAACATCTAGTAGGATCCACTAGCTAGTATTCCTATGGTGGAAACATAGTAACTTGGGCTCGTCTTAGAAACATATCTCTACATCCTATTTGGGTCATGAGGCTATCCACCCCGTGAGGACCGTAGTGAGCCCTACCTTCCCTATTTGGGAAAGTGTCACCCCCTCACACACACGATCACTCGTTGCTAAGCTAGAGTCCCTTTTTGAAATGTCTTTAAGTCTTTATTAATAATCATAACTTAGTTTATCTCATAGGGTCTAGCCCTTGTATAATCATCATCATCATCATAGCTCAATAAGAATTGCATGAGTATAGTCCTTTCATTACAATTCATATAAGTGAGGTTTAGCACATTTACATATCACTTCATAATAAGGCACATTGGTAATCATCACCATCCTTATAACATTTAAATCTTATTCAACTTTACAACCACAGTCAAGACATTTAAATTCAACATCATACCACTTTATTAATCCTAATATAAGGCATACTCCAACACAACATCATGACTTAATCACAATTAACCACAAATTGAAGTAAAGAATAGGGATAAAAAGACTTACCAAGTCTCCTTCATAAATAATCATCAAGGTCTTACAATCAACCCTTAATTCCACCCAATTAGGTGATAACGTCATCATAATTGAATGACCAACATGATAACAAGGCTAGAAGAATCACTACATCACAATTCAATACTATATCAAAGCTTAAAACAAGAAACTTAGGACAATTCTCATAACCTACATCACTCCTAAAGAACTAGCATGAAAGACTACAAATAACCCTAATTTGTTCATGATTAGTGTATCAACATCATCTAATATTAATTGAACCAATAACAAAGCCAATTGAACCAACCACAACCTAATTCATATCAAGTTCAAACCTAGGGTTAAGGGTTAAGGGTCATCTTCTACAAACTAAACCAAACCATAAAGATATATCATAGTCAAGTTAAAATACGTGTTAATCTATTCATATTATCCAAAATAAACCATAAACAAATCAATTCATAACCGAAGTTTCGAGATTGGATGAAACCCACTTGTGAACTCATCTTTTGAAAATACTTTGAAGGAACCCTTTGAGGAAAGAGGTCTCAAAGGTGAATTAGATCCCATACCTTAATGTTTTATGAAGTTTTGATTGTGAAATCCTACCTTTAAATCCCTAAAACCCTCCCCTAGCTTGGTCTTCAATGGAGTTCTTCACTTGTGAGAGAAAGAAGAGAGAAGGAAGAGAGTTTTTATTTTGTTAGTTGTGTTTAGTCTAATGGGGTTGGGGTATTTATATGGGGGGTTAATTAAGTTAATTAGACTTCCCTTAATCCCTAACTAACCACCAACCCATTTATTAATTAATTAGGACTTAGTAAAAAACGTGCAAGAATTACAAGCCCCATCGACGAGACCAGGATCGACGGATCGTTGGTCCATCGACGACAAACCCTCCCTCCGTGCTGCACACTCGTGGTTTTGGTCAGAGATTTGTGTAGGCGAGGGGTACAATAATTTGTCTAAGTTTTATTCGACGGTTGGAAACGACGCCCCGTCGATCCACACACGAATCATCGATAGCCTCTCGTGGGTGCACACTGCCCAGGCAGTGTTGACTCCAACGTGCAAGGGTCCTCCTCAAGGGCACTTGGTTGGTACTTGGGGAGTCGTACATGGACGTTTCGACCATGAATCAACTTGAACATATGTTAGACACCCTTACACAAAATTTCATGAATTTCCGACTCCTAAAAGCTAGTCAAATTGGCTAAGGCATGCTAATACTTCTTTGAACAAATTTCTGGACGTCATGGACGTCCTTGGACGTTTTGGTTTATATACTTCCTAAATGACCAATATTAATTAAAATGACACTTAAAACAGTGTCTATATCTCATGACACTTATGTTTGGCTTTAAGACAGATCTTGGATTTTCAAAGTGTTACATTATCTCCACCTTAGGAACATTCGTCCCCGAATGACACTAAAATCTTTTTAAGGAAGGAATAGAATCAAGAGTAGCAGCCCAACCAACAACAATACATAAAAACATAAACCATATCAAAATACACAAGACAATTCAAACAAGCCAAAGAGCAAAATTTCAAGTTCACATACACAACTTCACTGTAAGTCACTACAAAGCTATTCAAAAATGCACATTTTCCAATACTTCACCAAAAATCAAGAAACTTCAATTTCTAGTTATTATTTTCATTATTATAGAAATAAATAACCTTAGTTATCAAATAGATTAATGTAACAGGAATTCATGTCGGCCTTGGCCTCCCATGTTGCACCCTCAACTAAGTGATTTTTCCATAACACTTTTACGGAAACCACCTCTTTGTTCCTAAACTTCTTTACTTGCCTATCAAGAATTTGAACCGAAACCTCCTCATAGGAGAGGTTATCCTTCACACAAAGACCTTCAATAGGAAGAATTGACGCAAACGGGATAATTCGAAAATTGCAATCACCACCTTGTTCAACATCAGAAAACATGGAAACACAGCGAACATAGAACAACAAAGCCAATTCACCAGCAACCTTAAATCATAAGACAACCTTACAAACCCTTTGCAAAGATTCATAGGGACCCACATAACGAGGACTTAACTTCCCCTCTTGCCAAATCTAACCACCCTTTCATAGGTGAAATTTTCAAATACACCTTACACCTTCTTCAAATTCCAAATCCCTTCTCCTATGATCGGCATATGACTTTGCCGACTATAATCCGTTTGCAGCCGGTTCCTTATGATATGAACTTTCTCCAAAGTCTTATAATCAAATCAGGACCAAGAAATCGAAGACTCACCGACTTCAAACCACCCAATAGGAGATGTAGACCTCCTACCATACAAGGCTTCATAAGAGAGCCATGAAATGAATGGATGATGGAAACTATTATTGAGAACAAACTCCAGCAAAGGCAAGTGATATCCTCAACTTCCCTTGAAGTCAATGACACAAGCTCTAGCATATCCTCAAGTGTTGAATAATACGCTCCGCTTGACATCCATTTGGGAATGAAAAGCGGTACTGAACTTCACCTTAGTACCCAACCCTTCTTGGAATGACCTCTAAAACCTAGATGTGAATTGTGCACCCCTATCCGATGTGATGGATAACGGAATACCATGGCAACACACAATCTCACCTATGAAGACTTTGCATAAATCTTTCGCCGAATAAGTAGACTTGACGGGGAGAAAACGAGCGTACTTGGTCAACCTATCCACTACCACCCATATGGAGTCATACTGTTTTTGGTCTTTGGCAAACCTACACACAAATCTATATTGATGTCTTCCCACATTCAAGTAGGAATTTGGATTTCATGTAGTAACCACCCGTTTTGATGTTCAGATTTCACTTGTTGGCAATTTGGACACTTATCAACAAACTTCGCTATGTCCTTTTCAGCCTTCCCACCAAAACACTTCCCTAAGGTCATGATACATCTTTGTTGACCCCGGATGAATGAATAGCGGGACCATGAGCTTCCTCAGAATCTGGTTCATCAATCATCTACATTGGGAACACACAACCTCCCTTGATATTTCAAAACACCATCCCCTTAAGGAGAATGACTCATTAAACTTAGCAAGAACCGATTCTTTCAACTCAATCAATGGTTGATCAAGGTGTTTTGAACTTCACCTCAACAACTAAGGATGACTCGAATTGTGATGAACCACAACACCACCATTTGGAGAATTTTCCAATCTAACTCCAATCTACCAACCTATGAATATTCTCTATTAGGGCTTTCTTGGCTTCCTCTACATGAAACACACTACCCATGGTCATACGACTTAGAGCATCCGCCACCACATTGGCTTTTCTGGGGTGATAGAGAACACTCATGTCATAATCTTTCAATAATTCTAACCACATTCTTTGTCAGAGATTCAATTCCTTTAGAGTAAACACATATTGGAGACTTGTGGTCGGTATACACATCAAAATGAACACCAGACAATAATGCCTTCATATTTCAAGTTAAATACACATGACCGCTAACTCAATATATGAGTGGGATAGTTTCTTAATGCTTAAGTCCTAGAAGCATAGGCTCATTACTTCCATGTTGCATAAGCACACACCCCAAACCACTCGGGATGCCAATCACAATAGCACACGAAGACCTTGGTACCCTCGTGGAAGTCAACACCGACGAGCGGAATCAATCACTGTCTTCAAGAATTGGAAGCTCTTTATCATCTAGCATGCTCCGACCACCAAACTTCTTAATTTAGGGTCAAAGAGTCAAGGGAGATGCAATGGATGAAAAACATTCACAAACATTGATAATAACCCTCTAGACCCAAGAAACTCTAATGTCGGTTTGAGTCACATGGTCTAGACAACTTCTCACTGCATCCGTGTTTCCTTGGGTCAACCTCAACTCCCTCACTAGATATGATATGACCAAGAACGCCACCGACCTCAACCAAAAATCACATTGCTATACTTGGAAAACAATTGATGTCTTTTAGTACTTGCAACACTATTGTAAAATGGTTCATGTGATCACCCTCATTCTTCGAATATACCAAGATGTTATCAATGAAGACAATGACAAAGAATCTAGGTAACTACGAAACACCTTATTAATTAGGTCCATAAATGCCGCCAGAGCATTAGTGTGACCAAAGGACATTACTAAGAACTCATAGGGACCATGTATAGTACGAAATGTAGTCTTTGGTATATCCTCACCTCTCACCCTAAGTTCGTGATACCCCGATCTCAAGTCAATCGTAGAAAAGTAGCTTGGCCCTTGGAGTTGATCAGACAAGTCGTCAATCCGAGAGAGAGGATACTTTTTCTTAATAGTGAGCTTATTGAGTTGGCATTAATCAATACACATTCTTAAGGACCAATCTTTCTTCTTCACAAACAAAATAGGAGCACCCCATGGAGATATACTACGCCTAATGAAGCCTTTGTCTAGTAAATCTTTGAGTTGAGCCTTCAACTCTTTCAATTGACCGGAGCCATCTGATAAGGAAGAATTGAAAGAGAATGTTGATCCGGTAGCAAATCGATACCAAAATCAATTTCCCGTTCAGGAGGAATACCATAAAGATCATTAGGAAAGACCTCCGGAAATTCACTCAATACGGGGAGCGACTCAATGGGAAGAATTTTGGAGTTTAAACCCTGGACTCTTTCTATGTGATATAGAAAACCTTATGAGATCATTTTGCATGTTTTAGACAAGAAATGATACGACCTCTAGGAATAGAATTTCTCCCCTTCCACTCTACAACGGGTTCATTTGGAAGGTTAAACTTCACACCCTTGTTCTACAATCAAAAGAGAAAAAACAAGAAGGCAACCAATCCATACCCAAAATGATTTCAAAATCCAGCATATCAAGTTCTACTAGTTCAACATGAGAAACTTTATTGGGCAACATTATAGGACAATTTCTATACACCCTTTTTGTAACAACCACACTCACCCACCGGTGTAGACAATATATAAGGTTCAGTAAGATATCGGGTAAAATGTCAAACTTTTTGGCTACAAGAGTTGTAACAAATGTCAAGTGAGCACCGGGATCAAATAAAGCATACACATCATTAGAAAAGACTTTCAACATACCGGTCACCACATCGGGAGAGGTCTCTTGCTCACCCCTAGTGCGGAGAGAATTGAAGCAGTTCTTCTTAGGAGCATCACTAGAACCACTTTCTTGAGATTGACCACCCTTATCTTGACCTTTCACATTAGGGCAATCTCGAACCTTGTGCCTAATCTTACCACAACTAAAACACTTGTCCGTCACAATGAGGCAAGAACCATAGTGCTTCTTCCCACACTCACCACAAGATGGCCTCTTGTTTGGGGAACTAGTACCTCTTTCCTTTTGAGTCTGGGTTTGCAAACTTATCACCACGAGCCTTAGGGACTTGGATGGAACTTGATTAGAGAACCTTTCCTTGAACCCGGCTTGTCTTGGATCTTAAGACTACCTTTGAAGAACCAATCAAAAGATCTTCCCTTTTTGCTTTCCTACTCTTCCTCCTAGCCCTTGACTCTTCCACTTGTCTAGCATGAACCATGAGGCGAGAAATGTTCATATTGTCATGAAGCATAGCCGAATGACATTCTTCTTGCAAGTCTTCTGACAACCCGTGTAACAAAACGACTCATTTCATCCCTAGGATCGGAAACCAAAGAAGGATCATACTTGGAGAATTTAAGAACACTCATACCTCCTTGATGAAGGTTGATGATGTAACACTTCATAAATCCAAGACGTGTCGTAAAGCCTAACATAGGTTTCATGAAGTCTAGAAACTGTTTTTTAAGGTTAGTTTGATGAATATAAGTCATTTATGAAGTTTAGAAACCAAAACTTCCAAGAACATCCATGACGTTCGGAAGTTGGTACAAGGATGTACTAGTGTGCCTTAGCCTATTTGACTAGCTTTTAAGAGGAAATTAATGAAATTTGGTGGAAATTTGTGTAACACGTGTTAGTTATGTTTCATGGTCGAAACTTCTGGGTACGACTCCCCAAGGACCAACCAAGGGCCCTTGAGGAGGGCCCCTGCAGGTTGAGGCAACACTGCCTGGGCAGTGTGCATCGCCGGGACAACCTACGGTTCGTGTGTAGACTAACAGGGCGTGATGCCACATGTCCACACTTAGACAACTGGAGGAATACCTCGCCTGCACAAGTCTCTGAACTTACCTACGAAGTGCAGGATGGAAGGGGGCAGTCCGTCGACTCACAGACAGCCCGTCAACGGAATTCCGTCTGTGAGGGCCTTGATTTTCTGCACGTTTTTTAATTAGGTTCATTTAGTTAGTTAAGGGGTTAGGTGGTTAATTAGGGGATTAAGGGGGCCTAATTAAGTTAGTTAACCTCCTATATGAAGTCCCCAACTCCATTAAACTAATTAGAACTCCTAAAATAACTCCTCTATCTTCTCTCTTCTTTCTCTCTCTATTAAAAAACTCCATTGAAGGCTAAGTCAAGGAAGGGTATTAGGGGCTGTAAAAGGGTGATTTCATCTCCAAATCTTCACCAAATCGTTGAGGTATGAGATCTCTTCACCTTTGGGACCTCTTTCCTCAAAGGGTTCATTCAAAGTTTTTCCAAATTTAGAGTTTTCAAATGGGTTTCATTCAAATACGAATTTGAAGTTATGAATTGAGTTGTTGATGTTTTCTATAGATTATATTGAATATATTAACATGTATTTTAACTTGATAGTGGTAATTGTTGATGGTCTTTCCTAGATTGAAGAACATGATCCTAAGTCCCTAACCCTAGGTTGTGATCTTGACTTATATTATAGATTGTTCATTCAATTGACTTGGTTAAAGGTTGAATTACTACTTGATGATGTTTTTATGGTAATTATGAATGAGTTAGGATGATGTATAGTCTTTCATACTAGTTCATGAGAAGTGATCTAGTGTATGATGAATTGACTTAATCCTTAGCTTTGATGTATTATCAAATTGTGATGTAGTGATGCTTTTAGCCTTGTGATTATATTGGTTATTGAATTATGGTGATTTGGTGACCTAATTGAGTTGAATTAAAGTTTGATGGTAAGACCTTGATGATGAATGGTGAAGGAGACTTGGTAAATCTTGTGATCCCTATACTTTGCTTCAATTATGATTAATTGTGATTAAGTCATGATGATTGTGTTGGAGTATGCCTTATTTAGGATTGGTAGGGTGGTATGATAATGAATTAAATGTCTTGCTTATGGTTGTGAGGTTGATTAAGATGTAAAGTTATAAGAATGATGGTTATTACCAATGTGCCTTATTATGCAAGAGTATGTAATGTGTTAACCTTATTTATGTGGATTGTGAGGAAAGGATCATACTCATGCAATTCTTATTGAGCTATTATGATGATGATTATACAAGGGTTAGACCCTATGACCTAAACTAAGTTATGATTGATAAGTAAAGACATTAAATACATTTCAAGAAGGGACTTAGCTTAGCATCTAGTGATCTTGTATGTGAGAGGGTGACACTTTCCCACATAGGGAATGTAGGGTTCACTACGGTTCTCACGGGGTGGATAGCCTCATGACCCAAATAGGTTGTAGAGTGATGTTTCCAATGTTTCCCCAAGTTCCATAACTATGTTGCCACCATAGGAATACTAGCTAGTGGATCCACCTAGATGCTACGTTTCTTGTTAGGTTCTATCTTGGCCGGTAGACCACCTTCCATCGGTGTAAGATTTGACGACACCGGATTTCACATTAGCTCATGTGGTCTATGTTGGTTAAGGCAAGTGTTCCCTAAAGTAAAATTAAGTAATGAGGTATAAACTAACTAAAGTGACTTGAGGGGTTTGACTTAGCTTAGGTAGGGGTATGGGACTCTACCTATGCCTTGCACTAGTTTGCCTTGATAGGAGCTTTAGGAGGTTAATATTATGTATGTAAATGATGATAAATGTAATTGACCTTATATGATGATTATGATGTTTATGAACATGCTATTGGTCCTTATTGTTAAAGTATGAACTTATGTGTACTTGAAGGCTATGTTATGTGAAGTGAGCTACTATTTATGGTTCTTGTTGGGTTACTTAATTAAGTAAGGATCTGGGGCTTATCTTGGTCATTGCACTTGTTGAATTTATGAGGATTTATGATTAGTTGTCTTGCTTTGATATTCACATGATGAACTCTTAAGCATGCTCGTGATGTTATTACTTGGTGCTAGAGTTATATGAGATTATGGGTTCAAGTATGTTGGTTTGCATATAGCTTATTTGATTTGTTGAATATGTCTAAATGATTGTTATAGTTTGTTAATTGTGCATAAGTTCTTAAAGAGGTAAAATGACATGATTTAACTAAATGTCTCTTTTTAGCATGTTTTGTTGCTATATGTGTATTTTGTCTCTTACTTAGTACATGTGGCGTACTAACCCCATTTTCTTCCTTTGTCCCAAATATTTTAGGTTTCGGTCATTGAGGTTTGGTTCAAGGTGATCTAGAAGGAGGCTTGGATACTCTTATCATCCAAGTGGTAGGTCCTCATTTGGCCGAGGACGATGGCAATATTCTAACTACAAATTTTCTTAGATATTAAGACACTTATGTTTACTCTATCTTTCATTTGAGAACAAGTTGTATAAAGCCTATATGTGGCTTACTTTTATTGTTGTAGGGCTATGCCCAAGTTGATATTGTCATTCTATATGGTTATGAGATGAGACGGATTTTATGAATCTGTTCTATCTTATATATGTATGTGAAGTAAAAGTAGAAGACTAAGTAATCTTCTTATACGAAGGGTCTATGTATACTCGATAATACTACTACTACGTGTATGTAGAGGTCTATGTAAACCTCCAATTAGATATAGTTAAAAGTCTTAAATTCTTCCATATTTTTGACTTGTAAATGCAGTGATGAAAACTAAGGGGCTAGTCTTAGTCCTCAAAGAGGACGACGACGCCGGTTACGCCTAAGAGGTAAACCCGGATGTGACAAACTTGGTATCAGAGCATGAGGTTAAATATCCTTGGTAACAATGTCTTTCTCAACCACGTCTATGTAGATTCGTGTTCATAATAGTGAAGCGCGCCACACTTATTGAATAGGAATCTATATTGTCACGACCCGAAAGCACCCCCTAAAAGTTAGGGAAAACCTTTGAATCATGACCGGGCGTACTTGACCCCTTTGGGGTCTCGTACAAGCCCTCTAACTAGAATTCATAACATAAAGCATGAAAATTAGTGTGGAATTAAAACTTTTCACGATAATAATAATAAAAGAAGTCTTTCATAAATACTAAGAAATCTTATCGTCACAAGCCAACTTAAAGACACAACTTGGAATCTTAGGGACACGGCCCTTTAAAATAAAAGTAAATACATTTTTAAGTCTTAATAAAGAAACTAAGAAACATAAAACTATGTCCTCGAATATATGAGGACATACCCAATTCTTGAGAGATAGAATTCCCAAGCTTCAACTCCGATCCTCCAAAAAGTCTTCCAACCTATACTCATAAGGTATATAAAAGTATGGGGTTAGTACAACAATGTATTAAGTATGGCATATGAAAAAACATACGAAAAGGGACATTTTAGTAAAAAAATAACTTTTCATGCAATTAAAGCAATATTCATGAATCTAGAAACAAACCAACATAAGAATCGACAATCAACACTTTATGGCAACTTTACCAAAACTTAGAGTAATCAAAAGGAATATTTCAATGAACTTACTAAACTTACAGTGAAAATTGAATAAAGCATCACAGTGAACATAATGGATTCTTACAATGGAGACCTTACAGTGAATGGCACGGTCCAAGTCATATGAACTCTTTTCCTTTGAAGTTGCCCTAACCCAAGGTTATCCTAAGACTCCCTAAGGTGAGCTAAGAAGGGATTTTCATTACACCTCCCTTCAAAGCACACCAAAGCGACCCTTAAAACTACCAAATCTTAGGCTTACTTCGTTGGAAATCAAATTCACGCCCTTGGCTAACATATGCAAAACACTCATGGAAATATAGGTCATACCAAGTGCAATGTGAGAGTAGCATCCCATAATACCACCCCACTTAGTACTCCTAATGGATTCCATTTGCTCAAGTACTCCACAATAATCCTCCATAACACTACACCATAGTACTCATTCACACGGATTTCATGAAGGTACTCTTCTCCCATAGTAGGTATAGGTCACACCAAGTGCAATGTGAGAATAGCATCCCATACTACTACTCCCACTCAATGCTCCTACTCGGTAACTAATGTGGATTAAGCACTTCACGACATACATACACAAATTACTACAATATACAAGGTAATTAGTTTCAAATCAATTGTTTTGTGGGAGTTAGCTTAACCGACAAAGACCATGAGAGCTAGACATGGAATCCCGATATTAACCCCTATCGGATGAGGGATCCTTACTTGCCTAGTGTAAGTTCATGCTTCTTAGCGTTTACATGGCTTTTCCAATAGCTACACCTATGCGGGCACATAGTTAAGGGATAAGGAGATTGCTACTAAGTAACTCACTCTCTACTAACGAGGAGTACTCATCTCAAGAGGTACTTTGGATTACAACATCTCAACTCACGAAGTGCAATCCACCTCCCCTTCATATCCTCTCGGTGCTAGGCATAACTCCACGGATTCCTCAACATAATAGTCTATCTTAGAAAGCTCACTAGGAATGGAGAGTTTGCTACTAGACACTACATCTCAACTCACGAAGTGTGTCCACCTCAAGATTCCCCTTTTTGCTGAACTTGGTAGAATACAAATCTTAAAAGAGTGTGTGTATGTACATGTGCACACCTTGCATAAAATCATCGCTTCATTATCATCAAGTTCTACACATACTTTAACCTTAATTCATCAAGTTACACACTCTACGTGCTTCTCATAATCATACACTTCATTTAGACATAAACTAGATCAAACATGCAATTCAAGATACATCAAACACAATACCAGACCCATTTCCCATATATCTTCATTTCTCATATTAGACCTTCAAGATCACATACTCAAAACATACTAAGTAACATCAAGTTCGTCAATTAGCACCGCCACCCATAAGGTGGACCATACCACTCAAATAGCAATTCATAATAAGAAATATACAATGAGAGAAACTCATCAACAAATCAAACCATCATCACCCATAAGCGATTTATCAATATTTCACCATATTAAAGCCCTTAGGGCAGTAGCTACACCAACATGACAAATACAAGATGACCCAAGTTCATACCCTACTCAAATCATGCTCACATAACGCATTTTCAAGCCAAAAGTTGAAGTATGCATATACAAGAGTTTCATGGAGTTTTTAACATCAAAATCATCAATTCAAACAAAGATAAATACATTTAAACCATTAGAACTTAAATGCAAGGAGACCCACACTAAAAATCAAAGTTAGAAGAAGTTTGAGTTTAGAAACCCTTTTTGAAAACCATTTTGGGAAGTTGGGTTCTTGAATGAAAAGATATTCAAGAATGGATACCATACCTTTAAGATAATGAAACCCACTAATTTTGATGAAGAAACAAGTCCAAAGCAGCCCACCTTTCCCTCCTTGAGCCTTGGTTTCAATGGTGACATTGATAGAGTTTTCTTTTTAGAGAGTGAGTTTTCAATGTTGAAGTGAGGGGGTCTTGTCTAGGTCTAGGGTTTAAAACTCATTTAATATAACCTAAAAATCCCTTAACAAACCGTACAAACTCTTATTTAGACGTGGGGTGAATTTACAAATTCACATTCACCCCTGACTTGGCAAAAAAAATCTGCGCACAGGGACGAGGCTTGCGACGACTTGCTTGTGACGGGGCGACACGGGTGCAACGGCCCGTCCTGACCATCCGTTGCAAACTTCAGAGGATTGCGAAGGGTCCCCTCTACACCCTTGAACAAGTCCCCCATGAGGGAACCTTGTGACGGGGCGTCACAGCCATGACTGGCCATCCACTGCTCCGTCGCCAAGGCTGCCTGGGATAGCCTGCTTACCAGGTTTTGGGTTCCTTCCTCAAGGACCCTTCGATGGTCCTTGGGGATAATTTCCCGTACGTTTCCATCACAAATATGATCAGCTATAAGTTTAACACCTCTCACATGAATTTCATCCAAAACGAACACATAAAACTCGATGAAACTCGTCTAGACGTACAAGGTCGACTCAAGGCATATCTTTCGAATGCCTTGGACGTTCTTGGTCGTTTGACCTCTAAACTTCACGAAACTTTGCACTCTGCCTAAGGACACTAAAATAACTCCGTTTAACTTAAATCCGACTCAAGAAACAATCATGGGGCTCTAGTTCATCTTAGTTCATTTTGGGGCGTTATATTCTCCCCCACTTGGAATAACATTCGCCCTCGAATGACACTTAAATTTTTAAGAACAACAAGGACTCTCTTAGCATCATATAATGCACTTATATCATAATCAAAACATCGACAATCAAAGTATCAATTAGCAAGGAACATCATTTCACACTTTCAACACTTATCAACATAGACAACTTTTGCCAAACTGACAAAGTCAAAACTCAACCTTAAACTTCTTTTATGGAGGAACTACCTTCTACAACCTTAAACATGCTCATATACAACAATTTTGCACATATTTAAACTTCACTTAAGGCAAGGCAAATTTTTCTCAAATTGCAAATTTTTCACAGTGAACATTCACTGTAACACTGCCAAACATACAAAACTCTCAAAATTCCACTCTTTGAGCAATTTATCAAGATGACATGATCATATGAACTATAAAACCATATAAACTCATCTCATAACACAAAAGGAACAATAACAAGGAGTTGAGACTTACCAAAACCATCAATCCGGATTAATTATCCTTTCTAGCCCCCATCCCATAGGAAGGGTTCTTATTGGGAGCATTAGGATCTAGGGAAGCTTGATTGACATCTCTCCCCCTTGATTTAAGGTTTGGGCAGTCCCTCATCTTGTGGCCTTTATTACCACACGCAAAACAACCATCCGTTTGGGCAAGACACTTACCCCCATGTTGCTTTGCCACAAGTAGGGCACCTAGCCCTTTCATAGGAATGACCACCACCTTGAGAAGATTGATTTGGAGCCCTATCCTTGTTTCCCATAGAAGAATCTTGGGGATAAAACTCTTCTTAGGCCTTTGGTGACTAGAATCATCCGACCTAGGTCTCTTACCCTCTTGCCTTATCTCCCTAATTTTGGACTCCTCAATTTGTTGCGCATAAACCATGAGCCTAGAGATATCCATGTCATTAAGAAGCATAGCCGTACGACACTCTTTTTCCACCAAGCTAGACACGCCCATCACAAACTTGTTCATCCTAGCCCTAGGGTTGTGCACCATGGTTGGGGCATACTTAGAGAGTTGGGTGAATTTGAGAGAGTACTCTTGCACACTCATTCCCCCTTGACGGAGGTTCATGAATTCAACCATCTTCTTCTCCCTCCACTCTAAAGGAAAGAATCTATCTAGGAAAGCCTCTTTGAATTCCTCCCAATCAACCGGTCCTCTTTCTAAGGGTCTCTCGCCCCTCCATTGCTCATACCACACTTAAGCAACATCCTTAAGTTGGTAAGCGGCCAATTCCGCTTTCTCCCTTGGGGTCACACCCATAGCATCTACCACCTTGAAAACCTCATCTATGAAGCCTTGTGGATCTTCATCCACCTTAGTGCCATGAAAAGTAGGAGGGTTCATCCTCATGAAATCCCGAATCCTAGAAGCGGGAGTACTAGCATTTGGTTGGGGCCTATCTCCTAGGTTAGCTTGGCCCACAAAGTGATTGTTGACAACTTGAGCTTGAGCCGTCATGAGTTCGGTCAAGTTCATTAGGGCAGCCCTCAACTCCGCATTAGTCATATCACCCTCAACAAAAGGAGCTTGAGGCATAGGAGGCACTTGAGGTCCTTGAGGTTCCGGAGGCACTTGAGGTTCTTGAAGAGGAACCTCCTCATTTTCCTCCCCTAAGCCAACAATAGGAACTTGGTCAACACGGGGAAGGACTCTCTCTTTTGGTACACCTCCCTCCTCCCTTCTAGCGGTCGATCTCCTCGTATTCATGTCTTAAAAACACAAAAAAAAGAGGTTGAGAATAGACACCTTATATACTCAACTCTAAGGCACGATACTAGAATAGAGAAGAAAGTGAAACTTCTAGCATCCTATAGCCTCTTGTCCATGGATGTGTCGCGACTCACACCAATGACCAAGATACTACTAGATGTGGCATGTGAGACTTTCAGACCTTAAACTATTTCCCAAAACCTTATGCTCTGATACCAAGTCTGTCACGACCCAAAAGCACCCCCTAAAAGTTAGGGAAAACCTTCGAATCATGACCGGGCGTACTTGACCTCTTTGGGGTCTCGTACAAGCCCTCTAACTAGTATTCATAACATAAAGCATGAAAATTAGTGCGGAATTAAAACTTTTCACGATAATAATAATAAAAGGAGTCTTTTAATAAATACTAATAAATCTTATCGTCACAAGCCAACTTAAAGACACAACTTTGAATCTTAGGGAAACGGACCTTTACAATAAAAGTAAATACATTTTTAAGTCTTAATAAAGAAACTAAGAAGCATAAAACTATGTCCTCGAATATATGAGGACATATCCAATTCTTGAGAGATAGAATTCCCAAGCTTCAACTCCGATCCTCCAAAAAGTCTTCCAACCTATACTCATAAGGTATATAAAAGTATGGGGTTAGTACAACAATGTACTAAGTATGGCATATGAAAAAACATATGAAAAGGAACATTTTAGTAGAAAAAATAACTTTTCATGCAATTAAAGCAATATTCATGAATCTAGAAACAAACCAACATAAGAATCGACAATCAACACTTTATGGCAACTTTACCAAAACTTAGAGCAATCAAAAGGAACATTTCAATGAACTTACTAAACTTACAGTGAAATTGAATAAAGCATCACAGTGAACATAATGGATTCTTACAATGGAGACCTTACAGTGAATGGCACGGTCCAAGTCATATGAACTCTTTTCCTTTGAAGTTGCCCTAACCCAAGGTTATCCTAAGACTCCCTAAGGTGAGCTAAGAAGGGATTTTCATTACACCTCCCTTCAAAGCACACCAAAGCGACCCTTAAAACTACCAAATCTTAGGCTTACTTCGTTGGAAATCAAATCCACGCCTTTGGCTAACATATGCAAAACACTCATGGAAATATAGGTCATACCAAGTGCAATGTGAGAGTAGCATCCCATACTACCACTCCCACTTAGTACTCCTAATGGATTCCATTTGCTCAAGTACTCCACAATAATCTTCCATAACACTACACCATAGTACTCATTCACACGGATTTCATGAAGGTACTCTTCTCCCATAGTAGGTATAGGTCACACCAAGTGCAATGTGAGAATAGCATACCATACTACTACTCCCACTTAATGCTCCTACTCGGTAACTAATGTGGATTGAGCACTTCACGACATACATACACAAATTACAACAATATACATGATAATTAGTTTCAAATCAATTCTTTTGTGGGAGTTAGCTTAACCGACAAAGACCATGAGAGCTAGACATGGAATCCCGATATTAACCCCTATCGGATGAGGGATCCTTACTTGCCTAGTGTAAGGTCATGCTTCTTAGCGTTTACATGGCTTTTCAAATAGCTACACCTATGCGGGCACGTAGTTAAGGGATAAGGAGATTGCTACTAAGTAACTCACTCTCTACTAACGAGGAGTACTCATCTCAAGAGGTACTTTGGATTACAACATCTCAACTCACGAAGTGCAATCCACCTCCCCTTCATATCCTCTCGGTGCTAGGCATAACTCCCCACGGATTTCTCAACATAATAGTCTATCTTAGAAAGCTCACTAGAATGGAAAGGTTGCTACTAGACACTACATCTCAACTCACGAAGTGTGTCCACCTCAAGATTCCCCTTTTTGCTCAACTTGGTAGAATACAAATCTTAAAAGAGAGTGTGTGTGTACATGTGCACACATTGCATAAAAGCATCGCTTCATTATCATCAAGTTCTACACATACTTTAACCTTAATTCATCAAGTTACACACTCTACGTGCTTCTCATAATCATACACTTCATTTAGACATAAACTAGGTCAAACATGCAATTCAAGCTACATCAAACACAATACAAGACCCATTTCCCATATATATTTATTTTGCATATTAGAACTTCAAGATTACATACTCAAAACATACTAAGTAACATCAAGTTCGTCAATTAGCACCGCCACCCATAAGGTGGACCATACCACTCAAATAGCAATTCATAATAAGAAATATACAATGAGAGCAACTCATCAACAAATCAAACCATCATCACCCATAAGCGATTTATCAATATTTAACCATATTAAATCCCTTAGGGCAGTAGCTACACCAACATGACAAATACAAAAAGACCCAAGTTCATACCCCTCAAATCATGCTCACATAACCCATTTTCAAGCCAAAAGTTGAAGTATGCATATACAAGAGTTTCATGGAGTTTTTAACATCAAAATCATCAATTCAAACCAAGATAAATACATTTAAACCATTAGAACTTAAATGCAAGAAGACCCATACTAAAAATCAAAGTTAGAAGAAGTGTGAGTTTAGAAACCCTTTTTGAAAACCATTTTGGGAAGTTGGCTTCTTGAATGAAAAGATATTCAAGAATGGATATCATACCTTTAAGAGAAGGAAACCCACTAATTTTTATGAAGAAACAAGTCCAAAGTAGCCCTCCTTTCTCCTTGAGCCTTGGCTTCAATGTTGACTTTGAGAGAGTTTTCTTTTTAGAGAGAGAGTTTGAATGTTGAAGTGAGGGGGTCTTGTCTAGGTCTAGGGTTTAAAACTCATTTAATATAACCTAAAAATCCCTTAACAAACCGTCCAAACTCTTATTTAGTCGTGGGGTGAATTTACAAATTCACCCCTGATTTGGCAGAAAAATCAACGCACAGGGACGAGGCTTACGACGACCTGCTTGTGACGGGGCATCACGGGTGCAACGGCCCGTCCTGACCATCCGTTGCAAACTTCACAGGCTTGACAAGGGTTCCCTCTACACCCTTGAAAAATTCCCCCATGACGGAACCTTGTGACGGGGCGTCACAGCCATGACTGGCCGTCGACTGCTCCGTCACCAAGGCTGCCTGGGACAGCCTGCTTACCAGGTTTTGGGTCCTTCCTCAAGGACCCTTCGATAGTACTTGGGGATAATTTACCGGACGTTTCCAACACAAACATTATCATCTATAAGTTTAACACCTCTCACATGAATTTTATCCAAAACAAACACATAAAACTCGACGAAACGCGTCTAGACATACAAGGTCGACTCAAGGCATATCTTTCGAACGCCTTGGACATTTGACCTCCAAACTTCACGAAACTTTGCACACTGCCTAAGGACACTAAAATAACTCCGTTTAACTTAAAGTCGACTAAAGAAACAATCATGGGGCTGTAGTTCATCTTAGTTCATTTTGGGGCGTTATATATATGATTCTTAGGAATGTCTCTCTTTCTTGGAAATCCAATGTCGTGCCTCTAGAGTAACTATTATGTGCTGTCACATAAACCTTGTATTTTTGTTATAGGCAATGAATACTCAAAGGAATGCGGCTCAAAGGATTGAGGAGGAGGTTGCTAATGCGGGAGCTCGTCCCCATGTTGATCAAGATCCTCCACTTGAAGAGGAAGTTAATGTTGAACAAGTTAAGGCAAATCCTCCACCTTTGGCGGAAGGTGAAATAAGGGTTATCCTCATCCATATCGCCCAAGCCATTACTACTCAAGATCAAGCCGCTACTATTCAAACCCAAGCTATTACGGACCAAGCTAATCGGGAATCCGTACCCCGAGCTCCTCAACAACTCACTACCACGACATCTCGTTTAAGGGACTTCACTTGGATGAAGCCTCCTACTTGTTATGGGTCAAGGGTGGATGAAGACCCCCAAGAGTTCATCGATAAAGTCTATAAGATACTCTTTTCCATGGAGTTAAGCACTAGTGAGAAGGTCGATTTAGCCACATATCAACTCAAAGATCTGGCTCAAACTTGGTATGTCTAATGGAGGGACAATAGGCAACTTTGGGGTGGACCGGTGACTTGGGAGATTTTAACGAAGGCATTCCTTGATCGGTTCTTTCCTAGGGAGATGAGGGAAGCTAAAGTAGTGGAGTTCATCAACCTTCGTCAAGGAGGTATGAGTGTTCTTGAGTATTTCATGAAATTTACTCAATTGTAAAAAATATGCTCCTTCTTTGTTTTCTGATCCTAGAGATGAAATGAGCCATTTTGTGACGGGGGTGTCAAAAGACTTGGAAGAGAAGTGTCATTCGGATATGCTACATGACAACATGAACATCTCTTGTCTTATGGTGCAGACTAGGCAAGTATAAGAGGCAACGAATAGGAGGAAAAGTAGAGATGTGAAAAGGGCAAGATCTTATGATGGTAGTTCTTCAAAGAATAGGCTTGAGATCCAAGACAATCCTAGGTTCAAAAAGAGGTTCTCAAGTCAAGTTCTAACCTAATTCCCTAGGGCTCGCAATGAAAAGGGTGCAAACCCTAAGCCTAAGAAGGGAAGAGGTACTAGTTCACCTAATGAGAAGCCAACGTGCGGTGAGTGTGGAAAGAAGCATTATGGTGCTTGCCTCATAGGGAAATATAATTGCTTTGGTTGTGGGAAAGATGGGCACAAGGTTCGAGATTGACCTAACGTGAAGGGCCAAGACAAGAGTGGTCAAGCTCAAGCAAGTGGTTCAGATGAGGCTGAAAGAAGAACCTCTTTTATGCTCTCCGCTTTAGGGGTGAGCAAGAGACTTTTCCTGACGTGGTGACCGGTATGTTAATAGTCTTTTCTATTGATGTTTATGATGTACTTGACCCGGGAGCTACTTTGACTTTCGTTACACCTCTTGTAGCTAAAAAGTTTGATACTTTACCCGATATTTTTCATGAACCCTTTCTAGTGTCTACTCCGGTGGGTGAGTCGGTAGTTGCAAAGAGGGTATATAGGAATTATCCTATCATGTTTCCCAATAGAGTTTCCAATGTTGATCTAGTAGAACTAGATATGCTTGATTTTGATATCATTTTGGGTATGGATTAGTTGCATTCTTGTTTTGCCAATATTGATTGTAGAACAAGGGTTGTGAGATTTAAATTTCCCAAATAAACCAGTAGTTGAGTGGAAGGGGGGAGTTCTATTCCTAGAGGTTGTATCATTTCTTGTTTAAAAGCTTGCAAAATGATCTCTAAGGGCTGCCTATATCATATAGTGAGAGTCCAAGATCTTGACTTGAAATTTCTCCCATTGAGTCGGTCCCCGTAGTGATGAATTTCCGGAGGTCTTCCCTAATGACCTCCCCGGCATTCCTCCCTAACGGGAAATTGATTTTGGTATTGATTTGCTACCGAAAACAAACCCCATTTCAATTCCTCCTTATCGGATGACTCTGGCCGAATTGAAGGAGTTGAAGGCACAACTCAAGTATTTACTAGACAAGGGTTTAATAAGGCCTAGTATATCGCCATGGGGTGCTCTGTTTTGTTTGTAAAGAAGAAAGATGGGTCCTTGAGGATGTGTATTGAGTACTGCCAACTCAACAAGGTCACTATTAAGAATAAGTATCCTCTCCCTCAGATTGATTATTTGTTTGATCAACTCTAAGGGACAAGCTACTTTTCAAATATTGACTTGAGATCGGGGTATCACCAACTTAGGGTGAGTGGTGAGGATATACCAAAGACGGCATTACGAACTAGATATGTCCATTATGAGTTAATAATTATGTCCTTTGGTCTCACTAATGCTCCGGCTGCATTTATGGACCTAATGAATAGGGTGTTTTGAAGTTACCTAGATTCATTTGTCATTGTCTTCATTGACGACATCTTGGTATATTCCAAAAATGAGAGTGATCATATGGGTCATTTGAGGGTGGTATTGCAAACCCTTAAAGAGCATCATTTGTTTGCCAAGTACAGCAAATGTGAGTTTTGGTTGAGGTCGGCAACATTTCTTGGTCACATCATCTCTACTGAAGGAGTTGAGGTAGATCCAAGGAAGAAGGAGGAGGTAAGAAGTTGGCCTAGACCGTTGACTCCAACCGACATTAGGAGTTTCTTGGGTTTAGCGGGTTACTATCGGAGGTTTGTGGACGGTTTTGCATCCATAGCATCTCCTTGACTACGTTTGTAACATTCCGAAGAATTACATGTCTAGTGAAGAGACCAATAGGTCTTTAAGAATGCGTATTGGGGATACGTAGGCATCCCAATGGCCAATATTGAGAAATATTGGGCATAGTATAGAAAATTGGCTAAGGGGAGTTAGCCAATTTCTATATAATACCCAAATAAGAAAAATATTGGGCATATTAGAAATATTGGCTTAAAGGGGTGTTAGACAATTTTCTAACATTAATGAGCTTGTTTAAGAATTGTACCTGCAATAAAGACCCTAATGTAAAAACATAGATTTCCAAGTATTCATTGAGGTATGAGGCATCCAAGTGTCAAGCCTAGATACCATAGCACATGACCATTTAAAATGATCATGTAAATTAAGCAGTGCCCAAGGACATGGTGAGGGTCCTCGGAACAATAAGTAAACATTCCAAAATGAACCATAATATAGTTAGTTAGGAAAGTACAACCAACCCATGTGAAAGAACATGTGCAAGACATGTGAAGAAGTGGCCAAAGGAGGGGACCACCCTAACCGAATTCGGTTAGGGTAGTTAGGGGAAAAACGTGCACAAGGGACCACTCCATGTGGGGCCTAACTTCCTAACTATTTCTAGACTCTAACCTACTGCCCTAAATATCTAAATAACCTAGGACCAAAAGAAATAAACTAATAGTGCACCCGACAACCTAGGACTAAACCGGGTTGACACTAACCTAGTACTAGTTGAAGAGACAACCTAGTAGCTAACCTAGGATGGTCAAAAAAGTTAGCTATGGTCCTAAAAACTTAGGGGTACTTTATTAATTCCCCTAGGTTACCTAATAATTAATTTAGGAACTTAATTAATTAATTTAAAAGGGCTAAAACCGAAACTACAAAGGAAATTTCCATATTTCGGTTAAGACAAGAAAGGGACAACCTAGTACCTAACCTAGGATGGTCCAAAGAGTTAGTTAAGGTCCTAAAACCCTAGGTATACTTTAGTAATTACCCTAGGCTACTTAATTAATTAATTTAGCAACTTAATTAATTAATTTGAAGGGCAAAACCGAAATCACAAAGCAATTTCCAGATTTTGGTTAAAACAAGAAAAAGACAACCTAGTACCTAACCTAGGATGGTTCAAAGGATTGGTTATGGTCCTAACGACTTAAGGGTACTTTAGTAATTAACTTAGGTCACCTAATTGATTAAATTAACAATTTAATTAATTAGTTTAAATGATCAAAATGAAATTCTTTCACTAACCTAGTACAACTCAAGAAACATCCTAGTACTTAACCTAGGTTGATCAAAAGGGTTAATTTTGGTTCCAATGACGTAGGGGTACTTTAGTACTTATACTAGGTCCCTAAATTAATTAAATTAAGGATTTAATTAAATAATATAAATTCAAAATGTTGACCAAAACCATAGTCAACACCAATTTCCAGATTTGACTAAGTATTGTGTTTTCCTAGTTCTAGTCAATCTAGGAGGGGATTTTTAGTAATTAATTTATTTATTTAATTAATTAACTTATTGATCCTTAGTTGTATAATTAAAGATAAGTTCTTAAAACTAAAAATCATGTTCAAACTCATAGAAGAAAAAGGACGCAAAAACAGTAAGCAACGAACGCAAGAAAAAGGCAGAAAATTTATCGATTTCTCTAGGGCAATTTCAAGGTTTCGTTCAAGGTAATCTTCGTAGATTAAGTTCTACATAAGGTATGGGTTTATCTCCTGGACTGTTTTCTCCAAGAGAACTTACTTTCGAATGATTCAAAGATCTGGAAAACTAGGGTTGTTTCCCGTCGTTCTTGTCGAACTCCTTTCCCTAGTATCCTTGTTACGATTTCAATGTTGAGTAGGTTAAAAATCATGTTGTTGGTATGTGGTGTTGGCTGATATTAATGTGTATGGTTTTTGATTAAATAATGATTGAATTAACCTATTAATTGGACTCGTTTGATGCTAAGTGTTATTATGTGAATTAAAAGAATGATACTATGTTAAAGATATGTCTGAAAATATTATGTATGAAGATTTTACGGTTTGTTGTGCATGCTTGATGTTAATATGACGTTATGAAGATGATATATTCATCAAATGCTAATATGATGATGTCCAAGATGTTTAAAAACGTTATGCCTAAAATTATGTTATAAGATTGGCTAAAAAGATCTCCATGAAATCATAATTTGAGTGATTGTTGGCTTATGCCAATAAAATGGCTAACAATACATTGTCCAAAAGGGATGCAAGCAAATGACTATAATGTTATGATTAATAATTGAATTGGATAATGAATAAGGTATAATAAAATATAACTTTGGCAATGCCAACAAAGAAGTTATGAATTCTATAGCCAATTGTTTATGCCAATACTAATCATATGCCAATCTTGTGTAGCCAAAATAATGAAATGAGATCTCCAGTAGTTCTAAAGTAATTCAATGAATCCATACCCATGGGCATGCCATTCATTGGGACAACTCCCAACATGCTCTAAAAGAATGAACTATGAACACATGTAACTCATTGAAAGAAGTGCTCATCGTCCATAAACGATGAAATGAATCAACTACACTAAAGTAAAGAAGTAACGTGAGTTATAACATAATTAAAGGGGTCTAAATTAAGTAAGTGAACAAAATGAGGTGTTAAAGGGAGTGAGATAAGTCTTACTTACACCTAAGCTACTATGTTAAAAGAATACTCATGAATGAAGGTGTTAGAATGTGTGAGACTAGTATCATTAACACCTAAGGATGATATGTAAGGAAATTCACATTCATCAGTGTAAAGTAAGGATGATATGTAATGACAATTCACATTTCATCAATGTAAAGTAAGGATGACAAGTCATCAAAAGAGTAAATAAATCTCCATCACATTCTATATATAAGTGTAAGGACAATTCACACTTAATACGTAACGAAGAGATGAGAAATCATCTAATGATCTACGATTACCTCATTCTAGAAGCAAGCTTCGATGATGTATGAGTTAAATGTAAATAGGAACTTTAAATTGAGCACCGATAGGCTAGTTATGAGTGGTAATGCCTTATTTCGGGAAGGGCAGAGGGTCACGTAATTCTCATGAGATGAGACTGTCCACCAAGGTGGGTATGGGTCTCCCTAAATCTCCTAGTCTTTGAACTATGCTTCCAACATAGGGAACTAGCCAGTGGTTTTCCACCTAAGCAAGCTTAGGATGTTTTGGTTTCACCTTGGCCAGTGACTCCACCTCTTTTCGGTGTGGGGAAGACACCGGATTTCATGAGCTCACATGATCTATGTCGGTTAAAGTTGGAGTTCCTCAACGTATGAAAGATAATGAAATAAACGATACCGAAGGTGTTTGTGCAAGACAATCAGGAGGTGAAATCAGATTCAAGTAATAACATTAGGTCATTCTTGGTCATTGCACTTCATGATCCCGATGAGAGTCTTAAACTTCATCCTAGGTATAGCTGGTGTTTACATCAGCCTACGAAAGAATGAAATGAATAATGTGAAGTACGAATGAACGAATGAAGCAGACTTTGTGTTTGCTAAAGAAGGCCCTCGGGTTGAGGTCCCATATGTTGGGTCCTCACTTGAGTTGTCTTAATGCTATATCAACGATTCCAAGGTCTCGTGTATATGAAATGTATAATTATAAAATATGAAAGTAATGAAATCAATGGAATAATCAATACAGAATGACTTATGAAATGTAATGAATACTTGATGTAATGAATAACTTGTTGTAAGGATAGTCAAATCGTGTCCAATAAAGTTTACAATAAGTAAAGGGCATAGCTAATAATGAATCTCCATGTTATGAAAATGATAAAGCCAAATAAATTGGCTTATAATGACTTTATATAATTGGCAAAAGATATTAGCCAAATAATATTGGCTTATAACGACTTCTTACTTTAGGTCAATAATACAGTAATATGACTAGTCACTAAAGATATGTTTATAAAGAATTCATGCCCAAAGTAATCAAAATCATAAGCTTTAATGATATGCCCCAAAACTATGCACATGATGCAATCAACTAAAGAATGAGTATAGTTAATAAGTATTGACTTATAAATATATTCATGCCCCAAATTGTAGTTAAATCATTTCCTTAATCTCTTGAATTACTTACTTGATTCATTGTGGGTATGAGACTAAAATGAATCATTGCACTTGCAAGTAAAACATAGGACCAAAGGAATTATTGAACTACACAGCAAGAACAAGAAAAGACTGAAAAATAATCTAAGTGTACAAAGAGGAGCTCTCGGCTTAGAGGATTAAAATCTCAAATCTTCGCTCGAGTTGTTCTAAAATTATGTTGAGAATACTAACGTCTTGTAATCATATAGAAAATGAATTGTGTGCTTTGAATGCTTTAAAATACATCATATTCATACCATAATTCACAACTAACGAATTAGGATAGTCTAATGACTAGACTTTCCAGAAATGGCATGTTGCTTAGGAAGAGCTTTCATTGATCATACATAGATTTATGTGTATGTGTGCATACACCCATACTTAGTACAAGTGGTGTACTAACACCCTACTATTTACTATTTTTATAGGTGCAGGTCAGAGGACAGATTAACGACACTTGCAGCGGTTTGGACTTCAGCATTTGTCCAAACCATTTGGTAAATCCTCTTGATTTCGAGGATGCTACAGTCTTAGTCTAGCTTTAGATATACACATAGCTAGTGGATGTTTTCCCTAGCGTTTCTTTCACATTTCATTTTGAACTTTTTGATGTAAGGACGTTTTGGCAACTTAATATATTCTATTCATCGTTTGTTTTGAAATGTTCTTGATATTATATGGTTGTCTATTGATGTTTATCTTAGTATATAATGCTTAATACGTAATGACTATATGAAGTCTAAGTAAACTTCATACGTATAAAAAGTTTTAAATTTTCCGCAAATTTGACTAGATGAATGTGATGAATGCAAGATGAGGCTTGTCGGCGACCTCTGAGAGGTTAACGACGCCAGTGGTGATTCGGATTCAAGAATACGGGTCTTTACAAACTTGGTATCAGAGCATGAGGTTAAATTACCTAGGATCTAAAGCTCAACACAACCACGTTAAGTAGTTTCTACCTTATGGTTGTGAAGCGCGCCACAATCATGACTTAGAGACTACGCGATGGTAGGAAATCTTACCTTCTTCTACTCTTTATCGTGCCATCTAGAGCTTTGACACTTTGTGTCATTATAAGTATCTAACTTCATTCTTGTGTGAACGCGTAGAAGAATGCACACAAGAATTAGGATGCCAAGTGGTCTAAGGCGCCAGACTCAGGATCTGGCCTTCCCAAGAAGGGCCATAATGGAAATGCCCAATGTGGACAAAAGACGTGTGGTGAGTGTGGCTATTCACATGGAGGTGAATGCATGGTAATGTCTAAAAGCCTGCTATGAGTATTGATGAGGAGGAGAAGGATAATTTGGCTGCATACCAACTCAAGAATATGGCTTAGGCATGGATTTGCTCCATAAGTGTTATGCTACCATAGACTATAAAACCAGGGTAGTAAGGATTCAGTTGCCAAATGAGTTAGAGTATAAATTGGAAGGGCGTCGTTCAATCCAACAAAGCCATATAATTTCAATGCTTAAGGCCAACAAGATTTTATCTAAGGTGTTATATATACTCCTCCTAAGTCTGGTTTATGTTTAAGAAAACTCTAAGTTTAAGTGCTTTAGTCGATTTGGTGTGATAGGTCACTAATCGTATGTCTTATAATAGCACTATGTGAGTTAAAACGAAGTTATGTTTGCATTTCATGTGTTGTTTTTGTGTAGCATAGACATGTTTCCTGTGTTGCATGATTTGTGATGTGCATTAAGTTAAGTGTGATTGAGAAGAAAATTCCCAACATCAAATATAAACCTTTGAATAAGCTTGAATGATATGCATCATCCAAATAAGTGTGAATCTGATATTCACAAAAGAAAAACGTTTAAGTATGATAAAGTAACCTTCGGAAGTCACCCTCTTTGTTTAAATGACGTGTAAGTGTCACTCGAGGAAAATGTTCCTAAGGGGGGATAATGTAACATTCCGGAAAATTACATGTCTAGTGAAGAGCCGAATAGGTCTTTAAGAATGTGTATTGGGGATACGTAGGCATCCCAATGCCCAATATTGATAAATATTGGGTATAGTATAGAAAATTGGCTAAGAGGTGTTAGCCAATTTCTATATAATACCCAAATAAGCAAAATATTGGGTATATTAGAAATATTGGCTTAAAGGGGTGTTGGCCAATTTTCTAACATTAATGAGCTTGTTTAAGAATTGTACCTGCAATAAAGACCCTAAGCTAAAAACATAGATTTTCAAGTATTCACTAAGGTATGAGGCATCCAAGTGTCAAGCGTAGATACCATAGCACATGACCATTTAAAATGATCATGTAAAATAAGCAGTATCCAAGGACATGGTGAGGGTCCTTGGGACAATAAGTAAACATTCCCAAATGAACCATAAATAATAGTTAGTTAGGAAAGTACAACCAACCCATGTGCAAGCACATGTGAAGAAGTGGCCAAAGGAGGGCACCACCCTAAAAATCATGTTCAAAGTCATAGAAAAAAAAAGGACGCAAAAACAGTAAGCAACGAACGCAAGAATAAGGTAGAAAATTTCTCGATTTCTCTAGGGTGATTTCAAGGTTTCTTCAAGGTTTCGTTTAAGGTAATCTTCGTAGATTAAGTTTTACATAAGGTATGGGTTTCTCTCCTGGACTTTTTTCTCCAAGAGAACTTTCTTTCGTATGATTCAAAGATCTTGAAAACTAGGGTTTTTTCCCGTCGTTCTTGTCGAACTCCTTTCCCTAGTATCCTTGTTACGATTTCAATGTTGAATATGTTAGAAATCATGTTGTTGGTATGTGGTGCTGGCTGATCTTAATGTGTATGGTTTTTGATTAAATAATGATTGAATGAACCTATTAATTGGACTCGTTTGATGCTAAGTGTTATTATGTGAATTAAAAGAATGATACTATGTTAAAGATATGTCCGAAAATGTTATGTATGAAGATGTTACGGTCTGTTGTGCATGCTTGCTTTTAATATGACGTTATGAATATGATATATTCATCAAAAGCTAATATGATGATGTCCAAGATGTTTAAAAACGTTATGCCTAAAGATATGTTATAAGATTGGCTAAAAAGATCTCCATGAAATCATAATTTGAGTGATTGTTGGCTTATGCCAATAAAATGGCTAACAATACATTGTCCAAAAGGGATGCAAGCAAATGGCTATAATGTTATGATTAAAACTTGAATTGGCTAATGAATAAGGTATAATAATGTAAGCATGAATGAATATAACTTTGGCTTATCCCAATAAAGAAGTTATGAAGTCTATAGCCAATTGTGTATGCCAATCTTGTGTAGCCAAAATAATGAAATGACATCTCCAGTAGTTCTAAAGTAATTCAATGAATCCATACCCAATGAAGACTCCCAACATTCTCTAAAAGAATGAACTATGAACACATGTAACTCATTGAAAGAAGTGTTCATCGTCCATAATTGATGAAATGAATCTACTACACTAAGGTAAAGAAGTAACGTGAGTTATAACATAATTAAAGGGGTCTAAATTAAGCAAGTGACCAGAATGGTGTGTTAAAGGGAGTGAGATAAGTCTTACTTACACCTAAGCTACTATGTTAAAAGAATACTCACGAATGAAGGTGTTAGAATGTGTGGGACTAGTCTCATTAACACCTAAGGGTGATATGTAAGGACAATTCACATTCAACAATGTAAAGTAAGGATCATATATAAGGACAATTCACATTTCATCAATGTAAAGTAAGGATGACAAGTCATCAAAAGAGTAAATAAATCTCAATCACATTCTATATATAAGTGTAAAGACAATTCACACTTAATACGTAAAGAAGAGATGAGAAATCATCTAATGAGCTATGATTACCTCATGCTAGAAGAAAGCTTCGATGATGTATGAGTTAAATGTAAATAGGAACTTTAAACTGAGCACCGATAGGCTAGTTATGAGTGGTGATGCCTTCTTTCGGGAAGGGCGGAGGTTCACGTAATTATCATGACATGAGACTGTCCACCAAGGTGGGTATGGTTCTCCCTAAATCTCCTAGTCTTTGAACTATGCTGCCAACATAGGGAACTAGCCAGTGGTTTTCCACCTAAGCGAGCTAGGGATGTTTTGGTTTCACCTTGGCCAGTGACTCCACCTCTTTTCGGTGTGGGGAAGACACCGGATTTCAGGAGCTCAGATGATCTATGTCCGTTAAAGTTGGAGTTCCTGAAAGTATGAAAGATAATGAAATGAACGATACCGAAGGTGTTTGTGCAAGACAATCAGGAGGTGAAATCAGATTCATGTAATGACAATAGGTCATTCTTGGTCATTGCACTTCATGATCCCGATGAGAGTCTTAAACTTCATCCTAGGTATAGCTGGTGTTAACATCAGCCTACGAATGAATGAAATAAATAATGTGAAGTATGAACGAGCGAATGAAGCAGACTCTGTGTTTGCTAAACAAGGCCCTCGGGTTGAGGTCCCATATGTTGGGTCCTCACTTGAGATGTCTTAATGCTATATCAACGATTCCAAGGTCTCGTTTATATGAAATGTATAATATATAAAACATGAAAGTAATGAAATCAATGGCATAATCAATAGAATGGCTTATGAAATGTAATGAATAGTTGATGTAATGAATAACTTGTTGTAAGGATAGTCAAATCGTGTCCAATAAAGTTTACAATAAGTAAAGGGCATAGCTAATAATGAATCCTCATGTTATGAAAATGATAAAGCCAAAGAAATTGGCTTATAATGACTTTATATAATTGGCAAAAGATATTAGCAAAATAAGATTGGCTTATAACGACTTCTTACATTAGGCCAATAATACAATAATAGGAATACTCACTAAAGATTGGTTTATAAAGAATTCATGCCCAAAGTAAGAAAGATCATAAGCTTTAATGATATGCCCAAGAACTACGCACATTATGCAATCAACTAAAGAATGAGTATAGTCAATAAGTATTGACTTATAGATATATTCATGCCCCAAATTGTAGTTAAATCATTTCCTTAATCTCTTGAATTAGTTACTTGATTCATTATGGGTATGGGACTAAAATGAGTCATTGAACTTCTAAATAAAACATTGGACCAAAGGAGTTACTGAACTACACAACAACAAGAAGAAAAAGATTGAAAAATAATCTAAGTGTACAAAGAGGAGCTCTCGGGCTAGAGGATCAAAATCTCGAATCTTCGCTCAAGTTATTCTAAAATTATGTTGATGATACTAATTTCTTGTAATCATATTGAAAATGAGTTGTGTGCTTTGAATGATTTAAAATACATCATATTCATACCACAATTCACAAATAACAAATTAAGAAAGTCTAATGACTAGACTTTCCAGAAATGACATGTTTGTTTGGAAGAGCTTTCATTGATCATGCATAGCTTTATGTGTATGTGTAAATACACCTATACTTAGTACAAGTGGTTTACTAACCCCCTACTATTTACTATTTTTATAGGTGCAGGTCAGAGGATAGATTGACGACACTTGCAGCGGCTTGGACTTCAGCATTTCTCCAAACCATTTGGTAAATCCTCTTGATTTCGAGGATACTACAGTCTTAGTCTAGCTTTAGACATAAACATAGCTAGTGGTTGTTGTCCCTAGCGTTTCTTTCACATTTCATTTCGAACCTTTTGATGTAAGGCCGTTTTGGCAACTTAATATATTCTATTCATCGTTTGTTTTGAAATGTTCTTGATATTAGATGGTTGTCTATTGATGTTGAGCTTAGTATATAATGTTTAATACGTAATGACTATATGAAATCTAAGTAAACTTCATACGTATAAAAAGTTTTAAATTTTCCGCAAATTTAACTAGATGAATGTGATGAATGAAAGATGAGGCTTGTCTACGACCTCTGAGAGGTTGACGACGCCGGTGGCGATTCAGATTCAAAAATCCGTGTTGTTACAACGTTGACCCAAAAGGGTAAAAAGTTTGAGTGGTCGGAGGCATATGAAAAGAGCTTACTTTTGCTCCGGTGTTTACTTTACCAGATGTAACAAAGGGTTTCGTTGTGTATTGTGATGCATCCCGTGTGGGTTTGGCGTGTGTACTTATGTAGCATGGAAAAGTCATTTCCTATGTTTCTAGGAAACTTAAGGTTCATGAGAGAAACTAGCCAACACACGACCTTCAGTTAGCGGTTGGGTGTTTGCCTTAAAGATATGGAGGCATTACTTGTATGATGTTCATGTTGATGTCTTCGCCGACCATAAGAGTCTCCAATATGTGTTTACCCAAAAGGAGTTGAATCTATGACAAAGGAGGTGGTTAGAATTATTGAAATATTACGACATGAGTGTCCTATATCACCCCGGCAAGGCCAATATGGTTGCATATGCCCTAAGTCGTACGACAATGGGTAGTGTCACATTGATGAAGCCCACAAAGACCTAGTAAAAGATATGCATAGGTTGTCTAGGTTTGGTGTAAGGTTGGAAGACTCTCCGAATGGTGTTGTGTTGGTTAGACATAACTCTGAGTCATCTTTGGTGGTTGAGGTGAAGTCCAAACAACACCTTGATGAACCTTTGATGGAATTGAAAGAGTCCGTCCTTGGTAAGCTAAATGAATCATTCTCCTTAGGGAGGGGGGGTGTTTTGAGGTACCAAGGGAGATTGTGTGTTCCATAGGTAGATGGGTTGAGGGACCGAATCCTTGAGGAAGCCCATGGGTCCTGCTACTCCATTCATCCGGGTGCCACAAAATGTACCATGACCTTAAGAAAACTTATTGGTGGGAAGGTTTGAAGAAAGACATAGACGAATTTTTTGCTAAGGGTCCGAATTGCCAACAAGTGAAGACGGAACATCTAAAGTCGGGTGGCTTACTTCAAGCAATATGACTCCATATGGGTGGTGGTTGATAGGTTGACCAAGTCCGCTAACTTTATTCCCGTCAAGTCTACTTATTCGGTGGAATATTATGCTAAGATCTTCATAGATGAGATTGTGTGTCGCCATGGTATTCTGTTATCCATCATATTAGATAGGGGTGCACAATTCACATCTAGGTTTGGAGGTCATTTCAAGAAGGGTTGGGTACTTAGGTGAAGTTGAGTACCACTTTTCATCACCAAACGGATGGTCAAGCAGAACGTAATATTCAAACCCTTGAAGATATGCTTAGAGCTTGTATCATCGTTTTCAAAGGAAGTTGGGATAAACACTTGCCTTTGTTAAAGTTTCCTTACAATAATAGTTTCCATTCATCCATTTCCATGTCTCCCTATTAAGCCTTGTATGGTAGGAGGTGTAGGTCTCCTATTGGATGGTTTGAAGTCGGTGAGTCCTCGATTCTTGGTCCCAATTTGATTTATAAAACTTTGGAAAAATGTCATATTATAAGTAATCGCTTGCAAACGGCCTATAGTCGGCAAAACTCTTATGCCGATCATAGGAGGAGGGATCTTGAGTTTGAAGAAGGTGATAAAGTGTATTTGAAAATTTTACCTATGAAGGGAGTTGTTAGATTTGGCAAGAAAGGGAAGTTGAGTCCTCGTTATGTGGGTAGCTATGAAATCTTGCAAAGGGTTGGTAAGGTTGCCTATGAGTTTAGGTTGCCTAGTGAATTGGGTTCGGTTCATCCGGTTTTCCATGTCTCTACGCATAAAAAGTGTGTAGGTGATCCCGAGTCCATTCTTCCTATTGAGGGCCTTCGTGTCAAGGATAACCTCTCTTATGAGGAGGTTCCAGTTCAAATCCTTGATAGGTAAGTTAAAAGGTTGAGGAACAAAGAGGTGGTATCCGTAAAATTGTTATGAAAAAATCACCTAGTTGAGGGAACAATATGGGAGGCTGAGGCCGACATGAAGTTCCGTTACCTTCATATTTTTGATAATTAAGGTTAGCCATTCTTTTTAATAATATAAATATGACTAGAAATTGATGTTTCTTGATGTTTGGGGTGAAGTTTTGAAAAATGTGCATTTTTGAAAACTTCACAGTGAAGTTACAGTGATTTTTTGCGTATGAACTTGATATTTTTGCTTTTGGCTTGTTTTGAGTTATGTTGTGCATTTTGACATGGTGAGTCTTTATGAAATAATGCATATCATGTTGATAAGTTGAACTTGATACTAATTGGCTCATGTGTGTCATGTTGAGCTCATATTTTGTTGTGAGAAGGAAATGCCTCATGCAGTAATGTTTGAGTCTCATATTTGGTAATTGAAGTTTTGAATTGTCTTGATTGAAATGATATGTATTATGTTGTATTGCATTGATGTTGGTTGAGCTGCTAGTCTTGAATCTATTCCTTCCTTTAAAAGAGATTTAGTGTCATTCGGGATGAATGTTCCTAAGGGGTCGGAAATCCAAGACGTGTCGTAAAGCCTAACATAGGTTTTATGAATTCTAGACACTGTTTTAAGGTTATTTTAATGAATATAGGTCATTTAGGAAATTTAGAAATAAAAACGTCCAAGAACGTCCATGACGTTCGGAAGTTGGTACAAGGAGGTACTAGTGTGTCTTAGCCTATTTGACTAGCTTTTAAGAGTCGGAAATTAATGAAATTTGGTGGAAATGTGTGTAACAAGTGTTAGAGATGTTTCATGGTCGAAACATCCGGGTACGACTTCCAAAGGACCAACCAACGGCCCTTGAGGATGACCCGTGCTGGTTTAGGCAACACTGCCTGGGCAGTGTGCATCGACGAGACAGCCTACAGTTCGTGTGTGGACTTATGGGGCGTCGATGCCACCGTCGTCCCACACTTATCAAACTAGATGAACCCCTAGCCTGCACAGGTCTCTGAACTTACCTACGAAGTGTAGGACGTAGGGTGCAGTCCGTCAACTCAGAGACGGCCCATCAACGGGGTTCTGTTTGTGAGGGCCTTGATTTTCTGCACGTTTTTAATTAAGTTCATTTAGTTATTTAAGGGGTTAGGTGGTTAATTAGGGGATTAATGGGGCCTAATTAAGTTATTCAACCTCCTATATAAAGCCCGAAACCCCATTAACCTAATTAGAACTTCTCAAACAATTCCTCTATCTTCTCTCTTCTTTCTCTCTCTATTGGAAGACTCCATTGAAGGCTAAGTCAAGGAAGGGTATTGAGGGGATGTAAAAGGGTGATTTTATCTCCAAATCTTCACCAAAACATTGAGGTATGGGATCTCTTCACCTTTGTGACCTCTTTCCTCAAAGGGTTCATTCAAAGTGTTTTCAAATCTAGAGTTCTTAAATGGGTTTCATTCAATTACGAATTTGAAGTTATGAATTGAGTTGTTGATGTTTTATTTAGATTATATTGAATATATTAACATGTATTTTAACTTTATTGTGGTAATTGTTGATAGTCTTGCCTAGATTGAAGAACATGATCCTAAGTCTCTAACCCTAGGTTGTGATCTTGACTTATATTGTAGATTTTTCATTCAATTGACTTGGTTAAGGGTTGAATTACTACTAGATGATGTTGTTATGCTAAATATTAATGAATTAGGATGATGTATAGTCTTTCATTCTAGTTCTTGAGAAGTGATCTAGGGTATGATGAATTTAGTTAATCCTAAGCTTTGATCTATTATCAAATTGTGATGTAGTGATTCTTTTAGCCTTGTGATTATATTGGTTATTGAATTATGGTGATTTGGTGACCTAATTGAGTTGAATTAAGGGTTGATGGTAAGACCTTGATGATGAATTCTGAAGGAGACTTGGTAAATCTTGTGATCCCTATACTTTGCTTCAATTATGATTAATTGTGATTAAGTAATGATGATTGTGTTGGAGTATGCCTTATTTAGGATTGGTAGGGTGGTATGATAATGAATTAAAATGTCTTGCTTATGGTTGTGAGGTTGATTAAGATGTAAAGTTATAAGAATGATGGTTATTACCAATGTGCCTTATTATGCAAGAGTATGTAATGTGTTAACCTTACTTATGTGGATTGTGAGGAAAGGATTATACTCATGCAATTCCTATTGTGCTATTATGATGATGATTATACAAGCGTTAGACCCTATGACCTAAACTAAGTTATGATTGATAATAAAAGACATTAAATACATTTCAATAAGGGACTTAGCTTAGCACCGAGTGATCTTGTATGTGAGAGGGTGACACTTTCTCACATAGGGAAGGTAGGGTTCACTACGGTTCTCACGGGGTGGATAGCCTCATGACCTAAATAGGGTGTAGAGTGATGTTTCCAATGTTGCCCCAAGTTCCTTAAATATGTTGGGACCATAGGAATACTAGCTAGTGGATCCAACTAGATGCTACGTTTCATGTTAGGTTCTATCTTGGCTGGTAGACCACCTTCCATCGGTGTAAGATTTGACGACACCGGATTCCACATTAGCTCATGTGGTCTATGTCGGTTAAGGCAAGTGTTCCCTAAACTAAAATGAAGTAATGAGGTATAAACTAACTAAAGGACTTGAGGGGCTTGACTTAGCTTAGGTAGGGGTATGGGACCCTACCTATGCCTTGCACTACTTTGCCTTGATAGGAGCTTTAGGATGTTAATATTATGTATGTAAATGATGATAAATGTAATTGACCTTATATGATGATTATGATGTTTATGAACATCATATTGGTCCTTATTGATAAAGTATGAACTTATGTGTACTTTAAGGCTATGTTATGTGAAGTGATTTACTATTTATGGTTCTTGTTGGGTTACTTGATTAAGCAAGGATATGGGGCTTTGCTTGGTCATTGCACTTATTGACTTTATGAGGATTTATGATTAGTTGTCTTGCTTTGCTATTCACATGATGAACTCTTATGCATGCTTGTGGTGTTATTACTTGGTGCTAGAGTTATATGATATTATGGGTTCAAGTATATTTGTATGCATATAGCTTATTTGATTTGTTGAATATGTCTAAATGATTGTTATAGTTTGTTAATTGTGCATAAGTCCTTAAAGGGGTAAAATGACATGATTTAACTAAATGTCCCTTTTTAGCATGTTTTGTTGCTATATGTGCATATTGTCTCATAATTAGTATATGTGGCGTACTAACCCCATTTTCTTCATTTGTCCCAAATATGTTAGGTTCCGGTCATTGAGGTTTGGTTCGAGGCGATCTAGAAGGAGGCTTGGATACTCTTATCATCCAAGTGGTAGGTCCTCATTTGTCGAAGACGATGCCAATATTCTAGCTACAAATTTGCTTATATATTAAGACACTTATGTTTACTCTATCTTTCATTTGAGAACAAGTTGTATAAAGCCTATATATGGCTTACTTTTATTGTTGTAGGGCTATGGCCAAGTTGATATTGTCATTCCAGATGGTTATGAGATGAGACGGATTTTATGAGTCTATTCTATCTTATATATGTATGTGAAGTAAAAGTAGAAGACTAAGTAATCTTCTTATACGAAGAATCTATGTATACTCGATAATAATACTATTACATGTATGTAGAGGTCTATGTAAACGTCTAATTAGATATAGTTAAAAGTTTTAAATTCTTCCGTATATTTGACTTGTGTATGCAATGATGAAAACAAAGGGTCTAGTTTTAGTCCTCAAAGAGGACGATGACGCCGGTTACGCCTAGGGGTTAAACCCGGATGTGACAGATGAACTCCACCAATTTGGATTCTTACATCTCCCTAGGAAATAAATAATCAAGAAAAGCCTTCTTGAAGATCTCCCAAGTCATCGGTCCACCCCTAAGAGGCCTATTGTCCCTCCATTGAACATACCAAGTTTGAGCCACATCTTTGAGTTGGTAAGTGTCTAACTCGACCTTCTCACTAGTAGACAACCCCATGACAAAGAGTATCTTCTAGACTTCATCAATGAACTCTTGAGGGTCTTCTTCAACCTTGGACCCATAGAAAGTAGGAGGATTCATCCTAGTGAAATACGTTAGATGGGAATCCATGGTAGAAACTTGTTGATGAACTTGGGGTGCAACCTCCCGATTAGCATGAGCCGTCATATATTGGGCTTGAGTAGTGGCGGATTGAGATTGGGTAGTAATTTATTGGTCCATTTGGAAAAGGGCAGCCCTTATGTCTCCATCCGTCAAAGGTGGAGGATTGACTGGAGCTTGGTCATCATTAGCATCTTCTTCAAGAGGAGGGACTTGATCACCACGTGGAGGAGCTCCCGCGTTGGCAATCTCTTCCTCAAGTATTCAAGCTGCATTCCTTCGAGTATTCATTTCCTATAACCAAAATACAAGGTTTAGGTGAAATCACATAATAAGTACACTCTAGAGGCACGATATTAGATTTCCAAGAAAGAGAGAGTTTCATACGCATCACTTAGATTCCTATTCATAAGTGTGGCGCGCTTCATAATTATGAGTACTAATCTACATAGACATGGTTGAGAGAGACATCAACATCAAATATATTCAACCTCATGCTCTGATACCAAGTTTTCACATCGGGGTAGCACCCCCTAGACGTAACCGGCGTTGTCGTCCTCTTTGAGGACTAAGACTAGCCCCTTAGTTCACATCATTACATTCCTAGGTCAAAATGCGGAAAAATTAAAACTTTTTGATTACCTCTACATGGAGGTTTACATAGACCTCTGCATACACATAGTATATTCATATTGAGTATACATAGACCTTTCGTATAGGAAGATTACATAGTCTTCTACTTTTATTACGCACGCACACCCACACCCACACACACACATATATATATATATATATATATATATATATATATATATATATATATATATATATATATAAGATAGAACATAGTCTTAAAGATTGTCTCATCTCATAACCATCTCATACAATCATAGCAATTTGGGCATAGCCCTACATCGATGTAAAGGAGCCACATATAGGCTTATACAATTCGTACTCAAATGAAATTAGAAGGAATATAAGAGTTTCAAAAGTAAGGAAACTCCATAAGCTCAATATTGGCATTGCCCTCGGAAAAATGAGGACCTACCCACTTTGATGAGTGAGGAATGCCAAGCCTTCTTCAATGTTGTCTCAAAGAGTCCTCAACTACTGGAACCTAAAATGTTGGGGAAAAGGGAGAAAATGGGGTTAGTACACCACTTGTACTAAGTATGAGACCATATGCACATATAAGATCAAATCATTCTAAAAAGGACATTTTCCTAAAAAAAAACATGCTACTTTGTTTTTTGAAAGTCTTATGCACAATAAAACAAACCATACAAATCATCAAGACACATGCATCAAGTCAAAGCAAGAAACATACTTTTTAATCATACTTTAACCCATAATCTAGAACAACCCTATCATCAAGTAATTACATCAGAAACATGAAGAAGAGTTCATCATATCATATTAAAGCAACACAACTACTCATGCATCCTCATAAAGTCAACAAGTTCAATGACCAAGTTAAGCCCCATAACCTTACTCAATCAAGTAACCCAACAAGAACCATGACTAATATCAAACTTCACATATTATAACCCTTTTAAGACACATAACATCATATTTAACAATATAAACCATATACATGTTCATATGAATATCAATTACCATATAAATATTATTTGCATGTAAAGTCATCAATTTATCATCATTGGCATTCATTACTATAAACATACATAATATCAACCTCCAAAAGCTTCCATCAAGGCAAACTAGTGCAAGACATAGGTAGAGTCCCATACCCCTACCTAGGCCAAGTAAAACCTCTAAAGTCACCTTAGTTAATTCATACTTCATTACTTAATTTTAGTTTAGGGAACACTTGACTTAACCGACATAGACCACAAGAGCTAAGTGTGGAATCCGGTGTTGTAAAACCTTACACCGATGTAAGGTGGTCTACCGGCGAAGGTAAAACCTAACATGAACATAGCATCTAGGTGGATCCACTAGCTAGTATTCCTATGGTGGCAACATAATTTAAGGAACTTGGGGCCTTCTTGGAAAAATCTTTCTACACCCTATTTGGGTCATGAGGCTATCCACCCCATGAGGACCGTAGTGAACCCTACCTTCCCTATTTGGTAAAGTGTAACCTCCTCACACACAAGATCACTCGGTGCTAAGCTAGAGTCTCTTTTTGAAATGTCTTTAAGTCTTTATTAACAATGATAACTTAGTTTAGGTCATAGGGTCTATCCCTTGCATAATCATCATCATCATCATAGCTCAATAAGAATTGCATGAGTATAGTCCTTTCATTACAATTCATATAAGTGAGGTTTAGCACATTTACATATAACTTCATAATTAGGCACATTGGTAATCATCACCATCCTTATAACATTTACATCTTAGTCAAACTCACAAAAATATTCAAGACATTTCTATTCAACATCATACCATCTTTTTAATCCTAATATAAGGAATACTCCAACACAACATCATGACTTAATCACAATTAACCACAAATTAAAGTAAATAATAGGATCATAAGACTTACAAGGTCTCCTTCATAAATAATCATCAAGGTCTTACAGTCAACCCTTAATTTAACCCAATTAGGTCATAACATCATCATAATTCAATGACCAACATGATAACAAGGCTATAAGAATCACTACATCACAATTCAATACTAGATCAAAGCTTAAGACAAGATACTTAGGCCGATTCTCATAATCTTGATCACTCCTCAAGAACTAGAATGAAAGACTAAAAATCACACTAATTTGTTCATGATTAGTGTAACAACATCATATAATAGTAACTCAACCGATAACAAAGTCAATTGAACCAACCACAACCTTATTCATATCAAGATCAAACCTAGGGTTAAGGGTTAAGGGTCATCTTCTACAAACTAAACCAAACCATAAAGATATATCATAATAAAGTTAAAATACATATTAATATATTCATATTATAGAAAAAAATATAAAAAAATCAATTCATAACCTAAATTTTGAGATTGGATGAAACGAACTTGGAAACTCATCTTTTGAAAATACTTTGAAGGAACCCTTTGAGGAAAGAGGTCTCAAAGGTGAATTAGATCTCATACATTAACGTTTGATGAAGTTTTGATTCTGAAATCATCCCTTTACAGCCCTAAAACCCTCCCCTAGCTTGGTCTTCAATGGAGTTCTTCACTTCTGAGAAAAAGAAGAGAGTAGGAAGATAGTTTTGTTTTGCGAGTTGTGTTTAGTCAAATGGGGTTAGGGTCTTTATATGGGGGGCTAATTCAGTTAATTAGACTTACCTTAATCACTAACTAACCACCAAACCCCTTTATTAATTAATTAGGACTTAGTAAAAAACGTGTAGGAATTACAGGCCCCATCGATGAGACCATGATCGACGGATCGTTGGTCCATCGACAGCAGGCCCTCCCTCCGTGATGCACACTCGTGGTTTTGGTTAGAGACTTGTACAGGCAAGGGATCCAACAATTTGTATAAGTGTTGGTCGACTGTTGGCAACGAAGCCCCGTCGATCCACACACAAATCATTGATTGCCTCTCGTGGGTGCACACTGCCCAGACAATGTTGACTCCAACGTCCAAGGGTCCTCCTAAAAGGCCCTTGGTTGGTCCTTGGGTAGTCTTACCTTGACATTTCGACCATGAATCAACTTAAACAAATTTTATAAACCTTCCACCAAGTTTCATGAATTTTTGACTCCTAAAATCTAGTCAAATTGGCTAAGGCACGCTAGTACTTCTTTGAACAAATTTTTGGACGTCATGTACGTCCTTGGACGTTTTGGTTTCTGTACTTCCTAAATGACCTATATTCATTAAATTGAATCTTAAAACATTTTCTAGACCTCATGACACTTATGTTAGGCTTTAAGACATGTCTTGGATTTTCAAAGTGTTACACTTCGTGTAAAAAGATGAAGAAGAATGGTGTTAGTACAAGAATGCACTAAGTATGTCAACAATGCAAAAATATGCATTTAAAGAGGACATTTGGTTAGAAAAGCATGCATCATGCCTTTAGTAAAACCTCATAAAACTTTGATAAAACAAGTACAACATAGCTCATATACTTCACATAGGCATAAACACTATTCATAAAATTACATAAAGCCACATAATTCATTTAATGCACATTTATCATATTCATAGTATTACCTTTGTTTTACCTTAGTTCACTTACCCCCAAGTAACCCTCTAGTAATACTTGGTGCAATGCATGCATAGTGTCCCATTAGACTATCCACACCCAAGCATCACCTTAAGGCCACCAAGGTAAACATTCATACAACCTTCATTATCCTAAACATATGAATTCTTCTAAGCATAGCATACCATGAAACACATACTTCACATATGATCCATCATACTTCATGAACCACATATGAGACTTATTTCAAGACAACACGCAAGTCAATACTACCAATAACATCATAGGAGGCAATAATCAACAATATCATACTTGGAATTCATTCATAAAGACATCATAACACCTTACTCATAATCACAATCTAAGCCTACTAGTGCAATGTACATGTAAAGCCCCATAACCTCACACATACTAAGTAAACTAACAAAGAGACCACAAGCCTCATTTTCTTTATACATCAACATGACATGTATAGACAACTTCATATATACAAAGTAAGACCATCATCATATAGTCAATAAGACCAACATCATGCATATAAGGTAAAACCTTGTCATATAGACACCATAGAACTCATACTATGCATATTATCACAACAATTGGTCAATATCATAATGTCATGCATAAGAGACATATACATATACATATAGAACACCTTCCTAGAACTTCGTTTAAGAGCTACTTGTGCAATGCATAGGTAAGTTCATTACGTTCACCTACCCTAAGCTACTTCCCTTAGGTTATCCTAGTTAGGGCTCATTACTTTAATTCCATAGTATATTTTACATTAGAGAAATCCTAACCTTAACCAACAATAAGACCATGTGAGCTAAACCTGAAATCTGGTGTTATGGAACATTAACATTATTCTAGCATTATTCTAGCACATTAACTCACACCGAAAGGAGTTTCTCTGCTTGCAAAGGTAGAACATTAACATTATTCTAGCATATTAGGTGAATTCACTTGCTAGGACCTATGGGGAAACATAATTATGGAACTAGGATAAATGTATTGGACCCTGTACATGCCCATTAGCAATAGAGTCCTCATCTCATAAGAAAGCATAGGGTGAATCTCCCTCCAAGTGAAGTCAACACCTTATGAGGTACCATAGGGTGAATATCCCTCTAAGGGGAGTTGACATCTAATGTGAAAAACATTGGGTGAATCTCCCTTAAAGGGGAGTCAACACCTCTCATTGTAAAGTTCACTCGGTGTTAAGCAAAATTGTTACGACCCTAAGTAAACCCTAGGCGTAACCGGCGTCGTCATCCTCTAGGAGGACTAAGACAAGCCTCTTAGCATTCATCATAGCAAATCATAAGTTAAAATTGCGGAAAAATTAAAAAAATTCTTATATAGCATGGAGGTTTACATACACCTCTACATAGGAAGAATACATATGCTTCTCACAATAGACCATAATAACACATATGAATTTAGTCTAATACTTTGTCTCATATCAACCATCTAAACAAAGTCAAACAATCCAGGCAAAGCCCTTATACAAATCCATAGTTGCCACATAGGGCTTACATCAATATCTTCAACAATAGGAAAGAAATGAATGTCTACTAGACAATACAAGTACTACTAAGATAGAGTGTGTAGTAGCATCCTCGAACTAGAGGGCATATCAAAACTTGGAGAGTCTAGTCCAAGCCTTCATGCTTTAGCCTCAATGATACCTCAACGGCCCGAACCTACAATGTTTGGGGAAAAAGGGAATAAATATGGGTTAGTACAAACCACATGTACTAAGTATGATCCCTATGCATAAAAATTGTTAATGCATGAGAAAAGGCACCATTTAGTCAAAACTATGCACAATGACTAAAAATTCAATATACACATATAAGGAACATCATAATCGTACCAAAATATAAGTAACTCAAGCAACACTTGTACAATGCAAAGAACAAAGACCCATAACCCTATCCAAAGCTAAGTATCACATTAAGACACCCATTTCATACTTACACATATTATCATACATAAAATGTTTCATACATCAACACTTTTCATAGATTACCAACATAATCATAATCATAAGCATAATCATAGTCATAGTCATAAAAGAACACTACTAGCATCATCCTTTTGGATCCCACATGTGCAATGTGTAAGAGAAGTCCCATACCCTCCCTCACACTATGTAGTAACCTTTAAGACAACCCTAATAGAAGTTCACATACATAACTTGTTCATACTTTTACTTTAGGGAAATAAGTACCATAACATACATGATATCATGTGAGCTACATGGAATCCGGTGTCTACTCCCACACCGAAAAGAGAAGGTTAACACTTTCCTAAGGTGCAACCATTCGTATGTAGCTATCTAGGTGGATCCACTAAGCTAGAGTCCTATGTGGGAACATAGTTAAGGGACAAGGAGATTGCTTCTAAAAACCTTGACTTACTAACGTGAGGGTTTCCATCACATCAGACAACACATATATTGGGAATCCGGACTTACTAACGTGAAGAAATCATGTGGGAGGCCGGACTTCCTAACATGAGACCTCCATCTCATTTACAAGCCCTTTCGGTGGTAAGCAATTATTCTCTTTAGTAATCGTCATATATCATGATACAAGTTCACATTAGCCTCTTCTATACCCTTAGGTGAACATCTTATCATAATAGCTCATAGATGATCATAATTGAGAACCATCCTTTCACTTTTAGACCCAACATTATAATAATGAGAGACTAAATTCTATCATATAATGATCATACCATAACATAATTACATACTTCATAGCTAATTCATAGATCTAGGGTTAGGGATGATGGATTCTTGTCACCAACATCACAACAACACAATTAGCGATAACATTATCATCGCATAAGTAGATTTCACCTTTCATAATTGAGATCAAAAGAGAACCAAGATCATACCTCATTGACCTCCATGGGACTTCATACTTCAATACCCAAGAACTCACAACCAACATATGAAATATGGCAATTCATGAAGTATTAACATAACTAAAATCAACGTAAACAAGTGACATGTTTATCACCCTAAACAATTCACCTTAATCAATCCAAGAAATTAGGGATTTCGGGGAAAGACATGGGTCAAGGGAAAACTGATAGGAATTCATCAATTAACCCTTAATTCATACTTAAACAACATTAATTCATCATAATTCATCACAATTAACTCACAATATCATTTTAGAAAGAAGACCCATGTGAGGAGAAAAACCCTTATTTTTGGGGGATTTAGAAATCATATTTTGAAGTACCTCTTGGGGAAATGAATCGCAAGAGTGAAAGAAATAATACCTTATATAAGAGAAATCCACAAAATTGGGTTGAAAAACTTGAAGGCTTGATCTTCTTCTTGGAGCTCTAATGGCCTTCAATGGAGTTTTGGAGGAAGAGAGAATTTTGGGAGAGAGAGAGAGAGTTTTTAATTCAATTTGTCGGACTTGATTTAAGTGATAAATTTGACCAAAAACTGACCCTAATACATTATATAGTCAGCCATTAAATTACCCAAAAGACCCATCACTTAAATGGGTTTATTTGTGAAGTCAACACACCCAAAATACGACTTTTTACGAATATGGGAAGTGGCTCCGCGTCGTGGGGATAAAACACTTTATTTCCCAAAATTAATTTGAGGCAGTGAGGTCCGTGTTGGCTGCGCGTCGCACAATAGCCCTCCAATTCATGACTTTCGCAAGCTGCTTTGGCAGCCTGCCCACCCATGTTGGGGTCCTTCCCAAGGACCCTTCCGTTAGTCCTTGTGGTGTCTTTATCGGACGTTTAGACTCTCTATACTACACTATACCTATACAAAGTTTTTTTACTTGTTTTAGACTTCATTTGACCCTCCTAAATGTTTCCCAAACATAGGGACGTCAACTAGTTAAGTTTCACTAGTTTCGGACGTTAAGGCCTTTCTTCAATGCTATGGCTTCGAAACCTCTCAAACAAGTTATTTATACTTATTTATGTCTAAAACCATCATTATTAAACATATTAATCTCTAGTATGGGTCATGGAAATTTCCGGGTGGGTCATAAATTCCCTTTATTGAAAAGCCTTTATTAAATTAATTCATAAAAATAGGCTTTAGGAGATTAACTCCTCATATGCATAACTCATAGGTTATATATGATAAAGTTCTTTAATAAAACTAAATCATGTGATGAAACCTTTCACATGGACATAGCATATTCAAGCACAATCTAGTTTAGAGCACAATTGAGAACACCTTTCAAAGGACCCTACTTTGCTAGATTATCATACATACTTCATAGATATGCTTTCACGTAAGTGTACATGATCATATATGAGGAAACATTTCACACACCAAATTTATACACTACACACATGCATACTTCATCATATCATATACTAGACATCATAGCATATAATTTCATGTTCATATGTTAATCATGCATTCACATTCATGTATATAGAGTAATCACCCTAGGAACTTTTCTATCAAGGTAGACATGTGCAATGTATAGGCAAAGTCCCATGCCCTTGCCTACACTAGTACACCTATAAAGTCATCCTACTAAAGATACATTTATATACTTTAATGGATTACAGACTTTACATGCATAGTAGTAGACATTAGTGCATATGAGAATTATCTTTTAATTAGACACCATGAACCTATACTACTTATAAACATGCATGAGGTGTGTGTAATTTGGAAAATACTATCACACAATGGCTATCAACATAATAAAAAGGAAACCAACCTCTTAAGACCATAATACACATTCATAGATAGACCGTACAACACATTATAACATAGGAAACAAGACATCATCAACATTGAATCTAAGACTCCTATTATTGGTTAAGATCACACATACATGTAGGGTACATAGGAAGGGGTCATTCATCAATACAACTTCATAATTTATGATCATATAGACCAATCCTAACCCTAACGTTCTCATTCAATTGTAGAGTACAACATCAACATTTAGCACATGTTACTAGATTGAAAGACTATGCATAATACTTCAGAGATATGATCATTATAAGCACACATCATAACTACAAACATGCCTTCAAGGCCATGATCAAAACATATAAGGATTGACAAGAAAGTAAACACCGCCACAATAAGTGGACCATACCAAAAAATGTTATTCAAGCACAATTCTACTAACAATTCTATAAAAAGTAGAAGGAATATGGAGATCTTTAAAATTCTCCATGCTTTGATCATCATTGATCAATTACCAATAATTCAAAATTAATTCGAGTAGAAAACAGTAGTAATAGGTACATTAATATAATCAAAATCACAATCTATCATCATCTCAACAAGATAACATTACCCACATTATAGGCTAAATTGAGAATTGAGAAGGACCATGGGTTCTTCATGAATTTTGATTGAAATTCACATTAAAAGAGTAGATAATAATCAATTTATCATAATCATGCTTTTGAAATTTGTTACATTCCGGGAGCACCCCCTAGACGTAACCGGTGTCGGCGTCGGCGGAGAGGAATAAGACTAGCCTCTTAGCATTCGTCATTACATATGATAGGTTAAACAATATAGAAAATTTAAACTTTTCATCTAAATCTACTTCATGAGGTTTACTTAGATCTCTCGCTTAAACATAATAAATACAAATGGAGTTTACATAGACTCCTCATATAGGAAGCTTACATACGCTTCTACTATTATGTCACATATACAACATACACATTATAGAGTCTAATATAAATGTATCATATAAACCATCTAAGTCGGAATAGAAAAATTCGGGCATAGCTCTTACACAAATGTATAATTGCCACTTATGGCTTAGAACACTGTCTTGAACAATAAGAGTGAAATGAATGTCATTAAACTAGAGCAAGTCACATAGGTAGAATGAGAAAAGGCACCATCCTCGGATCTTGAGGAAATACCCACACTTGGATAAATTACCCAAGCCTTCCTTGCAAATTTGTCAGAACCCGTCAACGACCGAAACCTAAAATATTTGGGAAAAAGTGAGAAATAGGGGTTTGTACACCACTTTTACTAAGTATGAGTGTATGCACATAAAACATTTGAAGACATGCATGAAAGGGACCATTTCTTTAGAAAATATGCTATGTCAGTTAGAAAACATTAATGCACATACAAGAGAGCACATACAAGATAAGGATCATAGCAACATAAGATATGTTCATGACCAAAGGCAACATCAACATAAAGCCATATCAACAATTCCTTTTCAATAGTTCATATCAACATAGTATACAAAACCCTTACCAATAATCCCATCCCAAGCCTACAAGTGCAATGCTCATGTGAAGCCCCATAACCCCACATAATCAAGTAAACAAGATAGGAGATCATAAGTAATTCTTTGCTTCCTACAACATATCCTCATAGATAGTCATCATTACATATAGAAACTTCGACCAATAGCATATTAATTAACATAGTCAATATCATATAAGAGTATAATCATAGAAAGACAACATTTGATAATACATGATATCATAATACATTATACCATCTCCTAGGACTCCTGTAAGAGTTAACTTGTTCAATGTCTAGGTAGAGTCCCATATCCCTACCTATCTTAAGTATACCCCTCAAGTCATCCTAGTCAATGTCCATCTTTATTTTGTCGTTCATTTTACTTTCGAGAACATCTTGCCTTAACCGACATAAAACAGATGAGCTAATGTGGAATCCGGTGTCATGGAACCCTACACCGCAAGAAGGTGGACTGCTTTCCAGGTAGTACCAAAACATGAACATAGAATCTAGGTGGATCCACGAGCTAGTATTATTATGGGGGAACATAGTTCAAGAACTAGGAGATGTATTTGGGACCCTCTTTATGCAACATGAATTATAGTCTCCAATCTAATGAGTAGAATAGTGAACCTACCTTCCCTACTTAGGAAGGGACACTTCTCACTACTAGTTCACTCGGTGCTAAGCTATAGTCCCTTTTAAAATGTTCTTCTTTAACAATCATAACTTAATTTAGGTTATAGGAGACTAGCGGCTTGTATAGTCATAGTGATTATCTCGATAGGAATTGCATGAGAACATCCTTTCATACAACCCTCATGTGTGAGATTTTCACATTATCATCATTATGTAATAATAAGGCGCATAGGCAGTTCATAACAAACCTTATATCATTACATCTTAAGCATAATCTCATAATCACATAATCAAGACATTTCAATTACATCATCATACCAACACCTACTTAATCCAATCACAAGATATACTTCAATTGAACCTCATCACCAAGTAGAAGCCATCATAATTGGAGTAAGGGTTTGAGATCACAAAGGCTTACCAAATCTCCTTCAAAAGCCATCATCCATGGTCGTACCATCAACCAACCAATTTCGTCAAATAATAGGTTTAATAACATATTACAATAGTAATTAACACAAGAACTAAGTCAACTGTATCATCACTATCCAAATTAACTTCAATTCATAACCTAGGGTTAGGGGAAAATGGTTCATCATCAGTTCTTCATGAAATAGATATAATCCCAATAATACATTACCCTAGGTAGTCCATGAAAGAATTATAATAGATAAAACAACACTAACAATCAATGTATTCTTCAATTCTCATCAATTCACAAGTAAGATCCATGATTTGGGGGAATTGAGGAAGAGAGATGAATCAAACAAAATTACCATTAATCAACATCAATAACTAAACAATATATACTTAATTAGTCATAAGTAATCAGAATTAATGATGATCAATCATCAATTTCAAGTTTAGAAGAAAACACATTTGTAGAGAAAAACCCTAAGAATGGGGTGATTTAGAAATCATCTTTGAGAGGAGCTATTGGGGAAAGGAATCCCAAGAGTGAATAACACATACCTTAATGAATCTTTATCCACGAAATTCAAGTGAAGTCCTAGAGAAATTGGTCTTCTTCTTCAATCTTTCTTGTTCCTCCAATGGAGGATGAATGGAGAGAGAATTTAGAGAGAGATGAGAGCTTGTGGGTTATGTTTCGGGATTTGATTTGAGTGAGTTGAATTGAATTAAAACTGACCTAAAACCAATATACACTCGTCCACTAAATTACCCAAAAGACCCCTCACTTAATTGAGTCTTTTTGTGAAATCAAATTGACTTAAAAATGACGTGAACGAATATGGGAAGTGGCTGAGTGTCACGGGGGCAGTTACACATTTTTTTTCTGAAATCCGGGTTGAGGAAGTGAGCCTCGTGGAGGCTCTGTGTTTCAAGGAAAAATTTATCTAGCAAGTGTTTTCTGCGTGACGCGTGACAACCTCCAATTCTTGGCTGCACGCAGGCTGCTTTGGCAGCCTGCTCGCCAAAGTTAGCGTCCTCCTCAAGGACTCTTCGAGTGGTACTTTGGGAGTCATGACTGGATGTTTGGACCCTATATACTATATTTCACCTATTTAAAGTCTTTATACAAGTTTTAGACTTCATATGAAACTCCCAAACCTTCACAAAACATAGGGACGTCTACTAGTTCAATTTAGCTAGTTTCCGGACGTCAAGGTCTTTCTTTGTTGTTTTGGCTCTAACCTTTTCTAACTGGCTTTATTAAATTAATATAGGTATGAAACATAATTTTAAACATTATTTAATAGGTGAGTCTCTAGTCTAAGTCATTGAACTTCCGGATTGTTACATTATCCCCCCACCCCCCACCCACCCCTCAGGAACATCTGTCACCGAATGACACTAAAATATTTTGAAGGAAAAGGATAGATTCAATAATGGCATCCCAACCAACAACATACATAATCAACATGAGTTAAAACTCAAAGGAGTTCTTCACAACTCCATTCAACACATACAAAAAAACATTACACATAGCAACTCAAGTCACAACACATAAGAGCTCAACATTTCATAACACATTATGTGGAATTACCTCCTCAACATCAACATGAGCTCAAAATTACATTAAAGAGTTACCATGCTAATCTTCTCAAGACAACATCAAAAGACCATAAATCTCAAGAAGACGATACATATATTTCACATAAGTGCAAGTTAACACAAAAAGCCTCTTTCATGATAACTCATTTTGACACTAACTTCACCAAAATATTCACATACTTAGAAAACAATAGAAATTCATATTATTCCCTATTTTCATCATTATTAGGAACAACTAACCTTGATTAGAAATGAGATGAGGAGAGCGGGACTTCATGTAGGCCTCGGCCTCCCATGTTTCTCCCTCAACTAAGTGGTTTCTCCATAGAATTTTTACGGCGGCCACCTCTTTGTTCCTCATTATTCTTTACTTGATGATCAAGGATTTCCACCAGAACCTCTTCATAGGAGAGGTTATCATCCACACCTAGACCCTCAATAGGAAGAATGGACTCGGTATCATCGATGCACTTCTTAAGCATGGAGACATGGAACACCTGATGAGGCGAAGCTAGTTCACTAGGTAATCTCAACTAGTATGCAACCTTGCAAACCCTTTGCGAAATTTCATAGGGACCCAAATAACGAGGACTCAACTTCTCTTTTTTACCAAATCTCATCACCTCTTTCATGAGTGAAATTTTCAAATACACCTTATCACCTTCTTCAAATTCAAGATCTCTTCTCCAATTGTCGACATATGACTTTTGTAGGCTATATGCTATTTTCAATCGGTTTCTTATCATATGAACTCTCTCCGAAATTTAATAAATTAATTCGGGACCAAGGAATGAAGACTCACCAACTTCAAACCACTCTAACGGATATCTACATCTCCTACCATACAAGGCCTCAAAAGGAGCCATGTTGAATGGTAACTATTGTTATAAGAGAACTCAACCAAAGGAAAGTGTTCATCACAATTTCCCTTGAAATCAATTACACAAGCTCTAAGCATATCCTCAAGGGTTTGAAAAATACAATCTGCTTGACCATCCGTTTGGGGATGAAAAACGCTACTTCACTTCACCTTTGTACCCAACCATTTTTGGAATGACCTCCAAAACCTAGATGTGAATTGTGCACCCCTATTAGATATGATGGATTACGGAATACCATGAAGACACACAATCTAATCTATGAAGATCCTTGCATAATCCTCCGTCGAGTAAGTGGACTTGAGGGGAATAAAATGAGCGGACTTTGTCAATCTATCCACCACCACCGATATAGATTCATTTTGACTTCTAGTCCGAGGCAAACCCACTACGAAGTCCATATTAATTTCTTCCCACTTCCATGTGGGAACTTGGATTCTTGAAGTAATCTACCCAACTTTTGGTGCTTGGCATTTCCTTGTTTGCAATTCGGACACCTTGTAACAAATTCCGCTATGTCCCTTTTAAATACATCCCACCAAAACACTTATATAAGGTCACGATACATATTAGTAGAACCTGGATGAAAAGAATAACGGGAACCATGAGCTTCCTCAAGAATCCAATTCCTCAAGTCATCAATATTGTGCACACACAACCTTTCTTGATATTTCAAAACACCATCCCCCTAAGGAGAATGACTCATTAAGCTTAACAAAAACCGATTCCTTCATTTCCATCAATGATTGATCAAGGTATTGCTTAGACATCACATAAACCACCAAAGATGATTCACAGTTATGATGGACCATAAAACCACCATTTTGAGAATCTTCAAATCTAACACCCAAACGACCAACATATGAACATCTTTCACTAGGTTTTCTTGGCTTCCTCTACATGAGACACACCACCCATGGTTATACAACTTATAGCATCCACAACCACATTGGCCTTGCCGGGGTGGTAGAAAACACTCATGTTGTAATCTTTCAACAACTCCCACCATCTTCTTTGTCGGAGATTTAACTCCTTTTGAGAAAACACATATTGAAGACTCTTATGGTCGGTATACACAATAACATGAACACCATAAAGATAATTTTTCCATATTTTAAAGAAAAATACCACGGCCGCTAACTCAAGATCATGAGTCGGATAATTCTTTTCATGCGCCTTAAGTTATCTAGAGGTATATGCTACTACTTTCCCGTGTTTCATAAGAACACACCCCAAGTCCACACGGAATGCATCACAATATACCACGAAGCCCTTGGTACCCTCCAGTAAAGTCAACACTGGAGCGGAGGTAAGCCTATCTTTCAAGATTTGGAAGCTCCTTTCACATGCCTCTGACCACTCAAATTTCACACTCTTTTGGGCCAAGGTAGTCAAAGGAGATTCAATGGACGCAAAACCATACACAAACCTTCTATAGTATGCCGCTAGAACCAATAAACTCCTAATTCGGTTGGAGTCAATGGTCTAGGCAAATTTTTCACCGCCTCAGTTTTCCTTGGATCAAACTCAACTCCCTCACTAGAGATGATATGACCAATAAACGCCAGCGACCTCAACGAAACCTCACATTTGGTATACTTGGCAAATAGTTGGTTTTCATTAAGCACTTGTAATACCACCCTCAAATGGTCCATGCGTTGACCCTAATTTTTTGAGTATACCAAGATGTCATCAATGAACACAATGACAAATGAATCTAGGTAACTTGAAAACACCCTATTCACGAGGTCCATAAAAGACGTCGGGGCATTAGTGAGACCAAAGGACATTACTAGAAACACATAGTGACCATATCTAGTTTGAAATGTCATTTTAGGTATATCATCACCTGTAACCCTAAATTGGTGATACCCCGATATTGAGTAAATCTTAGAAAATGAGCTTACCCCTTAGAGTTGATAAAATAACTAGTCAATTCGAGGGAGAGGATACTTTTTTTTAATGGTGACTTTATTCAGTTGGCGAAAATCAATGCACATTCTAAGGGACCCATCCTTCTTCTACATAAACAATACCGGTGCACCCCATGGACAAATACTAGGTGAAATAAAACCTTTGTGTAGTAAGTCTTTGAGTTGAGCCTTCAATTCTTTCAATTCGGCCAGAGCCATCCAATAAGGAGGAATTTAAATGGGGTTGGTATCCAATAGCAAGTAAATACAAAAATCAATTTCCCATTCGGGAGAAATTCCATGAAAGTCATCCGAAAAGACCTTTGCAAATTCTCTCACTACGGCGACTAACTCAATGGGAGGATTTTCGAAGTCTAAATCTTTAACTCTTACAATATGGTATACATAACCTTTATATATCATCTTGCAAGCCTTTAAACATGAAATAATACGAACTCTAGGAATAGTATTTCCCCCTTCCATTCTAAGACGGGTTCATTTGGAAAATTGAACTTGTAAATTCTTGTTCGATAATCAATGGAAGCAAAACAATCATGCAACCAATGCATCCCCAAAATGACATCAAAATAACCATATAAAGTTCTACTAATTCAACTTGAGTAACTCTATTGGGAAACATTATATGACAATTTCTATATACCCTCTTTGCAACCACCGACTCACCTACCGGGGTAGTTACAATAAAAGGTTCGCTTAGAGTATCAGGCAAAATATCAAAATTTGTAGCTATCAAAGGAGTAACAAAAGATAATGTAGCACCCCTATTAAGTAAAGAATAAACATCAATAGAGAAGACTTGTAACATACCGGTCACCACATTGGGAGAACTCTCTTGTTCACCCATAGAGCGAAGAGCATAAAATCCATTCTTCCTTGGGACATCAACATTTGAACCACTTTCTTGAACTTTCCCACTTATTTTGTATTGCCCCCTCCCATCAAGGAAATCTTTAAATTTGTGGCCACTCTTGGCACACCCAAAGAAATTGTCCGTCCAAACAAGGCACTCTCCGTAATGCTTCTTACAACACTTTCCACAAGTTGGCTTCTTACTTGGTAAACTAGTACCTCTTCCCTATTGAGACTTAGGGTTAGAAACCCGATCATCATGAGCCTTGGGGAATTTGTAAGGAACTTGATTGGAGAATCTCTTCTTGAATCTAAGCTTGTCTTGAATTTCCAACCTCCCCTTAGAAGAACCACCTTCATAAGCCTTGGCTCTCTTGGCCTCCCTATTCTTTATCCTTAGTCTACTTTCTTCCACTTGTTGAGCATGAACTATTAGACGAGAGATATTCATACTATCATGAAGCATAGCCGAACTACATTCTTCTACCAAGTCTTCGGACACTCCCGTAAGAAAATGACTCATCTCATCCCTTCGATTAGACAACAACGATGGAGCATATTTGGAAAACTTAGTAAACTTCAAGGAGTAATGAAGTACACTTATACCTCCTTGACGAAGGTTGATGAATTATTCAACCTTAGATTCTCTCAACTCTCTAGGAAAGAAACTATCTAGGAAGGCCTTCTTAAATATCTCCCAAGTCACCGGACCAACTCTTAGTGCCCTATTATCTCTCTATTGTGTATACCAAGTTTGGGACACATCTTTGAGTTGATAGGCCTCCAACTTGGCCTTCTCAATTGAAGTAACACCCATAGATAAAGAATCTTATAGACCTCATCAAGGAAATATTGAGGATCTTCATCCTATTTTGAACTGAAAAACATAGGTGGGTTCATCCTAGCAAAGCCTTTCAAACGAGAGGCCATAGTGATAACATGTTGAGGCACTCTGGGTCCAACATCCCTATTCACTTGGGACGTCATAGCTTAGACTTGAGAAGTAACAACATTAGCTTGAGAGGTCATGGCTTGGGCCAAACTGAGAAAAGCTGACCTTATTTCCCCATCCATCATAGGTTGAGGAACAACCGAGACTTGATCACCTGTAGCAAATTCTTCAAATGGAGTCACTTGGTTGTCTTGTGGAGGAGCTCGGTTGTCATTAGCTCCAACATTAGCCGTCTCTTCCTCGGCCCTTGTAGAAGCTTCTCTTCGAGTACTCATACCTATAACCACGAAAAAAGGTTTAGGTTAAAGCACATAATAAGACTCTAGAGGCATGACATAGGAGTACAACAAGATGAGAATTTCCTAAGTATTACATAGTCTCTCATTCATAAGTGTGGCGCACTTCACAATTATGAATAAGAATGTACATAGACGTGGTTTAATGAGACATCGACCCTAAAGATATTCAACTTCATGCTCTGATACCAAGTTTGTCACATCCGGGGAGCACCCCCTAGACGTTACCGGCGTCGTCATCCTCGGTGAGGACTAAGACTAGCCTTTTAGCATTCGTCATTACATATCATAGATTAAAAAGTGCAGAAAATTAAAACTTTCATCTACATCTACTTCATGAGGTTCACTTAGATCTCTCGCTTACACATAATATATACATAGGGAGTTTACATAGACTCCTCACATAGGAAGCTTACATAGGCTTCTACTTTTATGTAACATATACAACATACATACTATAGAGTCAAATAGAAATGTCTCATATAAAATCATCTAAGTCGGAATAGAATAATTCGAGCATAGCCCTTACCCAAATGTATAATTGCCACTTAGGGCTTACAACAATGTCCTGAACAATAAGAGTGAAACGAATTTCATTAGACTATAGCAAGTCACATAGGTAGAATCAGAAAAGGCACCATCCTCGGATCTTGAGGACATACCCACACTTGGAGAAATGATCCAACATTTCCTTGCAATTTAGCCACGAACCCTTCAACAACCGGAACCTAAAATATTCGGGAAAAATGGAAAAAAAGGTTAGTACACCACTTGTACTAAGTATGGGTATATGCACATAAAACATTTGAAGACATGCATGAAATGGACCATTTATTTAGAAACATGCTAAGTCATTTCGAAAACCTTAATGCACATACAAGAGAGCACATACAACATAAGGATCACAAAAACATAACAACTGTTCATAACCAAAGAGAACATCAACATAAATCCATATCAAAATTTCCTTTTCAACAGTTCATATCAACATAGTATACAAAACCCTTACCAATAATCCCATCCCAAGCCTACAAGTGCAATGCTCATGTGAAGCCCCATAACCCCACATAATTAAGTAAACAAAATAGAAGATCATAAGTAATTATTTGCTTCTTACAAAATATCTTCATAGATAGTCATCACCACATATAGCAATTTAGACCAATAGAAAAAGTTCATTAACATAGTCAATATCATATAAGAGTATGATCATATAAATCCAACATTTCATAATACGTGATATCATAATACCTTAGACCATCTCCTAGGACTCTTTTTAGAGTTAATTTGTGCAATGTCTAGGTAGAGTCCCACACCCCTACCTATCCTAAGTCGACCACTCAAATAATCCTAGTCAATGTTCATCTTTATTTAGTCATTCATTTTACTTTCAGGAACATCTCACCTTAACAAACATAGAACACATGAGCTAATGTGAAATCCTGTGTCATGGAACCCAACAACAAAAGAAGGTGGAATACTTGTCAAGGTAGTACCAAAACATGAACATAATATCTCTGTGGATCCACTAGCTAGTATTCCTATGGGGGAAAATACTTCAAAAACTAGGAGATGTATTTGAGACCCTATTTATGTAACATGCATTATAGTCTAAAATATCATGAGTACAATAGTGAACCTACCTTCCCTAGTTGGGAAGGGAGACTCCTCACTACTAGTTTACTCGGTGCTAAGCTAGAGTCCCTTTTGAAATGTCTTTATTTTACAATCATAACTTAATTTAGGTCATAGGATACTATCTCCTTGTATAGTCATAGTCATTAGCTCAAAATAGGAATTGCATGAGAGCATCCTTTCATACAACCCTCATGTGTTAGATTTGCACATTATCATGATTATGTAATAATAGGGCACATAGGCAATTCATAAACAACCTTATATCATTACAACTTAGGCATAATCTCACAATCACAAAATTAAGACATTTCAATTACATCATCATACAAACACCTACTTAATACAATCACAAGATATACTTCAATTGATCCTCATCACCAAGTACAAACCATCATTATTGAAGTAAAGGTTTGAGATCACAAAGACATACCAAATCTCCTTGAAAAGTCATAATACATGGTCTTATCATAAAATTACAAATTTCATCTAATAATAGGTATAATAGCGTCATACAATAGTTATTAACACAAGAACTAAGTCAATTGTATTATCACGAATTAAATTAACTTGAATTCATAACCTAGGGTTAGGGGAAAAGGGTTCATCATAACCACAATATTTTACCTATCTAAAGTTTTTGGGGAGTTGTGACTGGACGTTTGGACCATAACCACAATATTTTACCTATCTAAAGTTTTTTACAGGTTTTAGACTTCATTGACACTCCCAAACATTCACCAAACATAGGGACGTCTGCTAGTTAAATTTAGCTAGTTTCCGGACGTCAAGGTCTTTCATTGTCGTTTTGGCTCTAACCTTTTCTAAATAGTCGTATTACAATAATATAGTTCTTGAAACATCAATTGAACCATTATTTAATAGGTGAGTCTCTATTCTAAGTCATGAAACTTTCGGAGAATTACAAAATCGTTTTGAGAAGGAACCCATGGCTAGATTGAAAGATAAAGAGTTTGATCATGAAATATCATGGAAAAACCTTTGAAGGAACTCCTTAGATGAATGGATAACTAAGGATGAAGTATCACCATACATTCTAAATAAGAAAGCCAATGAAAATTTGAGAAGAAATCTCCAAGAATTCACCTCCACAACTTGTTCTTGAGCTTTCTCTCCAACAGAGGTTTCTAGAGAGGTTTTGTTTTGAGAGGTATAACGCCCCAAAACGAACTAAGGTGAACTAGAGCCTCATGGTTGTTTCTTGATTTGATTTTCAGTTAAACTGAGTTAGTTTAGTGTCCTTAGGCAGTGTGTGAAGTTTGGTTAAGTTTGGAGTTCAATCGACCAAGAACGTCCATGACGTTCGGATGGTATGCCTTAGAATGTATTCGTGTGTCTTGGTGTATTTGGATGAGTTTTACGTGTTCGTTTTACTTGAAACTTGCATTGGATGTTCCTAAGACCTAGACGACTTAGTTTAGGGGTTTAACGTTCGGGCAAGATTCCACTTAGGACACAGGGGCCCTAGATGAAGGGCCTAAGACTTGGGCAAAATCTTCCAAAAACAGTGGCCATCGACGACCCTAAGGACGGTCCGTTGGTCCCTCAACCATCCGTCGACCTAGGGCGTCGATTGGACCAGTAAGTTGAGATTGTCCATGCTCCATTTTGGAGCTAAGTTTACACCAACGAGACCCTAACAATGGTCCGTTGGCCCCCTGACGGTCCGTTGGTGAAGGTCTCGTCTCTGAGACCTGCCAAGCCTGTTAAGTGGCTGCCAACTTTGGTGTTTTATGTAAATACACACCAAGTCTTTTAAGACCCTAGGTGGATAATTTTAGTGTTTTTAGGTTATATTAAATTAGTTTTAAACCTTATACCTAGACAAGACCCTCACTTCAACATTCAAACTCTCTCTCTCAAAAAAAAAAAAAAATCTCTCAAAGTCACCATTGAAGCCAAGGCTCAAGGAGGGAAAGGAGGGCTGATTTGGACTTTGTTCTTCCTCAAAATTAGTGTGTTTCGTTCTCTTAAAGGTATGGTATCCATTCTTGAATATCTTTTCATTCAAGAAGCCAACTTCCAAAAGTTTTCAAAAGGGTTTCTAAACTAAAACTTCTTCTAACTTTGATTTCTNGGGGCCCTAGATGAAGGGCCTAAGACTTGGGCAAAATCTTCCAAAAACAGTGGCCATCGACGACCCTAAGGACGGTCCGTTGGTCCCTCAACCATCCGTCGACCTAGGGCGTCGATTGGACCAGTAAGTTGAGATTGTCCATGCTCCATTTTGGAGCTAAGTTACCAACGAGACCCTACAATGGTCCGTTGGCCCCTGACGGTCCGTTGGTGAAGGTCTCGTCTGTGAGACCTGCCAAGCTGTTAAGTGGCTGCCAACTTGGGGTGTTTTATGTAAATACACCCCAAGTCTTTTAAGACCCTAGGTGGATAATTTTAGTGTTTTTAGGTTATATTAAATTAGTTTTAAACCCTAGACCTAGACAAGACCCTCACTTCAACATTCAAACTCTCTCTCAAAAAAAAAAATCTCTCAAAGTCACCATTGAAGCCAAGGCTCAAGGAGGGAAAGGAGGGCTGCTTTGGACTTGTTCTTCATCAAAATTAGTGGTTTCTTCTCTTAAAGGTATGGTATCCATTCTTGAATATCTTTTCATTCAAGAAGCCAACTTCCAAAAAGGTTTTCAAAAGGGTTTCTAAACTCAAACTTCTTCTAACTTTGATTTCTAGTATGGTTCTTCTTGTATTTAAGTTCTAATGGTTTAAATGTATTTATCTTGGTTTGAATTGATGATTTTGATGTTAAAACTCCATGAAACTCTTGTTTATGCATACTTCAACTTTTGGCTTGAAAATGGGTTATGTGAGCATGACTTGAGTAGGGTATGAACTTGGGTCTTCTTGTATTTGTCATGTTTGTGTATCTACTGCCCTAAGGGCCTTAATATGGTGAAATATTGATAAATTGCTTATGGGTGATGATGGTTTGATTTGTTGATGAGTTGCTCTCATTGTATAATTCTTATTATGAATTGCTATTTGAGTGGTATGGTCCACCTTATGGGTGGCGGTGCTAATTGATGAACTTGATGTTATTTAGTATGTTTTGAATATGTAATCTTTAAGGTCTAATATGTGAAATGAAGATATATTGGAAATGGGTCTTGTATTGTGTTTGGTGTAGCTTGAATTGCATGTTTGACCTAGTTTATGTCTAAATGAAGTATATGATTATGAGAAGCATGTAGAGTGTGTAACTTGATTAATCAAGGTTAAAGTATGTGTAGAACTTGATGAGAATGAAATGATGCTTATATGCAAGGTGCGCATATGTACACACACACACTTTAAAGAATGTATTATGCCAAGTTGAGCAAAAACGGGAATCTTGAGGTGGACACACTTCGTGAGTTGAGATGTAGTGTCTAGTAGCAACCTTTCCATTCCTAGTGAGCTTTCTAAGATAGACTATTATGTTGAGAAATCCGTGGGGAGTTATGCCTAGCACCGAGAGGATATGAAGGGGAGGTGGATTATACTTCGTGAGTTGAGATGTTGTAATCCAAAGTACCTCTTGAGATGAGTACTCCTCGTTAGTAGAGAGTGAGTTACTTAGTAACAATCTCCTTATCCCTTAACTATGTGCCCGCATAGGTGTAGCTATTGGAAAAGCCATGTAAACGCTAAGAAGCATGACCTTACACTAGGCAAGTAAGGATCCCTCATCCGATAGGGGTTAATATCGGGATTCCATGTCTAGCTCTCATGGTCTTTGTCGGTTAAGCTAACTCCCACAAAAGAATTGATTTGAAACTAGTTAACTTGTATATTGTTGATATTGTGTATGTATGTCGTGAAGTGCTCGATCCACATTAGTTACCTAGTAGGAGCACTAAGTGGGAGTAGTAGTATGGGATGCTATTCTCACATTGCACTTGGTGTGACCTATACCTACTATGGGAGAAGAGTACTTTCATGAAATCCGTGTGAATGAGTACTATGGTGTGGTGTTATGGATGATTATTGTGGAGTACTTGAGTAAATGGAATCCATTAGGAGCACTAAGTGGGAGTGGTAGTATGGGATGCTACTCTCACATTGCACTTAGTGTGACCTATATTTCCATGAGTGTTTTGCATATGTTAGCCAAGGGCGTGGATTTGATTTCCAAAGAAGTAAGCCTAAGATTTGGTGGTTTTAAGGGTCGCTTTGGTGTGCTTTGAAGGGAGGTGTAATGAAGATCCCTTCTTGGCTCACCTTAGGGAGTCTTAGGATAACCTTGGGTTAGGGCAACTTCAAAGGAAAAAGAGTTCATATGACTTGGACCGTGCCATTCACTGTAAGGTCTTCATTGTAATAATTCAAAATGTTCACTGTAATGCTTTATTCAATTTTACTGTAAGTTTAGTAAGTTCACTGTAATGTTCCTTTTAGTTTACTGTAAGTTTTAGTAAGTTACTGTAAAGTGTTCTTTTGGTTCAAAATTATGTGAGTCCTTCCTTGATTTTATGTTGTTGTTTCTAAATTCATGAATATTATATTTAAATTGCATGAAAGTTATTTTACTAAAATGTCCCTTTTCGTATGTTTTTGCATATGCCATACTTAGTACATTGTTGTACTAACCCATACTTTTATATACCTTATGAGTATAGGTTGGAAGCCTTTTGGAGGATCGGAGTTGAAGCTTGGGAATTCTATCTCTCAAGAATTGGGTATGTCCTCATATATTCGAGGACATAGTTTATGTTTCTTAGTTTCTTTATTAAGACTTAAATGTATTTACTTTTATTGTAAAGGGCGTGTCCCTAAGATTCTAAGTTATGTCTTTAAGTTGGCTTTTGACGATAAGATTTTCTAGTATTTATGAAAAGACTTCTTTTATTATTATTATCGTGAAAAGTTTAATTCCGCACTACTTTTCATGCTTTATGTTATGAATGCTAGTTAGAGGGATTGTACGAGACCCCAAAGGGTCAAGTACGCCCGGTCACGATTCGAAGGTTTTCCCTAACTTCTAGGGGGTGCTTTCGGGTCGTGACAGACTTGGTATCAGAGCATAAGGTTTTGGGAAATAGTTTAAGGTCTAAAAGTCTCACAAGCCACATCTAGTAGTATCTTGGTCATTGGTGTGAGTCGCGACACATCCATGGACAAGAGGCTATAGGATGCTAGAAGTTTCACTTTCTTCTCTATTCTAATATCGTGCCTTAGAGTTGAGTATATAAGGTGTCTTTTCTCAACCTCTTCTTTTTGTGTTTTTAGGACATGAATACGAGGAGATCGACCGCTACAAGGGAGGAGGGAGGTGTACCAAATGAGAGAGTCCTTCCCGTTTGACCAAGTTCCTATTGTTGGCTTAGGGGAGGAAAATGAGGAGGTTCCTCTTCAAGAACCTCAATTGCCTCCGGAACCCAAGGACCCAAGTGCCTCCTATGCCTCAAGCTCCTTTTGTTGAGGGTGATATGACTAATGCGGAGTTGAGGGCTGCCCTAATGAACTTGACCCAACTCATGACGGCTGCTCAAGCTATGTTGTCAACAATCACTTTGTGGGCCAAGCTAACCAAGGAGATAGGCCCCAACCAAATGCTAGTACTCCCGCTTCTAGATTCGGGATTTCATGAGGATGAACCCTCCTACCTTTCATGGCACTAAGGTGGATGAAGATCCACAAGGCTTCATAGATGAGGTTTTCAAGGTGGTAGATGCTATGGTGTGACCCCTAGGGAGAAAGCGGAATTGGCCGCTTACCAACTTAAGGATGTTTCAAGTGTGGTATGAGCAATGGAGGGGTGAGAGACCCTTAGAAAGAGGTCCGGTTGATTGGGAGGAATTCAAAGAGGCTTTCCTAGATAGATTCTTTCCTTTAGGAGGGAGAAGAAGATGGTTGAATTCATGAACCTTCGTCAAGGGGGAATGAGTGTGCAAGAGTACTCTCTCAAATTCACCCAACTCTCTAAGTATGCCCCAACCATGGTAGCCAACCCTAGGGCTAGGATGAACAAGTTTGTGATGGGCGTGTCTAGCTTGGTGGAAAAAGAGTGTCGTACGGCTATGCTTCTTAATGACATGGATATCTCTAGGCTCATGGTTTATGCGCAACAAATTGAGGAGTCCAAAATTAGGGAGATAAGGCAAGAGGGTAAGAGACCTAGGTCGGATGATTCTAGTCACCAAAGGCCTAAGAAGAGGTTTTATCCCGAAGATTCTTCTATGGGAAACAAGGATAGGGCTCCAAATGAATATTCTCAAGGTGGTGGTCATTCCTATGAAAGGGCTAGGTGCCCTACTTGTGGCAAGCAACATGGGGGTAAGTGTCTTGCCGGATCGGATGGTTGTTTTGCATGTGGTAATAAAGGCCACAAGATGAGGGACTGCCCAAACCTTAAAAGGGGGAGAGATGTCAATCAAGCTTCCTAGATCCTAATGCTCCCAAGAAGAACCCTTCCTATGGGATGGGGGCTAGAAAGGATAATTAATCCGGATTGATGGTTTTGGTAAGTCTTAACTCTTTGTTATTGTTTTTTTGTGTTATGAAATGAGTTTATATGGTTTTATAGTTCATATGATTTGTCATCTTGATGAATTGCTTAAAGAATGAATTTTCGAAAAAAATTGGTAGCTTGGCAGTGAACAAGTGAACTTCACTGTAGAATTTTGGCATTTTGAAGAAAATTGTTTTGTCTTGAATTTTAGTTTCAATGTGTGTAAAAGTATTGTATATGAATCATGTTTAATGTTGGAAAGTAGTTCCTCCATAAAGAAGTCTAAGGTTGAGTTTTGACTTTGTGAAGTTGGCAAAAGTTGCCTATGTTGCTAAGTGTTGAAAGTGAGAAATGATGTTCCTTGCTAGTTGATGCTTTGATTGTTTATGTTTTGATCATTATCTAAGTGTATTATATGATGCTAAGTGAGTCCTTGTTGTTCTTAAAATTTAAGTGTCATTCGAGGACGAATGTTATTCCAAGTGGGGGAGAATATAACGCCCAAAACAACTAAGGTGAACTAGAGTCATGGTTGTTTCTTGAGTTGATTTTAAGTTAAACAGAGTTAGTTTAGTGTCCTTAGGTAGTGTGTGAAGTTTGGTTAAGTTTGGAGTTCAATCGACCAAGAACGTCCATGACGTTCGGATGGTATGCCTTAGAATGTATTGTGTGTCTTGGTGTGTTTGGATGAGTTTTACGTGTTCGTTTTACTTGAAACTTGATTGGATGTTCCTAAGACCTATACAACTTAGTTTAGGGGTTTAACGTTGGGACGACCCACCTAGGACCCACAAGGGGCCCTAGATGAAGGGCCCAAGACTTGGGCAAAATCTGCCAAAAATAGTGGCCATCGACGACCCTAAGGACGGTCCGTTGGTCCCTCAACGGTCCGTCGACCTAGGGCATCGATTGGACAGTAGTTGAGATTGGCATGCTCCATTGTGAGAGTGTCCACCAAAGACCCTACCAACGGTCCGTTGGCCCCTGATGGTCCGTTGGTGAAGGTCTCTCGTGAGACCTGCCAAGCCTTTAAGTGGCTGCCAACTTGGGGTGTTTTGTAAATACACCCCAAGTCTTTTAAGACCCTAGGTGGATAATTTATGTTTTTAGGTTATATTAAATTAGTTTTAAACCCTAGACCTAGACAAGACCCTCACTTCAACATTCAAACTCTCTCTCAAAATAAAAAATCTCAAAGTCACCATTGAAGCCAAGGCTCAAGGAGGGAAAGGAGGTCTGCTTTGGACTTGTTTATTCATCAAAATTAGTGGGTTTTCCTTCTCTTAAATGTATGGTATCGATTCTTGAATATCTTTTCATTCAAGAACCAACTTCCAAAAAGGTTTTCAAAAGGGTTTCTAAACTCAAACTTCTTGTAACTTTGATTTCTAGTATGGGTCTTCTTGTATTTAAGTTCTAATTGTTTAAATGTATTTATCTTGGTTTGAATTGATGATTTTGATGTTAAAACTCCATGAAACTTTTTTTATGCATACTTCAACTTTTGGCTTGAAAATGGGTTATGTGAGCATGACTTGAGTAGGGTATGAACTTGGGTCTTCATGTATTTGTCATGTTGGTGTAGCTACTGCCCTAAGGGCCTTAATATGGTGAAATATTTATATATTGCTTATGGGTAATGATGGTTTGATTTGTTGATGAGTTGCTCTCCTTGTATAATCCTTATTATGAATTGCTATTTGAGTGGTATGTTTCACCTTATGGGTGGCGGTGCTAATTGATGAACTTGATGTTATTTAGTATGTTTTGAATATGTAATCTTTAAGGTCTAATATGTGAAATGAAGAGATATTGGAAATGGGTCTTGTATTGTGTTTGGTGTAGCTTGAATTGCATGTTTGACCTAGTTTATGTCTAAATGAAGTATATGATTATGAGAAGCATGTAGAGTGTGTAACTTGATGAGGTTAAAGTATGTGTAGAACTTGATGAGAATGAAATTATGCTTACATGCAAGGTGTGCACATGTACACACACACACTTTAAAGAATGTATTATGCCAAGGTGAGCAACAAGGGGAATCTTGAGGTGGACACACTTCGTGAGTTGAGATGTAGTGTCTAGTAGCAACCTTTCCATTCCTAGTGAGCTTTCTAAGATAGACTATTATGTTGAGAAATCCGTGGGGAGTTATGCCTAGCACCGAGAGGATATGAAGGGGAGGTGGATTACACTTCGTGAGTTGAGATGTTGTAATCTAAAGTACCTCTTGAGATGAGTACTCCTCGTTAGTAGAGAGTGAGTTACTTAGTAACAATCTCCTTATCCCTTAACTATGTGCCCGCATAGGTATAGCTATTGGAAGAGCCATGTAAACGCGAAGAAGCATGACCTTACACTAGGCAAGTAACGATCCCTCATCCGATAGGGGTTAATATCGGGATTCCATGTCTAGCTCTCATGGTCTTTGTTGGTTAAGCTAACTCCCACAAAAGAATTGATTTGAAACTAGTTAACTTGTATATTGTTGATATTGTGTATGTATGTCGTGAAGTGATCGATCCACATTAGTTACCTAGTAGGAGCAGTAAGTGGGAGTAGTAGTGTGGTATGCTATTCTCACATTGCACTTCGTGTGACCTATACCTACTATGGGAGAAGAGTACTTTCATGAAATCCGTATGAATGAGTACTATGGTGTGGTGTTATGGTTGATTATTGTGGAGTACTTGAGTAAATGGAATCCATTAGGAGCACTAAGTGGGAGTGGTAGTATGGGATGCTACTCTCACATTGCACTTAGTGTGACCTATATTTCCATGAGTGTTTTGCATATGTTAGCCAAGGGCGTGGATTTTATTTCCAACGAAGTAAGCCTAATATTTGGTGGTTTTAAGGGTCGCTTTGGTGTGCTTTGAAGGGAGGTCTAATGAAGATCCCTTCTTGGCTCACCTTAGGGAGTCTTAGGATAACCTTGGGTTAGGGAAACTTCAAAGAAAAAAGAGGTCATATCACTTGGACCGTGCCATTCACTGTAAGGTCTTCATTGTAAGAATTAAAAATGTTCACTGTAATGCTTTATTCAATTTTACTGTAAGTTTAGTAAGTTCACTGTAATGTTCCTTTTAGTTTACTGTAAGTTTTAGTGAAGTTACTGTAATGTGTTCTTTTGGTTCAAAAATTATGTAAGTCCTTCCTTAAGTGTTAAAGGACGATTCTTATGTTGGTTTGTTTCTAAATTGTGAATATTATATTTAAATTGCTTGAAAAGTTATTTTACTAAAATGTCCCTTTTCATATGTTTTTTCATATGCCATACTTAGTACATTGTTGTACTAACCCCATACATTTATATACCTTATGAGTATAGGTTGGAAGCCATTTGGGAGGATCGGAGTTGAAGCTTGGGAATTCTATCTCTCAAGAATTGGGTATGTCCTCATATATTCGAGGACATAGTTTAAGGTTTCTTAGATTCTTTATTAATACTTGAAATGTATTTACTTTTATTGTAAAGGGCCGTGTCCCTAAGATTCTAAGTTGTGTCTTTAAGTTGGCTTGTGACGATAAGATTTCCTAGTATTTATGAAAAGATTCTTTTATTATTATTATCGTGAAAAGTTTTAATTGGGCACTACTTTTCATGCTTTATGTTATGAATGCTAGTTAGAGGGATTGTACGAGACCCCAAAGGGTCAAGTACGCCCGGTCTGATTCGAAGGTTTTCCCTAACTTCTAAGGGGTGCTTTCGGGTCGTGACAACAGGGAAGGGTGAAATTTGAATAATGAATTGGGAAAGGGGTGTTTATGTTATTAATTAACTTAATATACCTAAAATACCCCACAACTTTCAATACTCTTTTCCAAATGTGGGTGAATTTCCCAATTCACCCCTTGCATGGAAGCGTGCATGACAGAATTGCAGGCCTCAACCAACGAGGAAAGTCGACAGACCATTGGTGCAACGACGGCCCGTCCTGCACCTCCATGGTTTGGGACAAAGACGGCCATTTGGGGGCTTAATATCCCACACCTAATTGTGGAGCAACATACCCCATTGACGGGGCATAGATTGAGGAACAGTCTGTTGATAAAACTCATCGTTTGGACACTGCCAAGGCAGTGTATAGGAAGACTTTGAGTCCTCCTCAAGGACCCTTTTCTGTAACACCCATAAAACGAACAAGGTGATACACACATGTTTCTTTAGGTTCTAAACTCCTAAAATGACTTATAACAGTGTTTATAGGCAGTGTCTAAAGTTTGGTGATGTTTGGAGGTTACGCATCCATCACGTTCGAAAGATATGCCTTGAAACGTGTTTGTGAGTCTTAGTGTATTTTTGCAAGTTTTACGTGTTCGTTTTGGTAGAAATTGATGTATGAGGTTCCTAACATGTATACGAGAGTATTTGAAGTGGAAACGTCTGGTAAAAACTCCCCAAGGACCAACCAATGGGTATATGAGGAGGTCCAAGCCTTGAGCGAGCAAGCTGCCCAAGGCAGCAACACTTAGGCATTTAGGGAACCTGTCCGCGTCGTGGACTTGGTCCAAAAAAATCAAAAAGTTTCTCCGTGTCGTGGACACAAGGCGGACTCTACTTTTTCAGAATTTAATTTCAAAAATCATACGGGAGCATCTCTGCGTCGCGGTCTTGTTTCCCAACGATAATTCTAGAAATTTAAGTTGAGTTTTACTTGGTTAAATGGTCCTATAAGTTCAGGGGTATTTTGGGTATTTTGGGGACTAGTTATTGGCGGTTATTCAACCCTTTTATACCACAATTCACCCTTCATATCAATACCCTCAAGTCCAAAAGAAAACCTCTCCATCTCTTCTCTCCAAAAACCTCCATTGATAAACTTTGATGCTCCAAGGAAGAAGACATATTTTCATGTTTTTGTCCATCAATTTTGTGGGCTTTTCATTACAATTAAGGTATGGTTTTCATCCTTGAATCTCTTTTCTTCAAGGAGCCAATCTTCAAAGTGGTTTTCAAAGACTTTTCAAAAAGACGAACTTTGAAATTGTAATCTAGCCATGGGTTCTTCCATAAAACATTTTGAATCAATGATTTATGATTGAATTGATGTTAATTTGATGATTTTAGATCAAAATTCCTATGAACCCATGCAAATTATTAAATCCTAATTTTGGCTCTAATGTGGGTGATTTGATTATGGCTTGATCTTACTGAACTCTTATGTAGATTGTATTGGGCTACTGATATATGTATCAATTATGTTAGAATTGTATATAGGATATCTTAATTTGATGATTTTCATATCGGGTCTTGTTGAATTCAATGTGTAGTTTGATTATTGGATTGGATTTGTAATTATGGCTATTGGTAAGAGCCTTTGTGGATTGAATTGGTTGAGTTAGCTATGGATTGGAGGTGTTCTTAATGAAGTGGTAGTATGTTGACCTAACTTTCTCTATATTGTATAGTATAGATCTTGAACTATAATGATGATTAGTATGGTCTACTTATGGTGGCAGTGCTTATGTGTTATACTTCTGAATAATGTGGCCTCGTTGGTATTACTTTATGAATTTTGAAACAATGTGGCCTCAGCATTACTTCATGAATTATGAATTCATCATGTTATAACTTGAATATGTGAGTATTGTGAAGGTCTTTATGACTTATGTGTATATGTGAAGTCAAAGTATGAGTTCTTCTAGTTGATGATACATGTCTATAGTAGGCTACAGTGAAGTCGTTATGTGTATTACTTGATGTTGAAGTGTGAATCTTCATAGTAGACTATTTCATCATTAGGATGAGCTTTGTTGATGAATATATAAAAGTGTGTAGGGTGAATTGAAAGTATACTAAGTTGTCCCTATGTGCTTCTTGAATGATAAGATATATATGATATGGTAAAGTATGCGTGTGTCTTGTTTTGGTAGCCTTGTGTCACTTACTTGATACATGTAAGATGTGAATATTGATTCTTGAATTAGTATTCTAAAGCTTCTTAGTCTTGTATGTGTGATTGACATGTGACCTTGACCATAGTTAAGAAGGTCCGTTATGTGTAACCTTCAACATAGACGGAAGGTTATGATATCCTTGAAGTTGAAAGTTGTAACACTTCGAAAATCCAAGACGTATCTTCAAGCCAAACATAAGTTTCAGACACTATTTTAAGATTCATCTTAATGAAGATAGGTCATTTAGGAAGTTTAGAAACTAAAACGTCCAAGAACGTCCATGACGTACGGAAATTTAGTTCAAGGAGGTACTAGCGTGTTTTAGCCTATTTGACTCACTTTTCGGAGTTGCAAATTCATGAAATTTCATAGAAGGGTGTCTAACATGTGTTTAAGTTGATTCATGGTCGAAACGTCTAAGTAAGACTCCCCAAGGACTAACCAAGATCCCTTGAGGAGGACCCTTGCACGTTGGAAACAACAGTGCCTGGGCAGTGTGCACCCACGAGAGGGCACAGACGGAACGCGTGTGGATCGTCGCGGCGTCGATGCCAACCTTCGATCAATACTTATAAAATTCATTTAAGGCCCTCACATGAATAGTCTCTGATCAAAACAATGGATCTGCAGCACGGAAGGGGGATTGGTTAGTCGATTGACCCACGATCCGTCGATCGTGGTGTCGTCTGTGACACTTCCAATTTCCTGCACGTTTTAACTTAGATCCAATTAATTAATTAAGGGGTTAGGTGGTTAATTAGGAGTTAAGGGGAGTATATTAAGTTAATTAACAGCCCATATAATGACCCCAACCCTATTAGACTAACCTAAGACTCTCACAACTCACAAAACAAATTATCTTCGTTCTCTCTTCTTTCTCTCTCTATTGGAAGACATCATTGAATACCAAGCTAGGGGAGGGTTTTAGGGGCTTTAAAGGGACTATTTCACCATCAAATCTTCATCAAACGTCAAGGTATGGGATCTAATTCACCTTTGAGACCTGTTTCCTCAAAGGATTCCTTCAAAGTATTTTCCAAAGTTGAGTTTTCATGTGGGTCTTTCCCAATCTCGAAATTGATGTTATGAATTGATTTGTTTATGGTTTATTTTGGATAATATGAATATATTAACATTTATTTTAACTTTATTATAATATATCTTTATGGTTTGGTCTAGTTTGTAGAAGATGACCCTTAACCCTTAACCCTTAACCCTAGGTTATGATCTTGATATGAATTGAGTTATATTGGTTCAATTGACTTGGTTATTGGTTGAATTACTACTAGGTGATGTTTTTATGCTAATCATGAATTAGTTATGTGAATTTTAGTCTTTCATGCTAGTTCTTGAGAAGTGATCTAGGTTATGTTAATTGACCTCAGTATCTTGTCTTAAGCTTTGATCTAATAATAAATTGTGATGTAATGATTCTTCTAGTGTTGTTATCATGTTGGTCTTTGAATTGTGATAATGTTATGACATAATTTGGTTGAAGTAAGGGTTGATGGTAAGATCTTGATTATGAGTTATGCAAGAGACATGGTAAGTCTTATGATTCCCATTCTTTACTTCAATTTGTGGTTAATTTTGATTAAGTCATGATTTTGTGTTGGAGTATGCCTTATATTAGGATTCATAGGGTGGTATGATGGGATTTGAAATGTCTTGACTATGGTTTTGAGGTTGATTAAGATGTAAATGTTATAAGGATGGTGATGATTACCAATGTGCCTTATGATGAAGTGATATGTAAATGTGCTATCCTCACTTATATGAATTGTAATGAAAGGACTATACTCATGCAATTCTTATTGAGCTACGATGATGATGATTATACAAGGTCTAGACCCTATGACCTAAATTAAGCTATGATGATAAATGTAACATTCCAGAAAATGTACTTATCTAGTGAAAAGACTATTAGGTTTTAAGAATACGTATTGGGGTACATAGGCATCCCAATGCCCAATATTGAGTAATATTGGGCATCTTAGAGAATATTGGCTTAAGGGTGTTAGCCAAATTTCATGTATTAACAAGAAACTTAAAACCAAGCTTATTTAGAAATTGTACCTACAATGAAGACCCTAAGCTAAAATACAATATTATTCACATACACATATTAGGTACGAGGAATCGAAGTTTCAAGCCTAGGTACCATATCACATGACCATTTAAAATGACCATGTAGATTAAGCATTGCACAAGGACATAGTGAGGATACTTGGACAAGAAGTGAACTTTCCTGAGTGCAAGGTTAGGGAAAGTACACGGAAACACATGTGCAAGCACATGTGCACACATATGTGCTACCAACGGCCAAGAGATAAGCCCAACCGAATCGGTTAGGGTGGTTAAGGGGCAGGCGTGAAGGATCATGTGGGGCCAAGATACCTAACTGATTCTAGGTCCTAAATAACGTCCCTAACTAACTAACTAACCTAGCACCAACTAAAATTAACTAACTAGGGTGCCCGAAATGCAAAGACCTAACCGGGTAACCTAACCGTATAACTAACTAAAGAAACATCCTAGTACCTAACCTAGGATGGTCCAAAAGGGTTGGTTATGGTACTAACAACTTCGGGGGTACTTTATTAATTACCCTAGGTTACTTAATTAATTAAATCAGAAAACTAATTAATTAATTTAAATGGACAAAACCGAAACCACCAAGCAATTTCCAGATTTCGGTTATGTCAAGTAAGAGACAAACTAGTACCTAACCTAGGATGGTCCAAAGGGTTGGTTATGGTCCTAATGACTTAGGGGTACTTTATTAATTACCCTATGTCTAATTAAATTATCAACTTAATTAATTAAAAATCATGGTCAAACCCGAATTAGACTAGGTCAAATGGTCTCCTAGTTGTAGTCGAATTAGGAGGGGTATTTTAGGTAATTTAAGTAGAAGGTATTTAGGGTAACATATGGGACGTCTATATATAGATATTAAGTCAGTTTTAGACCACAATTACACGTCCCAAACCAGAACCACACGAAATTCTCTTAATCTTTCAAGAACGCTCTCTTTTCCAAACTCCATTGAAGAACTAGAAAAAGCTTAAGGAAGAAGACTAAGGTTTTGAAGTTTCCAACCAAGATTTCATGGATTCTTCATCTATAAGGTATGGTTATTCATCCTTGAAATCTCTTTCTTCAAAGAGTCAATTCAAACAATTTTTAAAGATGATAAAAAATATGATTTATCCAATTTTCGTAATCTAGCCACGGGTTCTTGCATAAAAGGTTTTAAATCAATGTTTTGGAATTGAATTGATGTTAATGCAATGTTTTAAAGCTATAATTCTTATGAACCCATGCAAGCCATGCAAATTCCTATTTTGACTATTTTATGGGTTAAGTGATCATGTTTTATACTTATGAATTAATGAGTAGTTTCTTATGTGCTTTCTAATTATGTGAGAATTGTATTCAATCGATGTCTAATTGGTCTTAGATTGTCAAATAGATATTGAATTGACCTAGTTTCATCTAGTATAATGATTTATACTTTGAATTGATATTCATGGCCATGGGTAAAGACCTTATGGTATTGAATTGTATGATTTAGACATGGTTTGAACTGGTAATAATGGATTGGTGGTACGTTTCCCTAATTCTCTTTATTTTATGTTAATTAAATTTAAAATATTTTGTGACGTATGATTATATTTATCTCCATGCGATTAAGTGTAAGTATGTGTTCTTCTATGGATATTAGGTGATCATAATGGATTATGACTATGTGTTTAAGTGTGAAGTCTTAAAATTGATACATGATTATTCTTACTCGACTATATGAGTATATGATGGTTATATTGATGGTGTTATGGTAAAGTATAGGATGACATAATGATGATAAGGGTCGTTCTTAAGTGCTTCAAAGAATGATATGTTATATGTGCTAATGTGAATTAATAATGTGTCATGTTTTGGTAGATTATGTCCCTTACTTGATACATGTATATGATAAATATGAACGTCTTGACTGAGTAGGCTTAGGAACCTTTGTCTTGTATGTGTATGGATGAATGTTTAATGAAAGTCTAGGATCGGTAGACCTAAGATGGTGCCCTTCTAAGCATGACTAATACGTGGAATCTTCTATATAGAAAGAAGGTTAAGAATGAGCTATCCTTACAGACCATTGAGTGGAAGCTCTAGTGGACCCATTTTTTGTAGATGCATTTTTACTAGGTAATGACTAAGAGATGGTACCTTTGTATATGTCCCTTATATCGAACTTACTCTATGAGAACAAAGGCTAGCACCGGGTGAATATGTTATGGTTTGTAGCTCTACTTGAGAAAGAGAGTAGAGTACAATGTAGCTCTACTTGAGAATGAGACTAGAGTACATAAAAGACCTTATATATTCCTTAACCATGTGCCTACATGGAATGTTTCCTAGTTCTACCTTTGGCAAGTAGAACACCCTCCATCGGAGTAGGGTAAACTCCAGATTTCATACCTAGCTCGTACGGCCTATGTCGGTTATTGCATATTCTCATCATGTGGGATACATACTAGTGTTGGATAAGTTCTAGGAAATTTAGGTAGTGGTATGGGACGCTATCTATACATTGTATGACTAGACTTTGAAGATGTTAGCATGTGAGTCCCTAGGTCTTTCGAAGAACATTATGTGAAGTCTATAATGAATGAAACGTTTAATTGACTTAATAAACAATCATGACTTTAGCTAACGTATGAGGAATAGTTTGTTCTCTATCTACAGTAGCTTTGAGGGTTGCTTAGGTAATCTTTAAGAGGGTGTATGGGCGGTCTCTTCTTGTCCTACTTAGGTGAATCTTAGAGTAACCTTAGGTAGGGAGTTAATAAAAGGAAAAAGGGAATGATCTTATCTTAGGATAATATTTGGTGAAAAGAATGTAAGTTAAAAAAGGTTACTGTAAAGTTGAACTTAGTTTACTATAATGTTCTTCAATATTTGATAAAATGCTTATGTGATGTATTGTATGTGTCTAAGGTGTTAAATTTTGTTCTTATACTTATATTATAATGTTTTCTTCAAAAAGAGTATGTTTTATACGAATGTCCGTTTTTCATGATTTTATGCATTACGACATACTTAGTACAAGTGTTTGTACTAATTCCATACATTTTTTTTCTATCTCTAAAGGTGTAGGTGGCGTTTTAAAGGAGTCTCGAAGTTGAATCTTGTATTAGTGTTCATTCAAGCAAAGAGTTTTGTATGTCCTCACTAGATCCGAGGACATCTTGATATTTAGTTTTCCTTATCAAAAGTATTGTAATAGACTTAGCTATTTTCTATATTCATATGTCTAAGATGGTGACTTTGAGACTTAGCCTTTCATTATGTTTTTCTATAAAAGAGATATTTTGGTTTATTATTATTTCGTATGAAAAGTTTTAATTCCCCACTACTGTTCATATATGTATGCAATGAATGGTACAAAAGGGCTTGTCTTAGACCTTTTATAGGTCGACGACGCCGTGTTGCAATCCGAGATTGTGCCCTAACTCATAGGGTGTGATCTCTGGTTGTGACAATTAATAAAGACATTAAAGACATTTCAATAAGGGACTTAGCTTAGCACTGAGTGATTTGACAATAAGAGGTGATGACTTCATATAGATGAAGATTCACCGTATCGTTCTATATATGGTGTTGACTCCTAATGAGGATACTCATCCAATGGATTCCCATGAGAGGAGGCCCCAATTTCCAAGTGGTATGTAGAGGGATTATACATATCTCTTAGTTCTTGAACTATGTTGCCCCCATAGGAACACTAGGTAGTGGATCTACTTAGAAAGCTATGTTTATGTTTGGTTTTACTTTGGCTGGTAGACCACCTTCCATCGGTGTAAGGTTTTACAACACCAAATTCCACACTTAGCTCTTGTGGTCTATGTCGGTTAAGGCAAGTGTTCCCTAAATTAAAATGAAGTAATGAAGTATAAAATAACTGAGATGACTTGAGAGGTTTGACTTGCCTAGGTATGGGTATGGGACTCTACCTATGTCTTGCACTAGTTTTCCTTGATGGAAGCTTTAGGAGGTTGATATTATGTATGTATATGATAATGATTGCCAATTGTGATAAAACATGACTTTACATGTATATTATATTTATATGATAATTGATATTCATATGAACATGTACTTGGTTTATAATATGTGAAGTTGAATATTATTCATGGTTCTTGTTGGGTTACTTGATTGAGTAAGGTTATGGGGCTTTACTTGGTCATTGCACTTGTTGACTTTATGAGGATGCATTAGTAGTATCTTACTTTTTATGATATGATGAACTCTTATTCATGCTTGTGATGTAATTACATGATGATACGGTTGTTGTAGATTATGGGTTAAAGTATGATCAACAAGTATGTTGCTTGCTTGACTTGATGCTTGTGTCTTGATGATTGTTATGGTTTGCTTGATTGTGCATAAGACTTTCAAAAGACAAAGTAGCACAGTTTTTAATGAAATGTCCTTTTTAGCATGATTTGATCTTATATGTGGATATGGTCTCATACTTAGTACAATTGGCGTACTAACCCCATTTTCTCCCTTTTTCTCAATATTTTAGGTTCCGGTCGTTGAGGACTATTTGAGACAACTTTGAAGAAGGCTTGGAATTTCTCATTCATCCAAGTGGGAAGGTCCTCATTTTCCAAGGGCTATTCCAATATAGAGCTTATGGAGTAGTTTTACTTTTAAGGCTCTTATGTTCTTTTCTATTTTAATTTTAGTACTAAATTGTATAAGCCTATGTGTGGCTTCTTTACATTGATGTAGGGCTATCCCAAAATTGCTATGATCGTATTAGATGTTTATTAGATGAGACAATCTTTAATACTATGTTCTATCTTTTATATATATATGTGTGTGCAATAAAAGTAGAAGAGTATGTATCTTCCTATACGAAGGGTATATGTATACTCGATATGAATATATTATGTGTATGTAGAGGTCTATGTAAACATCCATGTAGAAGTAATTAAAAAGTTTTAATCTTTATGTCTTTTAAACCTATGAATGTAATAATGAATGCTAAGAGGCTAGTCTTAATCCTCAAAGAGGACGACGACGCCCGTTACGTCTAGGGGGTGTTCCCCGGATATGACAAACTTGGTATCAGAGCATGAGGTTGAATATCTTTCATGTTCATGTCTCTCTCAACAACGTCTATGTAGATTTGTATTCATAATTGTGAAGCGCTCCACACTTATGGATAGGAATCTATATGATGCTTAGGAAACTCTCTCTTTCTTAGAAAACCAATATTGTGCCTCTAGACTGTACTTATTATGTGTTTTCACCTAAATCTTATATTTTTGTTATAGGCAATGAATACTCGAAGGAATGCGACTCGAAGACTTGAAGAAGAGATTGCCAATGCCGGAGCTCATCCCCGTGGTGATCAATTCGCTGCTCTTGAAGAAGATTCTAATGATGACCAAGTTCTGGTCAATCCTCCACCTTTGACGGATGGTGACATAATGGCTTCCCTCTTCCAATTGGCATAAGCCGTCACTACTCAAGCTCAAGCTATGACGGCCCAAGCTAACCGAGAGCTTGTACCCCGTCCAAATCAAGAAGTTGCTACCATGGCTTCCCATCTTAGGGATTTCATTAGGATGAATCCTCCTACTTTCTATGGGTCCAAGGTTGAAGAAGACCCCCAAGAGTTCATTGATGAATTCTACAAGATACTCTTTGCTATTGGTTTTTCTACTAGTGAGAAGGCCGAGTTAGCCACTTAAACTCAAGGATGTGGATTAAACTTGGTATGTCCAATGGAGGGACAATAGGCCTCTAAGGGGTGGACCGATAACTTGGGAGATCTTCAAGTAGGAATTTCTTGATTGGTTCTTTCCTAGAGAGATGATGGAAGCCAATGTGGTGGAGTTCATCAACCTTCGTCAAGGAGCTATGAGTGTGCTTGAATACTCTTTGAAATTCACTAAATTTTCCAAGTATGCTTCTTCTTTGGTTTCCGAACCTAGGGATGAAATGAGCCGCTTTGTGACGGGGTATCAGAGGATTTTCAAGAGGAATGTCATTCGGATATGCTACATGATAATATGAATATTTATCGTCGCATGTTTCATGCTCAAAAAATGGAAGAGGCACGGGCTAGGAGGAAGAGTAGAGATGCAAAAAGTGAAATATCTTTTGATCGTGGTTCTTCTAAGGGTAGGCTTGAGATCAAAGACAAGCCTAAGTCCAAGAAGAGGTTTTCTAGCCAAGTTACATCCAAGTTCCCTAAGGATAGGGATGATAGGGTGTCTAACCCTAAGTCTCAAAAAGAAGGGAGCACTACTTCACCAACCATGAAGCCAACTTGTGCAAGGTGTGGCAAGAAACATTATGGTGAATGCTTGGTTGGGACGGGCAATTGTTTTGGTTGTGGCAAGAGTGGCCAAAAGCTTCGAGATTTCCATAATGTGAAGAGTCAATATAAGGGTGGTCAAACTCAAGCAAGTGTTTCTAGTAATGCTTCTAAGAAGAACTGCTTCTATGCTCTCGCACTAGGGGTGATCAAGAGACCACTCCCGATGTGGTGAACGGTATGTTGAAAGTCTTTTCTATTGATGTATATGCTTTACTTTATCCCAGTGCTACCTTTTCATTTGTTACACCTCTTTTAGCTAAAAAGTTTGACATTTTACCCGATATCTTGCATGAACCTTTCATAGTGTCTACACCGGTGGATGAGTCGGTTGTTGCAAAAAGGGTGTATAGAAATTGTCCTATAATGTTTCCCAATAGAGTTTCTCATGTTGAACTAGTATAACTTGATATCCTTTATTTTTAAATCATCTTAGGTATGGATTGGTTGCATGCTTGCTTTGCCTCTATTGATTGTAGAACAAGGGTGGTGAACTTTCACTTTCCAAATGAACCCGTTGTACAATGGAAGGGGGAAAGTTCTATTTCTAGAGGTCGTATCATCTCTTGTCTAAAAATACGAAAAATGATCTCAAAAGGTTGTCTATATAACATAGTAAGAGTCCAAGATTTAGACTTTGAAATCCTCCCATTAAGTCAGTCCCCATAGTGAGTAAATTTCCGGAGGTCTTTCCTAAAGATCTTCCAGATATTCCTCTCGAACGATAAATTAATTTTGGTATCAATTTGATACCGGATACAAATCCCATTTTAATTATTCCTTATCGAATGGATCCGGCCGAATTGAAGGAGTTGAAGGCTCAACTCAAAGATTTACTAGACAAAGGCTTTATTAGGCCTAGTATTTCTCCATGGGGTTCTCCGATTTTGTTTGTAAATAAGAAGGATGGGTCCGTAAGAATGTGTATTGATTATCGCAAACTCAATAAAGTCATAATTAAGAACAAGTATCCTCTCCCTCGGATTGACGACTTGTTTGATCAACTCCGAGGGGCAAGCTACTTTGCTAAGATTGACTTGAGATCGGGGTATCACAAACTTAGGGTGAGGGGTGATGATATACCAAAGACGGAATTCATACTAGATATGGTCACTAAGAGTTCTTAGTAATGTCCTTTGGTCTCACTAATGCTCCGGCGGCGTTTATGGACCTAATGAATAGGGTGTTTTGAAGTTACCTAGATTCATTTGTCATTGTCTTTATTGATGACATTTTGGTATATTCCAAAACAGAGGGTCATCACATGAACCATTTGAGGGTGGTGTTGCAAGTACTTAAAGAACATCAATTTGTTTGCCAAGTATAGCAAATGTGATTTTTCGTTGCGGTCGATGGTATTTCTTGGTCATATCATCTCTAGGAGGGAGTTGAGGTTGATCCAAGAAAAACGGAGGCGGTGAGAAGTTGGCCTAAACCATTAACTCCAACTGACATTAGAAGTTTCTTGGGTCGAGCGGGTTATTATCGGAGGTTTGTGGATGGTTTTGCGTCCATTGCATCCCCCTTGACTATTTTGACCCAAAATGTAACAACCCTAAAAATGAATATGCTAAGTAATGTTTAGTGTGTCTAGAATGCCTATGATTAGACCGGGTTCACACGGATTGATGCGCGTAGAAATTGACTTCTGAACCCTTGCGACGGCCAACCCAACTGACTTGGGGAGTTAGTTGAGCTAGGAAAGGTTGGGTCCAGCCATGTAGGGCTCCCGAATTGAGGATTTACCCGGATGAGTCTTTACCGGACTTAAAAAGGGGAAATCTTAAGTTTGGAGGGTCTAGGGGTAAAATGGTGTTTTTCCAGGCTAAGGGTAGTATCGTAATTACCCTAAATATGTAATTAAATATTTAATTAATATGGTGGAGGGGCATTATGGGTAGAAAGGTCCGAAATTGCCCATTGAGCAAAATCTTGCTCCACCGGGGTTTGAACCTAGGTGGGAGCAATGATTTAACTTGATTATTTATATTGGAGAATTAATTAATTAATTAATATTTAAATGCTGATTTAAGAAAAAGGAAAATCAGATTATTATTATTAATTAATTAATTAATGGGGCGGTTTGGGTCGGGTCGACCCGAAGGGACCTATTTTTCCGATGAGGAGGTCACGGGTTCGATCCTCGACGGAAGCGACACCCAAGTGAATTAAAATGGGGTTTAAAATCTGTTTTTTTGTAAGGGCAATAAGGTCCTTTCACGTGTGATTTAAATAAATTAATTTTTACAGTTTAACAAAACCTTATTTTGACTAAGTCTAAAACTACAATCCTAATCCTAAGGAACCACTCACTTCTCACGTTTATCCTCTCTCTTTCACGATCAACTCACTCACTTTTGCGTTCTATATGCTAACGAAATACAAGTATAGAAAACACAACCAAAAGTTCTTCATACTTGAAGAATTTACACGTAAAAAACATAGACAAAAAATGCTAACCAAAAACGTAAAGCAAAAAGAAGGGTTTTCCGTCGAGTTTTGTGTTGAAGTTTCGGGTCTTGGACGTTAATTTGGAGAGGGTTTTTGACAGCAGGTCGTGTGCTGAACAACACTAAAGTTAGGTATGGGTTTCTCTCCTGGACTCCTTTCTCCAAGAGAATTTCCTTTCGCGAATTCAGCATATTTTGAAACTAGGGTTGTTCCCGTTCTTGTCGAACTCCTTGTCCCTAGTATCCTTCTGATTTCAATCTGAAATAGGTTAGAGATCATGTTGTTTGTATGTTTGCTGGTAGTTTAAGTATGAAGTGTGATTTTTTTAATAATGTGTTCATGATTATGTGTTTGGAATTGTAAGCATGTTAATTTATGCCAACCAAAAGTATGTGAAAAGTGATGTTTGTGCAAATGTTTGTGTAAATCATGATGTGAAAAAGTGGTGTAATGTTGCTGGATTTAATGGTAATTCTTGGCTGAATATAACCATGAAAATAATATACTTAAATATGCACCAAATTATTCATGAAACGTCCTAATATCTAATGTACAAATGATGATAACAAGGAGCTGAAAATAGTGAACAAATTTCCACCATTTGGTAGGTTGGGTTCGGCCAATCAAAGTGGTATAAAACTCAATAAAAAATGAATGTAAAATAAGTGAAATCAGTAAGGATTGAACCCATGACATCATTACATAAAATCTACAAAAAAATCAACAAAAGATTAAGAAAAAATGGATTGGAGGAGACTAAATTTCCAGCTTGCTGGAAATTGTAGTCTCGGACAATTTTTAAAAAATGAACTTCGTTTAAAAATGTTTTTTAAAAGGTGAGGTCATTGGGGATTGAACCCATGACCTCACCAAATAAAAATTTCATAAAAAAATCGTGAGAAAAATGCAAAGAAAAATAAATGTGGTGAGTGGGGATTTAAGCTACAACCTCTTGAATGGATGAGAGAGTTAGGAGAAAAATAAAGGAGAAAATAAATGTGGAGAGTGGGGATTGAACCTACAACCTCTTGGATAGGTGAGAAATTTAAGAGATAAATTAAAAGAAAAATAATAAGCTTGTGGGGGATTGAACCCACAACCTCCTTGACTTAAACGAAAAAGGAGAGGAGAAAAAGAAAGGAAATATTATAGGGTTGATGGGGATCGACTAGGGTCCCCCAAATCTGAAAAATGCAATTATCAAGTTTAAAATAATATTAAGTGTTGTCCAAGGGATTCAAAATCGGGTTTCCTTGCCCAATTCTTATCGACACATAATTTATACGTAAGTAAATATTGCTGCCTCAAAAGATCAAAATCAATATCTTGGCATATCTACAAGATGCATAAGTGTAAAATCCCGAAACCATACCCTAGAAGATAGGGTAAAATCTTGAATTATAACCGGCGTCGTCGACCTCTCGGAGGTCTAAGACAAGCCTCTCATATCATTCATTGCATTGGCATAGTAAATTTAGCGGAAAATTTAAAACTTTTCATAGCACATCATATGCTAGAAACATCACATCATATATATATAAAATATAAGTCATAATACATATTTAGACTCTAAGTCTCTTTGCCATCTTAGACTCAATAATTTTAGAGTACATTAAGGACAAGGCCCTTAAGACATAATACAAAGCTATACATTACTAAATAGACTTTACAATAAGTACACATTAGGACATCCTTGAACTTAAGGATTCCTTTCCTTGATCTTGGGAAATCACCTATCAAGCTCCTCAATCATAGACCTCCTTTAAGCATTCCATAAGCTACACTTTGTGTAAAAAGTAAAGAAGAATGGGATTAACACAAGAATGTACTAAGTATGGCAACCATGCAAAAACATGCATTTAAAAGGGACATTTCCTTTGAAATCATACTTCATGCCATTTTAAGTAAATCGTCATAAAACCTTTATCAATAGCATTTATATCATCCACATACTTCATAGAAACACAATCACAGGCCAAACATCATAGAAAAGCACATATAGAATTTAAGTACAATGTGAGGTCACTTTAGAGTGAACTCCATCACTTTTACAGTGAACTCTTACTCTTAACTCATTAGTCTTCCAAGTAATCCTTTAGGGATACTTGGTGCAACGTATCACCTTAGGAACACAAGAGAAAAGCCATACATAGCATCTACACAAGACAACACATGCCATCATAGAAGTAGATTACAACATAAGCTAGTTAAACCAAGACTAAAAGGACATTACAATGAACTCCTAATCATTAGCACATATACTTATTTTACTTCACATTGAACCATGTAAAACCTAACTCATGTCCCCAATCTAGATCCACTAGTGTAATGCACATGTAAGGCCCTATAACCTCACACATGATTAGTGAACCTATCACGAGATCACAAGCCTTTACATTCAAATCATATATCAACATGTATAGAGGAGACAACTTTACTTATGTCAACTAATACCATCACCATATAGTCAACAAGATTAACATCATATATAAAGAATCATATCATGCACATCTTCATGATTAATAGACAAATACTATAATGTCATACATAAAGGACACATACATAATCATATGCATTAGGGTACCTTCCTAAGACTTCTTAAGGAGTCACTTGTGCAATGTCTAGATGGGTTCATTACTTCCACCTATTCTAAGTAACTTACCTTAGGTCTCCTAGTTAGGATCCTATTCAATTACTTCCATTGTCCATTTTACTTTTAGGGAAATCATAACCTTAACCTACATAGACCATGGGTGCTAATCATGGAATCCGATGTTATAAAACCCCACACCGAAGAAGGTTGTCTACCGGCCAAAGTAGAACCAATATAAACATAGCTATCGAGGTAGAATCCTCTAGCTAGTATCCTATGGTGGAAACATAGTTTATGGAACTTGGGGGAAAAGAACCATGGAAATATCAACTCTACACACTATGTTGGGTCATGAGGCTATCCACCCCGTGAGGACCGTAGTGAACCCTACCTTTCCTTATGTAAGAAAGTGTCACCCCTCACATGAGGACCGTAGTGAACCCTACCTTTCCTATGTTGGAAAGTGTCACCCCCTCATCTACAAGTTCACTCGGTGCTAGGCTAAGTTCCCTTGATTGAAAATCCTTTATTAACATTTATTTAAAAAAACATAGGCTTAGGATATTCGTCATTCATATGCTTATAGCATATTCAAGCACCTATCTAGTTTTGGAGTATTCTTGGGCACCCCTAGGAAGGCCCCTCTATTAACTAGATCATCATTCATGTGTGTGAGTGTATACATAGATGTGAACAAACCTTTCACATAACACATTATGTCACACCTGTTCATACTTACAGATTCATACCTCATCATATCATATACATCATATTCATAACATGTTCATATATTCATCCTTCATATACATAAGAACCAAATCTAGGAACTATCCTATCAAGATACACATGTGCAATGAATAGACAAGGTTCCATACCCTTGCCCATACTAGTACACCTATCAAGTCATCCTAGTAAGGGAATACAAATCATACTTTCATAAACATCACCTTAATATGCATAGTAGTAGACACTGGTGAATATGAGAACTACCTTTCATTTAGACACAATGGCTTATACTACTTGTATCATGCATGTAAGTGAGAGTGTGTGTACATAGACCAACATGATCACATAATGGCTATCAATAACTTCTTGAGTCAGCCACCCTATTAGAACATATTACACTTCCAAACACATAAAACACAACACATAATAGCATAGGAGACAAAACAATATATACCTTATAATCAAGACTCCTAACTTTAGCTATTTACACTTTCATATAAGGGTTCATAGTTAAGGGGTTATTAACCATCTTAACACATCCATGGCAGCACCTATACTTTACGCTAACATGGTTATACATATGCTCATACAATAGCCACACAACCTAATTCACAACTAGAATAGGAAGATAAGCATAAGCTTCTCATAGTATCATCTTAAGCACATGTTCATAAGTTCATCAATTTGCCTTGAAGGCCATAGTAAACACATATATAATGACAATAAAGTAAACACCGACACCATAAGTGGACCATACCACACAATGCCATACAAGGCTTCATCAACATTTCTATAAAGAATAGAGAAGTAGAAAAGTAGAGGAATTAAGCATTGTTACCAATTTCTCACCCTTTGATCATCATTGATCAATACACCTTATTCATCAATAAAACACATATATGGCAGTATCTAAATGTACTTTAAACATATAAGAAACCATGTACAAGTCACTACAAGATTATACCATAACATAATACAACATATCAACTTAGTAGGAAAGTAGAATAACATAGATCATTAGCTAACTTCCCTTACATTGATTTTTAGATCATAGTTCATACATGTATTAGTCTAAGGAAGTAGCTAAACCTGCATTTAACCATATTGAAATCATGATCACATACCTTCAAGATTAGAGTTACAACATAGGCATTAAGGCTTATCGATTTGCTAGAGTATAGAAGAATTTACCAATAATATGAACTCTATAAGGCTTTTATCATCATTCATATTTAATCAACAATACACTCATTAGGCAGTAGCTAATTAGACAAGAAATCAAGACTAAATCATGCTTCATCTAATCACAATTCAAGATCTATCACACACTTAGCTTCTTGACTTCATAGCCTAAAGAAATCTATATCCATTCATGCAAGCCCTTCTTAATTTGATCATTAAGGATTTATACCTACAAAATTCATCCATTATATCACCCTAAAACAGTAGCTACAGCAGTTCATACATAATCAAGAGACTACACAACCGATCTCACAATCGACTTCAAGACAACATGTAGAAACATAGGCTATTCATGCTCAAATCTTCATATATTTATCATCATGGACTGATCATCATCAATTCACCATTAATTAATGTAAATGACAATAAACACAAGCAATTCAACGTAAAGAATCACTAATTAATCAAGAACAAGCCATAATCACAAAGCCCATGCAAAAGCTAAACCAATATTGGAAGGAACATGGGTTCATCATGCAATTGGAGTAATCACATTCAAATCACTGTATTAACTTCAATTAATCATGATTAAATCATTAAAAACATTTTGAGAAAGAACCTATGGCTAGATTGGAAGATTGGAAACTTGATCATAAGATTTCTTTGAAAAACATTGAGAAGAACTCTCAAAGTGAAAGGTTACTTGAAGATGAAGGATTGCCATACCTTTTATTAGTTGAAAACCTCTTAAACTTGGTGATTCATCCATGTAAAACCCAGCTTGAATCTGTTCTTGAGCTTCACCAACAATGGTGGTTTTCTAGAGAGAACATTTTTCGAGGGAAAGGCTTAAAACATGTGAGAGGATTTTGGAAATGGGTTGATCACGTTTTAGAAGACTTATATACACCTAAAATTAACTAAATAAACCTATTATAGTCAGGTTATGACGTGGGGTGAATTTCCCATTCACCCCTTTAAGTGACAGCACGCAGGCTGCCAACCTGCATGCACCCGCGACGAGGGCAGTGACGGGGCGTCATGGCCTCCGTCGCCCAAGACTTAGCCAAATAATTGGCTTAGGTCCTTCCCAAGGCAAGTCCCCTTCGACGAGACCTGCTCCATGGGCCGTTGGGGACCAACGATCTGTCGTTGGGTCCGTCAAGGGACACTGCCCAGGCAGTGTCTAGGCAGCTTTGGGGTCCTTCTTTTGTGGCCTCTTGCGGGGCCCTTTAGAAGTCGTACCCAGACGTTTCCAACGCGATTATAAACTTTAACATGTTATAGACCTTAAACATAAATTTCAACCCAAAAAAACACCTACAAGATGTCAAAACATCCTTGACCCCAACATGACATACGATGAACGTCTTAGGTGCTATCTTTCGAATGCCTTGGACGTTTTTGGGCGTTTGACCTCCAAACTTTACGAAACTTCCTACAATAACATTAAAGATCATTTAAACCATTTAAAGACTTATTAGACTCACTTCATACAATTTAGGCATACATACACACATGAGGCACATAAGCGACTATTCGTCGAACGTCTTGGACGTCCCTTGACGTTCGACTTCCAAATCACTTCAAACTTTGCACACTGACTTTATATCACATAATAAGGAATTTTAGGATCTTATAAAATTAAGACGAACATGTTAGGCTCTATACACCTTATCTCATTTTCGGGGTCTTACAATAAGTCTTGTACCACATAATCTTGGGTAAACATGAATCACTTAGACAAACTATGAATGAAGACTCATGGCTTGTATGTGTGGACTCATAAGTCTAGCATATGTTTAAAAGTAAGTGAGCCTAAGATGTATGTGATAAAATGATGTAACCCTAGAAGGGTTAAGTAAGAGAGTGAAACACACTAAATGGCCTGGTGCATTGGCATATGATGAAATGAACATTCACGTGAAGGGGTGAGTAATTATGAAAAGCAAATTTGTTAAAGTTAATGAATGAGGTGACAATATGATAAGAGGCTAATGTGAAAGATGAGAGCAATCTTAAATGAGCCTATTTAAATGTTACCAAAACGTACTCACCTATGAGAGTGTACAGTTAATGAAGATACCAGTCTCGATGAACACTCTAATGAAAATAGTGAAGTTAATGCATACTTAATACTAATGATGAGATGAGAAATCATCTAATGATATAGGATGTCCTCATGCTAGAAGCCAGCTTCCATGATGTATGAGTTGAATGTAATGGAACTTTATATTGAGCACCGATAGGCTAGCTATGAGCGGTGATGCCTTCCTTCGGGAAGGGCGGAGGTTCACGTAACTCTTATGAGATGAGACTGTCCGTCATGCCGGGTATGGGTATCCTTATATCTCCTAGTCTTTGAACCTATACTGCCAATATAGAGATCTAGTAGGGTTCGACTCCCGATATACGCTAGCATGTTTGGGTCACTTTGGCCGGTGATTCCACCTCTTTTCGGTGTGGGACAGTCACTGGATTTCATGAAGCTCACATTATCTATGTCGGTTAAGGTTAAAGTTCCCGAAGAAAGAATAAGGCCAGCCTTAAATAATGCACATAATGAAATGAACGATACTAAAGGTGTTAGTGCAGGATAATAAAAAGGTGAGCTAGATTTAAGTAATGTCACTAGGTTATTCTTGATCATTGCACAACAAACCTGATGAGAGTCTTAAACTTCATCCAAGTATGGGTTGTGATTGCACTAGTATATGAATAAATGAAAATGAAGTACGTATGAACGAACGAAGCAGACTCTGTGTTTGCTGAAGAAGGCTCCTTAGTTGAGGTCCCATTTGTTGAACCCTCATTTTGGGAAGTCCTAATGTCAAGTCCATGATTCCAAGGTTTTATGGCATATGAAAGAATAATATGAACTACGTGATATGTTATGTGCTGCTAACAAAATGATAAGTATGATGATGCATGTTACTCTCATGGCATGACTTTCCTAATCCAAATTTGGAAAGTCCACTGACTCGACTTTCCATAAATCATGTTGTTAGGAAAGAGATATTCTTACTCATGCATGTCCTTGGAGTGTGCTTTCATATACCCATACATAGTACAAGTGTGTGCTAATCCCATACAATATCTACTTTTAGGTGTTGGCACAGGTGGACGTTGGAGCTTACAGTACGACATTGCAGTTATCCGGACGTGGAGCTTTCATCTGGATTTGGTAGGCTCTCATTATTTCGAGGATGTCTACTGTTATTATCTAGCTTAGATGTAGGATTTAGTTAGTGGGGCATGTCCCACTAGTGTTTCATTTCCCATTTCATTTCAAACTTTGTATTGGTGCCGTTTTGGCAAGGATACGTTTAATGCAATTATGAACTGCTTCTTTCATTTGATTATTTCTATATTAGATGGTTGATTTGTGAACGCCTATGATGTTATGTATAATATGTTTCACATGAAATAAGAAAACAAAAAGTTTAAATTTTCCGCTAAAATTAACCTTGATGAAGTAACGATGACGTATGTAGGCTTGTCTGCAACCTCTGAGAGGTCAACGATGCCGGTCTCGTCTGGGGTCTAGATTTCCGGTCGTGACAAAGTTTGTATCAGAGCACTAGGTTAAATTCCGAGGATAATAAGTTCACATCAACCACATTGAGTAGTTTCTAAGTCATGGTAGTGAAGTGCACCACTATCCTGAATTAGAGACTGCATGATGCGTAGGAAAATTTCCCTTCTTCTGATCTTATCATTCCTTTTCCTAATGTCTGATTTCTTGGTGTTATGAGAGTGTCTAACATCAATTATTATTGTTTTCAGAGAATGAATACTAGGAGGAACGTTGGTCAGAGGAGAGGAGGAGCAGCTGTTGGGGGCAATCAGGTTCCACCCCAGGCTCCAGCTGAAGGAGTGGCTATACCGGTTAACCCAGCTGGGTTGACTGATGCGGAGGTGCGGTCATCTCTGGCCCATATGGAACAAGCCATCACTATGCAGGCCCAGGCCAAGACTGCCCAGGTCAATCGTCAGAATGTTCAGAGGGAGAACCCACCGGTACGTAGCATAGCTGATAGGCTACGAGACTTCACGAGGATGAATCCTCGTATTTTCACAGGGTCCAAGACTTCAGAGGATCCCAGGAGTTCATGGATGAGGTACACAAGATTTTGGTGTCCATGGGGGCCACAGATACTGAGAAGGCTGAGGTGGCTTCCTATCAGCTCAAGGTGTTGCACAGACTTGGTGCAAGATGTTGCAGGATAGCCGAGCATTGGGCGGAGTTCCAGTCACTTGGGATCTATTTAAGACAACCTTCATGGAGAGATTCTTCCCCAGGGAGATGAGGGAGGCCAAGGTTTAGGAATTTATCAACCTTAAGCAAGGATCTATGACAGTCAGGGAGTATTCCCTAAAGTTTTTTAAAATTTCAAGGTATGCTACTTCCCTTGTATCTAACAGCAGGGATGAGATGAGTAGGTTCCTCACAGGAATCACAGGAGATCTGGAGGAGGAGTGTCTGGCTGCGATGCTCCACGATAACATGGACTTCTCCAAGCTAATGGTGCATGTACAGCATGTAGAGAGACAGCCAGAAGAAGAAGGGCATCCATGATGCTAGGAGGCCTAAGACTTCTGATTAGGCAGGTCCTAGCAATGGAGGCAACAGGAACAACTTCGGCGTCTGTGAGCAGCCCAGGTTCAAAAAGGGGCAACAGAGTTTAGGGAACTTTAACTTTCAGAGGAGTGCAGCACTTAGAGTAGGAAGACCCGAGCCCAAGAAGGTCAATGGAGGTGATGTGCAGCGTCCCAGAAAATACTATGCTAAGTGTGGCCATGCTCACAGTGGAGAGTGCAAACAGGGCACTAATGCCTGCTTCAGTTGCGGTAAGAGCGGGCACATGGTTAAGGACTGCCCACAGTACAGGGGTCAGGCTGGAGGTAATGCTCAGCCTAGGCCTAATCCATAGGGTACAACAGCAGCCGAGCCTCCTAAGAGGAACAGGTTCTACGCCCTGAAGGGCAGGGAGGAGCAGGAGAAGTCCGCTGATGTGGTCACAAGTATGCTGCAAGTATTCTCAACTTCTGTTTATGCTTTACTTGATCCAGGGTCTACGCTTTCCATTGTAACTCCTTTGCTTGCTCTCACTATTGAGATATTGCCTGAAGTTCTGCATGATCCTATAGTGGTTAGTACACCTTTAAGAGAAAATGTAAGAACTGATAGAGTATACAAGGATTTCCCAATAGTTGTATGTGGTAAGACTATGTGTGCAGACTTGGTTGAGTTAGCAATGCATGATTTTGAGGTTATTCTTGGCATGGACTGGCTTCATAGTTGTTATGCTTGTATGGATTATCGTAGTAGGGTTGTGAGATTTTTTTTCCCTAATGAAGAAGAGCTGGACTGGGAGGGGTACAACTCGAGTCATCCTAATCCCTTGATTTCGAACCTTAAGGCCAATAAAATGATGTCTGAGGGGTTATCGTGTCATATTGTGAGTGTTAATGATTTAGATCATGACATTCCTTCCATAGACTAAGTGCCTGTGGTGAATGAGTTCGAAGATGTATTTCCTGATGATTTGCCTAGAGTTCCTCCCCTCGAGAGATTGACTTTGGTATCGACTTAGAACCCGATACTAATCCAATTTCAATTCCTCCTTACAGAATGGCTCCAGCTGAACTGAAAGAGTCTAAGCTGCAGTTAAAAGATCTCACTGATAAGGGTTTCATTCGGCCGAGCATATCCCCTTAGGGCGGTCTAGTGTTGTTTGTGAAAAAGAAAGATGGAACCCTTAGAATGTGTATCGATTATCGGCAGCTCAACAAAGTCACTATCAAGAATAAGTATCCATTCCCAGAATAGATGATTTGTTTGACAAACTCCAGGGGTCTAGTTTCTTCTCGAAGATTGATCTACGTTCAGGGTACCATCAGCTTAGGGTTAGGGATGGAGATATCCCAAAGACAGCCTTTCGTACCTGTTATGGTCACTATGAGTTCCTAGTTATGTCATTTGGTCTCATGAATGCACCTGTTGCATTTATGGATCTCATGAACAGAGTTTTCCTTGAATTCCTTGACTCTTTCGTCATAGTATTCATTGATGACATTCTAATCTACTTTAAGACCAAGGAAGAGCATGAACAACATTTGAGACTAACCTTGCAAGTACTTAGACAACATCATCTGTATGCCAAATTCAGTAAATGTGAATTCTGGCTCAGATCAGTGACCTTCCTGGGTCATGTTGTGTCCGATAAAGGTGTGGAGGTAGATCCCAGGAAGACTGAGGTTGTTAAGAACTAGCCAAAACCTCTTACTCCCACAAATATCCGTAACTTCTTGGGATTGGCTGGTTATTATAGCAGGTTCGTGGAGGGTTGTTCTTCCATTGATGCTCCACTCACAGCCTTGACGAAGAAGAAAGTTAAGTTTTGAATGGGCGGAGACTTGTGAGAAGAGTTTATAGGATCTCAAAGACAGACTTACTTCAGTCCCGGTGCTTACTTTTCCTAAGTGTGGTAAGATTTACACTTTTTATTGTGATGCATCTAGGGTTGGTTTGGGTTGTATTCTTATGCAGGGTGGTAAGGTGATAGCTTATGCGTCCAGATAGCTCAATGTTCATGAGAAGAATTATCCCACTCATGGCCTGGAGTTGGCAACTGTGGTGTTTGCACTGAAGCTGTGGAGGCACTATTTGCATGGAGTGCATGTGGATGTGTTCACAGACCACAAGAGTCTCCAATACGTATTCACGTAGAGGGAGTTAAATCTACATCAGCGGAGATGGTTGGAGCTTTTGAAGGACTATGATATGAATGTCCACTACCATCCAGTTAAGGCTAATGTTGTAGCTGATGCTTTGAGCAGGATGAGCATGGGAAGTACAGCCCACGTTGAGGATGAGAAGAAGAAGTTGGTGAAAGATGTACACAGACTGGCAAGACTGGGTGTGCGGTTGGTTGACTCTACTAGTGGGGGTGTTTCAGTTCATCCTAGTTCTGAATCATCCTTGGTAGTTGAAGTCAAGCAGGGTCAGCATCTCGATCTTTTGTTGATGGAGCTGAAGGACTCAGTGTTGATAAAGATGAATGAGTCTTTTGCTTTGGGAGGTGACGTTGTACTTAGGAACCATGATAGGTTGTGTGTACCAGATGTGGATGATTTGCGGACCAGGATTGTTGCAGAGGCCCATGGTTCCAGATATTCCATACATCCATGTTCCACCAAGATGTATCATGATCTTAAGCAGATCTATTGGTGGGATGGCATGAAGAAGGACATTGCATAATATGTGGCCAAGTGTCCTAATTGTGAGCAGGTTAAAGCAGAACATCTTAAGCCTGGCGGTCTTACTCAGATTATTGAGGTTCTGACTTGGAAGTGGGAGGCCATTAATATGGACTTCGTGGTTGGTCTTCCGAAGACTAGGAGACAGCATGACTCCATATGGGTTATTGTGGACAAGATGACTAAATCTGCGCACTTTATCCCTGTGAAGTCTACTTACAGAGCCGAGGATTATGCGAGACTCTACATTGATGAGATTGTGAGATAGCATGGGATTCCTTTGTCTATCATTTCAGATAGAGGAGCTCAGTTCACTTCACATTTCTGGAGATCCTTCCTGAAGAGCTTAGGCACGCAGGTAAAGCTTAGTACTGCCTTTCATTCTAAGACTGATGGGCCGGTAAAGCGCACCATTCAAACATTACAGTACATGTTGAGGGCGTGTGTGATTTACTCCAGGGGTAGTTGGGATAACCATCTGCCTTTGATAGAGTTCTCGTATAATAACAGCTATCACTCCAGCATTGGGATGGAACCGTTCGAGGCACTATATGGTAGGAGGTGTAGGTCTCCATTTGGGTGGTTCGAGGTTGGAGAGTCATCCATTTTGGGTCCATAGATCATTCATAAGGCCTTAGAGAAGGTCAGGGTGATTAGGGACAGGTTGGATACTACTTAGAGTCGGCAGAAGTCATATGCAGATAACAGGAAACGACCCTTAGAATTTGATGTTGGTGACCAGGTCTATTTGAAGATATCACCTATGAATGGGGTGATGAGGTTTGGCAGGAAGGGGAAGTTGAGTCCGACGTATGTTGGTTCATATGAGATCCTACAGCGTGAAGGTGAGGTGGCCTATGAGTTGGCATTGCCTGTGGAGCTAGCTTCTGTCCATCCAGTCTTTCATGTATCCATGTTAAAGAAGTACCTAGGTGATCCAGCATCGATTCTACCTGTGGAAGGTTTGGGGGTTGATGAAGACTTGTCCTATGAAGAGGTACCTATTGAGATCTTAGAAAGACAGGTCAAGCGGCTGAGACAAGGAGATTGCCACAGTGAAGGTATTGTGGAGGAACCATCTAGTTGAGGGTGCTACGTGGAAGGCCGAGGCCGATATGAGATCCCGTTATCGCCATCTTTTCAGTCATTGAGGTTAGATTCCCTACTCTTAAGTCAAAGTTTCCTTATCTCTCCATTCCTTGTTGGTATTGCTTGACTGTGCATAGTGATTATGTTATGTTATGACTGGCATTGTGCAAGATAGTTAGTAATGTCATTCGGGGACGAATGTTCCTAAGGGGGGGGATAATGTAACAACCCTAAAAATGAATATGCTAAGTAATGTTTAGTGTGTCTACAATGCCTACATTAGACCGGGTTCACACGGATTGATGCGCGTATAACCAGACCTCTGAACCCTTGCGACGGCCAAGCCAACTAACTTGGGGTGGTAGGTGAGCTAGGAAGGGTTAGGTCCAGCCATGTAAGGCTCCCGAATATGAAGATTTACCCAGATGAGTCTTTATCGGACTTAAAAATGGGAACTCTTATGTTTAGAGGGTCTAGGGGTAAAATGGCCTTTTTCCAGGCTAAGGGTAGTATCGTAATTACCCTAAATATGTATTTAATTATTTAATTAATATGGTGGATGGGCATTTTGTGTAGAAAGGGCCTAAATTACCCATTGAGCAAAATCTTGCTCCACCCGTGTTCGAACCTAGGTGGGAGCAATGATTTAGCTTGATTATTTATATTGGAGAACTAATTTAATTAATTAATATTTAAATGATGATTTAATAAAAAGGAAAATCAGATTATTATTATTTAATTAATTGGGACGGTTTGGGGCGAGTCGACCCGAAGGGACATGTTTTCGTGATGGGGACGTCACGGGTTCGATCCTCGACGGAAGCGACGCCCAAGTGAATTAAAATGGGGTTTAAAATCTGATTTTTTTTGTAAGGGCAATAAGGTCCTTTCACATGTGATTTAAATAAATCAGATTTTTACAGTTTAACAAAACATTATTTTGACTAAGTCTAAAACTACACTCCTAATCCTAAGGAACCACTCACTTCTCATGTTTATCCTCTCTCTTTCACGATCAACTTTCTCACTTTTGTGTTCTATCTGCTAACGAAATACAAGAACAAAAAACACAACAAAAAGTTCTTCATACTTGAAGAATTTACACGTCAAAAACATAGACAAAAAGCTAACCAAAAACGTAAAGCAGAAAGAAAGGTTTTCCGTTGAGTTTTGTGTTGAAGTTTCGGGACTCGGACGTTAATTTTGAAAGTGTTTTGGAAAGCAGGTCGTGTGTTGAACAACACTAAAGTCAGGTATGTGTGTCTCTCCTGGACTCCTTTCTCCAAGAGAATTTCCTTTCCACGAATTCAACGAAATTTGAAACTAGGGTTGTTCCCGTTCTTGTCGAACTCTTGTCCCTAGTATCCTTCTGATTTTAATCTGAAATAGGTTAGAGATCATGTTGTTTGTATGTTTGCTGGTAGTTTAAGTATGAAGTGTGATTTTCGTAATAATGTGTTCATGATTATGTGTTTGGAATTGTAAGCATGTTAATTTACGCCAACCAAAAGTATGTGAAAAGTGATGTTTGTGCAAATGTTTGTGTAAATCATGATGTGCAAAAGTGGTGTAATGTTGCTGGATTTAATGGTAATTCTTGGCTGAATATAACCATGACAAAATATACTTAAAGATTCACCAAATGATTCATGAAACGTCCTAAGATCTAATGTACAAATGATGATAAAAAGGAGCTGAAAATATTGAACAAATTTCCAGCATTTGGTAGGTTGGGTTCGGCCAATCAAAGTGGTATAAAATGCAGTAAAGAATGAATGTAAAATAAGTGATTGGAGGAGAATAAATTTCCATCTTGCTGGAAAGTGTAGTCTCGGCCAATTTATACAAAAATGAACTTCGTTTATTTTTTTTTAAAATGTGAGGTCATTGGGGATTGAACCCATGACCTCACCAAATGAAAATTTCATAAAAATTTCGTGAGAAAAATGCAAGGAAAAATAGATGTGGTGAGTGGGGATTGAACCCACAACCTCTTGAATGGATGAGAGTGTTAGGAGAAAAATAAAGGAGAAAATAAATGTGGAGAGTGGGGATTGAACCCACAACCTCTTGGATAGGTGAGAAAGTTAAGAGATAAATTAAAAGAAAAATAATGAGCTTGTGGGAAATTGAACCCACAACCTCCTTGACTTAAACGAAAAAGGAGAGGACAAAAAGAAAGGAAATATTATGGGGTTGATGGGGATCGAACTGGGGTCCCCCAAATCTGAAAAATGCAATTATCAAGTTTAAAATAAGATTAACTGTTGTCCAAGGGATTCGAAATGGGGTTCCCTTGCCCAATTCTGTATTGACACATAAGTCATACGTAAGTAAATATTTAATGAATGCTGCCTCAAAAGATCGAAATCAATATCTTGGCATATCTACAAGATGCATAAGTCTTGTACCACATAATCTTGGGTAAACATGAATCACTTAGACAAACTATGAATGAAGCCTCATGGCTTGTATGTGTGGACTCATAAGTGTAGCATACGTTTAAAAGTAATTGAGTCTAAGATGTATGTGAAAAAATGATGTAACCCTAGAAGTGTTAAGTAAGAGTGTGAAACACACTAAATGGCCAAGTGCATTGGCATATGATGAAATAAACATTCACGTGAAGGGGTGAGTAATTATGAAAAACAAATGTGTTAAAGTTAATGAATGAGGTGACAATATGATAAGAGGCTAATGTGAAAGATAAGAGCAATCTCAAATAAGCCTAAGTAAATGTTACCAAAACGTACTCACCTATGAGAGTATAAAGTTAATGAAGAGACCAGTCTCTATGAACACTCTAATGAAAGTATTGAAGTTAATGCATACTTAATACTAATGATGAGATGAGAAATCATATAATGAGATATGATGTCCTCATGCTAGAAGCCAGCTTCCATGATGTATGAGTTGAATGTAATAGAACTTTATACTGAGCACCGATAGGCTAGCTATGAGCGGTGATGCTTTCCTTCGGGAAGGGTGGAGGTTCACGTAACTCTCATGAGATGAGACTGTCCGTTATGCATGGTATGGGTATCCTTATATATCCTAGTCTTTGAACCTATACTGCCAATATAGGGATCTAGCAGGGTTCGACTCCCTATATACGCTAGCATGTTCGGGTCACTTTGGCCGGTGATTCCACCTCTTTTCGGCGTGGGGCAGACACTAGATTTCATGATGCTCACATGATCTATGTTGGTTAAGGTTAAAGTTCCCAAAGAAAGAATGAGGCCAGCCTCAAATGATGCACATAATGAAATGAACGATACCAAAGGTGTTAGGACTGGATAATCAAGAGGTGAGCTAGATTTAAGTAATGACACTAGGTTATTCTTGGTCATTGCACAGCAAACCCGATGAGAGTCTTAAACGTCATCTTAGGTATGACTGGTGATTGCACTAGTATATGAATGAATGAAAATGAAGTACGTATGAACGAACGAAGCAGACTCTGTGTTTCCTGAAGAAGGCTCCCTAGTTGAGGTCCCATATGTTGAGCCCTCATTTTGGGAAGTCCTACTGTCAAGTCCATGATTCCAAGGTCTCAGGGCATATGAAAGAATGATATGAACTACGTGATATGTTATTTGCTGCTTGCAAAATGATAAGTATGATGATGCATGTTACTCTCATGGCATGACTTTCCTAATCCAAATTTGGCAAGTCCACTGACTTGACTATCCATAAATCATGTTCTTAGGAAAGAGATATTCTTACTCATGCATGTCCTTGGTGTGTGATTGCATATACCCATACTTAGTACAAGTGTGTACTAATCCCATACAATATCTACTTTTAGGTGCAGGCACAGGTGGACGTTAGAGCTTACAGTACGACGTTGCAGTTATCCGGACGTGGAGCTTTCATTTGGATTTGGTAGGACCTCATGCTTTCGAGGATGTCTACAGTTAATATCTAGCTTAGATGTAGGCTTTAGCTAGTGGGGCATGTCCCACTAGTGTTTCATTTCCCATTTCATTTCAGACTTTGTATTGGTGCCGTTTTGGCAAGGATACGTTTAATGCAATTATGAACTGCTTCTTTCATTTGATTATTTTTATATTAGATGGTTGATTTGTGAACGCCTATGATGTTAAGTATAATATGTTTCACATGAAATAAGAAAACAAAAAGTTCGAATTTTCCATTAAAATTAACCTAGATGAAGTAACGATGACGTATGTAGGCTTGTCTGCGACCTCTGAGAGGTCAACGACGTTGGTCTCGTTTGGGGTCTAGATTTCCGGTCGTGACACAAAAGAGTAAGAAGTTTGAGTGGTCGGAGGCATGTGAGAAGAGCTTCCATATCTTGAAAGATAGGCTTACTTCCACTGCGGTGTTGACTTTACCGGAGTGTACCATGGGCTTCGTTGTATTGTGATGCATCCCGAGTGGGTTTGCGGTGTGTGCTTATGCAACAAGGGAAAGTAATCGCCTATGCTTCTAGACAACTTAAGTTGCATGATAAGAACTATCCCACTCATGATGTTGAGTTAGCGGCCGTGGTATTTGCCTGAAAATATGGAGTCATTACTTGTATGGTGTTCATGTTGATGTGTTTACCAATCACAACAGTCTCCAATATGTGTTTACTCAAAAGGTGTTGAATCTCCGACAAATAAGGTGGTTAGAATTGTTGAAAGATTATGACATGAGTGTTCTCTATCACCCCGGCAAGGCCAATGTGGTAGTGGATGCTCTAAGTCGTATGACCATGGGTAGTGTTTCTCATGTAGAGGAATCCAAGAAAGACCTAGTGAATGATGTTCATAGGTTGGCTAGATTGGGGGTTAGATTGAAAGATTCTCCAAACGGTGTTTTTATGGTCCATCATAACTCTGCGTCTTCCTTAGTGGTTGAGGTGAAGTCCAAACAACACCTTGATCAACCATTGATGGAGTTGAAAGAATCGGTTCTAGATAGGTTTAATGGGTCATTCTCCTTAGGGGGGATGGTGTTTTGAGGTACCAAGGGAGGTTGTGCGTTCCCAATGTTGATGATTTGAGGAGCCGAATTCTTGAGGAAGCTCATGGGTCTCGCTATTCCATTCATCCGGGGTCGACAAAGATGTATCATGACCTTAGGGAAGTGTTTTGGTGGGATGTATTGAAAAGGGACATAGCGCAGTTTGTTGCAAAGTTTCAAAATTGCCAACAAGTGAATGCCGAACATCAAAAGCCGGGTGATTTACTACAAGAAATAAAAATTCAAACATGGAAGTGGGAAGACATCATTATGGATTTTGTGGTAGAATTGCCTATGACTCAAAAGCAATATGACTCCAGATGGGTGGTGGTGGATAAGTTGACCAAGTCCGCTCGTTTTCTTTTCGTCAAGTCTACTTATTCGGCGGAAGATTATGCAAAGATCTTCATAGATGAGATTGTGTGTCGCCATGGTATTCCTTTATCCATCATATCAGATAGGGGTGCACAATTCAAAAAAGGGTTGGACACTAAGGTGAAGTTGAGTACCTCTTGAAGATATGCTTAGATCTTGTATTATTGACTTCAAGGGAAGTTGGGATAAACACTTGCCTTTGGTGGAGTTTGCTTACAATAATAGTTTCCATTCATCCATTTCAATTGCTTCTTATGAAGCCTTGTATGGTATGAGGTGTAGATCTTCTATTGGGTGGTTTGAAGTCGGTGAGTCTTCGATTCTCTGTCCCGATTTGATTTATAAGACTTTGGATAAAGTTCATATTATAAGAAATCGCTTTCAAACAGCCTATAGTCGGAAAAAGTCTTATGCCGATCATAGGAGAAGAGATTTGGAGTTCAAAGAAGGGGATAAAGTGTACTTGAAAATTTCACTTATGAAAGGGGTGGTTAGGTTTGGCAAGAAGGGGAAGCTAAGTCCTCGTTATGTGGGTCCCTATGAAATCTTACAAAGGTTTGGTAAAGTTGCCTATGAATCGAAACTCCCTAGTGAATTGTCTTCGGTTCATTCGGTTTTCCATGTTTCTATTTGAAGAAGTGTATCGGTGATCTCGAGTCAATTAGTCCTATTGAGGGTCTTGGTGTGAAGGATAATATCTCTTATGAGGAGGTTCCAGTTCAAATCCTTGATAGGCAAGTAAAGAAATTGAGAAATGAAGAGGTTGCTTCTGTAAAGGTGTTATGGAAGAATCACCTAGTTGAGGGTACAACATGGGAGGCCGAGGCCGACATAAAGTCCCATTACCCTCATCTATTTGATAACTAAGGTTAGTTACTTTTATTGATAATGAAAATAATGACTAGAAATTTAAGTTTCTTGATTTTTGGTGAAGTCTTGCAAAATGTGCATTTTGATTATCCTTCCAGTGAATTATAGTGAAGTTGTGAATTTGAACTTGAAATTTTGCTCTTCGGATTGTTTGAGTTATCTTATGCATTATGATATGGTGAGTCTTTATGAAATGATATGTAGCATGTTGTTAAGTTGAACTTTGGCATAACTGACTCATGTAAAGCATGTTGACCTCATGTTGTTGTTGTGAGAAGGATATTCCTCATAATGGGATGTTTAAGCCTTATGTGTCGTAATTAAAATTTTGAATTGTCTTGTGCATTTTTATATGGCTGATGTTGTTGTGTATTATTGTTGGTTGGGCTGCTAGTCTTGAGTATATTCCTTCCTTCAAAATATTTTAGTGTCATTAGGGGACGAATGTTCCTAAAGAGGGGATAATGTAACACTTCTAAAATCCAAGACGTGTCTTAAATCATAACATAAGTGTCATGAGGGCTAGACACTGTTTTCAGAGTCATTTTAATGAATATAGGTCATTTAGGAAGTTTAGAAACCAAAATATCCAAGAACGTCCATGACGTTTGGAAATTTAGTTCAAGGAGGTACTAGCGTGTCTTAGTCTATTTGACTAGATTTTCGGAGTCGGAAATTAATGAAATTTGGTGGAAGGGTGTCTAGCATGTGTTTAAGTTAATTCATGGTTGAAACGTCCGGGTACGAATCCCCAAGCACCAACCAAGGTCCCTTGAGGAGGACCCTTGCACGTTGGAAACAACACTGCCTGGACAGTGTGCACCCACGAGAGGGCATAGATGGAACATGTGTGGATTGATGGGGCGTCGATGCCAACCTTCGACAAACACTTACCCAATTCGTTGAACGCCCTCAACTGAATAGTATCTAACCAAAATGACGGATGTGCAACATGTAAAAGGGCCTGGTTTGTCGATTGATTCACGATCCGTTGATCGTGGTGTCGTTTGTGACAGTGCCAATTTCCTGCACGTTTTAACTTAGCTTCAATTTATTAATTAAGGGGTTAGGTGGTTAGTTAGGAGTTAAGGGGAGTCTATTAAGTTAATTAACACCCCATATAAAGACCCCGACTTCATTAGACTAACCTAAGACTCTCACAACTCACAAAACAAATTCTCTTCCTTCTCTCTTATTTCTCTCTCTATTGGAAGACACCATTGAAGACCAAGATAAGGGATGGTTTTATGGGATTTAAAAGGACATTTCAACATCATTTTTTCATCAAACGTTAAGGTATGGGATATAACTCAACTTTGAGACCTCTTTTCTCAAAGGGTTTCTTCAATTAAATTTTCCAAAGTTGAGTTTTTATGTGGGTCTTTCCCAATCTGTAAATTGATGTTATGAAATGATTTGTTTATGCTTTATTTTGGATAATATGAATATATTAACATGTATTTTAACTTGATTATGATATATCTTTATGGTTTTATCTAGTTTGTAGAAGATGACCCTTAACCCTGAACCGTAGGTTATAATCTTGATATGAATTGATTTGTATTGGTTCAATTGACTTGGTTATTAGTTGAATTACTACTAGGTAATGTTGTTATGCTAATCATGAATTAATTAGCGTGAATTGTAGTCTTTCATGCTTTTTCTTGAGAAGTGATCTAGGTTATCTGAATTGACCTAAATATGTTGTCTTAAGCTTTGATCTAGTATTGAATTGTGGTGTAGTGATTCTTCTAGCCTTGTTATCATGTTGTTATTTGAATTGTGATGATTTTATGAACTAATTGGTTTTAAGTAAGGGTTGATGGTAACACCTTGATTATGATTTATGAAGGATACATGGTAAGTCTTATTATCCCTATTCTTTACTTCAATTTGTGGTTAATTGTGATTAAGTCATGATGTTGTGTTGGAGTATGCTTTACATTAGGATTCATAGGGTGGTATGATGGGTGATTGAAATGTCTTGAATATCGTTGTGAGGTTGATTAAGATATAAATGTTCTAAGTATTGTGATGATTACGAATGTGCCTTATTATGAAGTGATATGTAAATGTGCTAACTTCACTTATATTAATTTTAATGAAAGGACTATACTCATGCAATTCTTATTGATCTATGATGATGATGATTATACAAGGGCTAGACCCTATGACCTAAATTAATCTATGATGATTAATATAGACATTAAAGACATTTCAGAAGGGACTTAGCTTAGCATAGAGTGAACTTTACAATGGGAGGTGATGACTTCCCATAGAGGAAGATTCACCCCATAATTCTAAATGTGGTGTTGACTCCCCAATGAGGGATACTCATCCAATGGATTCCCATGAGAGGAGGCCCCAATTGCAAAGTGGTATGTGGAGGGATTATACCTATCTCTTGGTTCATGAACTATGTTGCCCTCATAGGAAGACTAGCTAGTGGATCCACCTAGAAAGCTATTTTTATGTTTGGTTTTACTTTGGCCGGTAGACCACCTTCCATCGGTGTAAGGTTTTACAACACCGGATTACACACTTAGCTCTTGTGGTCTATGTCGGTTAAGTCAAGTTTCCCTAAACTAAAATAATGTAATGAAGTATAAACTAACTGAGATGACTTGAGAGGTTTTACTTGGCTTAGGTAGGGGTATGGGACTCTACCTATGTCTTGCACTAGTTTTCCTTGATGGAAGCTTTAGGAGGTTGATATTATGTATGTATATGATAATGATTGCCAATGAGAATAAAATGATGACTTAACATGTAAATGATATTTATATGATAATTGATATTCATATGAACATGTACTTGGTCTATATTGTTAAATATGATGTTATGTGTCTTAAAAGGGTTATAATATGTGAAGTTGGATTTTACTCATGGTTCTTGTTGGGTTACTTGATTGAGTAAGGTTATGGGGCTTTACTTTGTCATTGCACTTGCTGACTTTATGAGGATTCATGAGTAGTTGTCTTACTTTATTATGATATGATGAACTCTTATTCATTCTTGTGATGTAATTACTTGATGATAGGGTTGTTCTAGATTGTGTGTTAATGTATTATTAACAAGTATGTTGCTTTCCTTGACTTGATGCATGTGTCTTGATGATTTATATGGTTTGCTTGATTGTGTATAAGAATTTCAAAAGACAAAGTAGCATGGTTTTTAATGAAATGTCCTTTTTAGCATGATTTGATCTTATGATCGATCCATGTGTTCTTGCATTAAAGGTTTTAAATCAATATTTATTGAATTGTTGTTAATTATATGTATTTAACTTAATTGACCTATGAACCCATGCAATTGATGTACCCTAGTTTTTGACTACTTTATAGGTTAAGTGATATTGTCTTAATGTTTATGAATTCTAGTGTAGTTTTCTATGGGCTATTTAATGATGTAAAAATTGTATTCAATTGACTTATAGGATCTCTTAGATTGATAAATCTATATTGAATTGACCTAGATTCATTCAGTATTATAGATTTTGTATTCAACTGATGTTCATGGCCATGGGTAAGGGCCTTATGGTATTGAATTGGATGATTTAGCTGCGGATTGAAGTGGTGAGAATGGATTTGCGGTACGTTGCCCTAATTCTCATTATTTTCAGTAATGTAGCTCTTGCATTATGCTATGATTTGTATGGTCCACTTATGGTGACGGTGTTGTGTGATTGATGTGGCCTTGTCGGTGTTACTTTATGGATTATGATGATCATGCCCTTGTTGGCAAACTACTTGAAGTATTATGATGATGTATTAAATTTACTATGTGAAGTACCATCATGTTCTTCTACATGTGAAGTAATGTGAAAGTATGTGTTTCTTCTATTGATATTAGGTGATCATGTTAGACTATGACTATGTCTTTGTATGTGTAGTGTTAGAGTTGATGCATGATTGTTCCTACTTCACTATATGATTCTATGATGGTTATATTGATGATGCTATGATAGTGTATATGATGACTTAAAGATGATAATGGTTATTCCTATGTTCTTCTAGAATGACATGTAATATGTTTTAAAGTGAAGTATGTTGTGTCTTGTCTTGGTTGACTTGTGTCCCTTGCTTGATGCATGTATAAATGTAAATATGAGATTTCTTGTCTTAGGATGCTAATGCCTCTTATTCTTGATTGTATGAATGATATTAGACCTTGAATGATGTTAAGAAGGTTATGTATGTGAAACCTTGAACCTAGTGGTAAGGTCATGAACATTGAAGTCGAAAGCCGATATGGTATCCTTCATGTAATGAATGATTCACTTAAGTTTGGTTGGCTGGAACGACATAATATCTTCCTTAGGAAAGTCATTATGAGCTATCCTTGTTGCCATTGTAAGGTAGGCCTAGAGGACCTCTTTGGTAGGGGTAAATGTAATTGTGTTAGGAACTTGATATGGAACCCCTTTGTATGAACCTTTAATGTAAATGACTCTATGATAACAAAGGCTAGCACCGAGTTAGTATGTAAGGCAAGTATCTCTAGTTAAGGATAAGGCTAGAGTACAAAGTACGCCCTTCATATTCCCGAACCATGTGATTGTGTAAAAGTTTTACCATTGGCAAGTAAAACACCCTCATTCGAGTAGGTTGGAACTCCTGATTCCATGTTTAGCTATCATGTTCTATGTCGGTTATTGTCTATTCTCATCATATGTGATACCTACTAGCATTAGAGAAGTTCTATGATGTTTAGGTGGTGATATCGGATGCTATCTAGACATTGCACAATAGGCTTTGAAGGTGTTAGTTAGAGTCCCTAGGTCTTGTCCAAGACAATTACTTGAATGTCCTTTATGTGATGAATGAGTCTTAAACTAACTAATGAATGTAATGACTTAAGTAATGAAAGTATGTTAAAGGAATAAGTACTTATCTAGAGTAGTTAAGGGTTGTCTAGTTAAGGTGTGAAGGGGGCATAGGAATGTTACTTCGTATCTTACCTAGGTAAATCTTAAGAATGACTCAAGTTAGGGAAGTTGGTTGATTATGTAGACATCATCCAAACTTAATTAGTCTTAAGGATTATTTAGGTAATCTTGGAGAGGTCAATCATGGACGTTATCTTCTTGATTTACTTAAGTAATTCTTTGATAACCTTTGGAAGGGATAATGTCATATTATATGTATGTTGTTGTATTAAGTGAGAATGATCTTATCCTAGGTAATATAAAGGATCTCTTAAGTGTGTGTAAGGGATTGGATAGGAGTTCGCTTCACAACTCACTCAACTGAACCTTAGAATCACCTTTGGTAGGAGGATTTCTTGTTCATGTGGTTGGTGTGTGCATCTCATTATAGGTGATCTTAAGGATCATTTAGGTGTGCCTAGAGAGGGTGTATGGGCGGTCTCTCTTTGTCTTACTTAAGTGAGTCTTATGATAGCTTTGAGTGAGAATGTTGCATAATAGAAGATGTTCACTGTGAAGTTGTAGAACTTCACTGTAACACTGAGGGATAGTCAATGTATTGTTCCTTAAAATTTGAATAATTGCTTAGGTGATTTCTTATGTGTTTCAAAGGTGTTATATGTTATTCCTATGAATTATATTATGATATTTAAATCAAAAGATGTATATTTCCAAAAAATGTCCGTTTTCATAGGTGAATGTGCTTTTGTGGATCTAAGCTTGGATTAGAGGATCGTTCAAGAAAGTTGAAGTATATCCTCATTTGACTCGAGGGAATAAATGCCTTTTAATTCCTTTATCGAAGTATTGTAATAGACTTAGTAGTACGATATTTCTATTGTGTATGGGCCGTGTCCCAAAGTACTCTTGTGTCGAGGATTTGATGAAATTAGACTTAGAATTTCCTATTAGTTTTATATGAAGGATATTTTAAAGACTATGCAAATGTTTGTGAAACGTTTTAATTCCGCACTACTTTTCATATGTATATATGCAATGAACGATACGAAAGTGCTTGTACAAGACCTCCGAGAGGTCAAGTATGCCGGTTGCACTCCGAGAGTGCCATATCTTCTAGGGTGTGATCTCGGGATGTGAGAAGAGTAATTCTAGGTAGACAATCTAGTTAATGAAATGGGAATAATCTTATCTTAGGTAGTCTAGAGGATTTCTTTTGTGTGTATGAAGGGATTGTATGCGTGGTCTCTTCAAAACTCAATGAAGTGAGCCTTAGAATTAGGAGGATCTCATGTTTATGTGTCTTGAAGTGTTCTTGATTTTATATTGTGAAACGTGACTTATATGTGAAGTTGGTGTTATATGTGGTTTTTATTGTTATGATATGAAGTTTTACTCAAAAAGAACATTTTTTATACAAATATCCCTTTTATCATGATTTTATTCATTATTCCATACTTAGTACATGCATTGTACGAATTCTATACATTTTGTCTATATCTAAAGTTGTAGGAGGAAGGTGAGAGGTGTCTTGAAGAAAAGCTTTAAAACTAGGACTCTTTCAAGCAAAGTTGGGGTATGTACTCATTTGATTTGAGGACATTACTATATTTAGATTTCTTTCATTCAAAGTATTGTAATAGACTATGTATTTCTATAGTTCGATTGTATGGGCCGTGTCCCAAGTATTATTGAGTCTAAGATTGGCGTATGTTGAGACTTAGTATTTTCTATCGTTTTATATTAAAGACGTTTTGAGATATTATTCGTGTGAAAAGTCTTAATTCCTTACTACTATTCATACATGTATACAATGAATGATGTCTAAGGGCTTGTACAAGACCTCCGAGAGGTTAAGTACACCGTGTAACGGCTCAGGAGTGCCATAAATTTTAGGGGTACTTTGTGTCATTACAAACATGGTATCAAAGCATAGATGATGAAGTAGTATTAAGAGTCAAAAAGTCTCATAAAGCCACGTCTAATAGAGTTTTGTTCATCGGTGGAAGTTGCGACACATCTACGAGCGAGAGGCTATAAGACGATAGAGTTTCCCTTATTTCCTACTCTTATGTCATGCAATATTGTTAATAGTTATTAGTGTCCTTATTAATGCTTTTCCTTATTTTTTAAGGGAGATGACTATTAAAAGGATGTCTTCTAGGAGGAATGAAGAAGGGAGGGGGAATGTGGCAATTCCTCGTCAAGTGGAACAAGTTCTCAAAGATGCACAAGTTCTACAAGGTTCTCAAGTTCCTATTGGGGGTTAAAGTAATGAGATTCCGGTGGTTCCCCCAGAATTGACTAATGGAGAGATTAGGGATGCTTTACGTGCCCTAGCTCGAGCCATGACTACTCATGTTAATAGGGGTATAGAACCTAGAGTGAATGCTTTGGAGAGTACTATGACCTCTAGATTGAGAGATTTTGAGAGGATGAATCCTCCTATCTTTGTTTGATTTAAGGTGGGGGAGGATCACCAAGAGTTTCTTGATGGTGTGCATAAGGTGTTGAGTGTCATGGGGGTGACTTCCACGGAGAAGGCGGAGTTAGCTTTGTACCAATTGAGGTAAGTTGCTCAAGTGTGCTAAAGTCAATGGAAAGATAATAGGCCGGTTGAGTCGGGTCATATTGAGTGGGAGGAGTTTAAGGAGGCTTTCTTAGTAAATTACTTTCCCTGTGAGAGGAGGGAGGGGAAGGTTGAATAGTTCATTAACCTTAAGTAAGGGACATGAGTGTGGAAGAGTATTCCTTGAATTTTACCATGTTGTCTAGGTATGCTCCATCCTTGGTTTCTAACCCTAGGGATGAGATTAGTAGGTTTGTGACCAGTGTTGCCGACCTTGTGAAAGAAGAATCTCGTATGACAATGCTCTACAATGACATGACCTTTTGTAGGCTTATGGTGTATGCTCAATCCATTGAGGAGTCTAAGATTAGTAGGATTTAAAGGAATTTGAAGAGGAGTGGATCAAGTGAGCAAAACCAACCTAGGTTCAATAAGACGGCTCCAATTAAAAATGGACATAGAGATCCTAAGGTCAAACTTGATAACGGTAGTGGTTCTCAAGGTGTTAAACCTACTTGTGTTAATTGTGGGAAGAAGCACTATGGGAAAAGTCCAGTTGGTACCGGGAATTGATTTGGTTGTTGTAACGATGGCCATAAGGTGAGGGATTGTCCTGATAATGAAGGTTGGGGAAAGGAGACCAATGAAGCTACTCCAAGTGTTCCAGATAGTGGTGCTCCAAAGAGGAATCACATATATGCTCTCCGGGCTAAACGATCAAAGCCGGATGATGATGATGATGCCGGTAAGTTATAGTTTTCTCTCTTTAATTGTTATGAGTTCCTTCTAAGTGGGGGAGTATGGTGAGTGGTAGAGTCGTGATCTATTGTCTCTTCTCTTCTATTCAACTCAAGCTTGATAGTTAGAAAGTCATAAGAAGCATGTTGCATGTTACATTATGTTTAGGATTCTTGTTGAAATTAAATTTATTGATTCCTTGCATTGTGCACCTCATGAAGTTATGATTATGTTTTAAAATGAGTTTATATGTTTTTATCTCTCATATTGTCATAGTTCCATTTTTTTTTTTTAAAATGTTGCACTATTGAATGATTTAGAATAATTCACTATAAGGCTTGGCAGTTCACTGTAAGGATTTTTAAATTTCGACTAAATTTTGTTTTTATTGAAAATGGTTATAATGTGTATAGAATTGATGTATATGAGCATGATAATGTGTGTAGAAGGAGTTCCTCCAATTTGAAATGTAGAATGTGAGACTTATTGCGCAATGAGTTGTAGAAGTAGTTTCTATCTTCTTGTTGTGTTTTGATTCTCTTGTTTATGTGAAATTGGTGTTCCTCCAAATTGTGTATTGTTTATTATGTGGTATTATTATGTGCTGCTAGTCCTGAGTTTCTTATCTTTTAAATGTGTTTAAAATGAAGCAAGTGTCATTCGAGGTCGAATGTTGTCCAAGTGGGGGGAGATTGTAATAGCCCTAAAAACAAACTAGGTTAAACTAGATCCTAACACATGTTTAATGAGGTTCTAAAGTCCTAAAATGGTTTATAACAGTGTTTATAGGCAGTTTCTAAAGTTTGGTAATTTTTGGAGTTCAAACGTCCAAGAACGTTTATGACGTTCGAAAGATATGCTTTGAAACATGTTTGTGTGTCTAAGTGTGTTTTTGCAAGTTTTACGTGTTCGTTTTGGTTGAAATCAATGTTGGAGGTTCCTAAAATGTATACTAGAGTATTTTAATTGGAAACGTCCGGGAAAAACTCCCCAAGGACAAACCAAAGGGTCCTTGAGGAGGACCAAGCCTTGTGCCCAAGGCAGCAACAACTTAGGCATTTAGGGAATTTTTCCGCGTCACGGACATGGTCCACAAAAATAAAAAAGTTTCTCCTCATCGCGTAAAAAAGGAGGACTCTACTATTTCAGATTTTAATTTCAAAAATCATGCGCGAGCAGCTCCGCGTCGCGAACTTGTTTACCGACGATAATTCCGGAAATTTAAGTTGAGTTTGACTTGGATAAAAGGTCCTATAAGTTCAGGGGTATTTTGGGCACTAGTTATTGGAGTTTATTGAACCTTTTTAAACCACAATTCACCCTTCAAACTAAAAGAAAACCTCTCAATCTCTTCTCTCCAAAAACCTCCATTGATGAAACTTTGAATCTCCAAGGAATAAGACAGATTTCCATATTTTTCTCCGTCAATTTTATGGTCTTTTCATCATAATTAAGGTATGGTTTTCATTCCTTGAATCTATTTTCTTCAAGGAGTTAATGTTCAAAGTGGATTTCAAAGACTTCTCAAAAAGACGAACTTGAAAATTGTAATCTAGCCATGTGTTCTTGCATAAAACGTTTTGAATCAATGATTTATGATTGAATTGATGTTAATTTGATGATTTTAGTTCTAAATTCCTATGAACCCATGCAAATTATTAAATCCTAATTTTGTCTATAATGTGGGTGATTTGATTATGGCTTGATCCAATTGAACTATTATGTAGATTGTATTGGGCTATTGATATATCTATGAATTATGTTAGAATTGTATATAGGGTTTCTTAATTTGATGATTTTCATAATGGGTCTTGTTTAATTCAGTTTGTAGTTTTATAATTCGATTTAATTGGTGATTATGGCTATTGATAAGAACTTTTGAGGATTGAATTTGTTGAGTTGGCTATGTATTGGAGGTGTTCTTAATGGAATGGGGGAATGTTTAGTTAACTTTCTCGATATTGTATAGTATAGGCCTTGAACAATGATGATGATTTATGTGTATATGTGAAGTCAAAGTATGAGTTTTTCTAGTTGATGGTATGTGTCTCTAGTAGGCTAGAGTGAAGTCGATATGTGTATTAGTTGATGTTGAAGTGTGAATCTTCCTAGTTGACTATATCATCATTACGATGAGATATGTTGATTTTAATATAGAAGTGTGTAGGGTAACTTGCAAGTATACTAAATTGTCTCTATGTGCTTCTTGAATGATATGATTTATGTGATATGGTGAAGTATGTGTGTGTCTTGTTTTGATAGACTTGTGTCCCTTACTTGATACATGTGAGAAGTGAATATGGATTTTTGCTTAGTATGCTAAATCTTCTTAGTCTTGTATGTGTGATTGACATGTGACCTTCAACAAATTTAAGAAGGTCCTTTATGTGGAACCTTCAACTTAGATGGAAGGTTATGATATCATTGAAGTTGAAAGTTGTAATGGTATACTTCTTGTGTGAATGCTGGACTTAGGGTTGGTTGGATGGAATGACATGAAATTATCCTTAGGAAAGTCGTTAAGATATCCTCTTGACCATTGTAGGTAGCCTTAGTGGACCCTCTTTGGTAAGGTGTAATGTGATTGGGTTCTAAACAAGTTACGGTACCTCTTAATATGCTCCTTCATTGAATTACTCTATGAAAACAAAGGCTAGCACCGAATGAGTATGCTCGGGAATTTTCTCCAACTAAGATGACAATAGTGAATAAAGAAAGGTTTGATATTCCATATCCATGTGCCTACATGGAATGTGTCCTAGTTCTACCATTGTCAAGTAGAACACCCTCAATCTAAGTAGGGTAGACTCTAGATTCCATGCATATCTAGTATGGTCTATGTCTGTTATTGCCTATTCTCATCATATGTGATACATGCTACTGTTGGATAAGTACTATGAAGTTTAGGTAGTGAAACGAGACGCTACCTAGATATTGAAAATTTAAGCTTTGAAGATGTTAGTGTATGAGTACCCTAGGTCTTCTCCAAGACAATTATGTGAATGTCCTTAAGTGTTAAATGTCTCTTAAATAATCTAATGAATATAATGACATAAGTAGAGGTATGTTAATGCAAAGGTATCTATCTAGAGTAGCTTTGAGGATTGCTTAGGTAGTCTTGGAGAGGGTGTACGGGCGTATTCTTCATGTGTTACTAAGGTGAGTCTTAGAGTAATTCTAGGTAGGGAGTCTAATTAATGAAATGGGAATAATCTTATCTTAGGTAGTCTAAAAGATCTCTTTGGTGTTTGTTAAAGGATTGTATGGGCGGTCGCTTCATAACTCATTCAAGTGAGCATTCGAATCACCTTTGGTAGGAGGGTCTCATGTTTATGTGTCTTTAAGTGTTCTTGATGTTATATTGTGAAATCTGTCTTATATGTGGTTCTTATACTTATGATATGAAGTTTTACTCAAAAAGAGCATCTTTTATACAAATGTCCCTTTTATCATGATTTTATGCATTATACCATACTTCGTACATGCATTGTACTAATTCCATACATTCTGTCTATATCTAAAGTTATAGGTGGAAGATGAGAGGCGTCTTGAAGCAAAGCTTTAAAACTAGGACTCTTTCAGGCAAACTTGGGGTATATCCTCACTTGATTCGAGGACATTACTATCTTTAGACTTCTTTCATTCAAAGTATTGTAATAGGCTAAGTATTTCTCTATTTCGATTGTATGGGCCGTGTCCAAAGTATTCTTGAGTCTAAGATTGACGTATATTGACACTTAGTATTTTCTATCATTTTATATGAATGATGTTTTGAGATATTATTCGTGTGAAATTTTTTAATTCTTCACTATTTTTCATACATGTGTGCAAAAAATGATGTCTAAGGGCTTGTACAAGACCTCCGAGAGGTCAAGTACGCCGTGTTACGACTCACTAGTGCCATAACTTTTAGGGGGTACTTTGGGTCGTTACACTTTGGGTGGTCCTTGGGAAGTTTTTCCCGGACTTTTCGAATCTAATTACGATCATAAACATATTAAGGTCCTTCCCTATCAATTTGAGATTTAAACAACATGTAAAACATACAAAGGCACACTAGAACACACTAGCATAGCTCAAGGCTAACTTTAGAACGTCTCGGACGTTTGATCTCCAAATAACTTTAAATAACATATGCATATTGTAAGACACTTAATTAACACATTATTAACCTTTTAAGGAACATGTGAGGCTCTAGACACCTTAGTTCATTTTGAGAGACCTTACATGGGTCCATCGACGAGACCCCGTCGACGCCCTATCGTCCCATCCACGGACCGTACTGGTCAAACCTGGTTTGGGAAAGAGGTTAGTTTTTGGAGGTTTTTGGGGAAATTGATAAGTGTGGACCAACAGACACCAACGACGGAGCGTCGTTCAAACGATCGCTCATCATTCCTCTCGTGGATGCACCCTATATTTTGATAGCTTTTAGTGTCAAATGTTTGGTCCTCCTCGAGGTCCCTTAGGGAGTCTTAGCCAGACGTTTCGACCCTAAACACGCTCTAAGGTGTACTATAAGCCTTTTAACAAAATTTGACTTTATACGACTCTTCAAACCCCTTGAAACACCTAAAGGCACACTAGGTCACCTTGACTACTCTCCGGATGTCGTGGTCGTTTCTTGACGTTTAGGCTTCAACACATCCTACGCAAGTTAGTTACCTTCGTTTACGCCTAGAAACACATATTTAAATCCTTAGAAACTAGGTGAGACTCATGGTTAGGTCCTTTTATTTCTGAGGTGTAACAATATCCCCCCTTGGTGAACATTCGTCCTCGAATGACACTTTAAACATCTTTTTTGAATTATGACTCAAGACTAGCTGGACAACCAACCTATGAGACATAAAAACAATAAAATTACAGAGGACGAAACATTCAATCCTTTCTCAATACAACAATGCACCATTAATAAGATAGATATCATGTCAACTATCAAAATGCATATATTTCATTATTTCTTATTTTTCAAGGAGGAATGTCCTCCTTTTTCATATAACCCAACACGTTCAACAAGAAACATCACATAATTTTCATAACTTCACACTTAAGAAATTTCACATGAACTATCACATAACTCAATATACCAAGCATGAAATCAAATATGAAGTCACATAGTTTAATATATATATTAAACATGGATTTTTCACCAAATCATGCATAATGAATGGAAAATCATAGAATTTTTCAAAATAAAATTTAGAACCTTCAATACAAAAAATTAGGAGAACTTACTAACCTCAACCTCGACTAGAAGAAAAGGGAACAATGTAACACCTTAAAATGAACTAAAGTGAACTAGAGCTTCATGATTGTTTCTTGAGTTAATTCAGTTATACAATGAGTTATATTAGTGTCCTTAGGCAGTGTGTGAAGTTTTGTTAAGTTTGGAGGTCAAACGTCCAAGAACGTCCATGACGTTCTGAAGGTGTGCCTTACAAAGTGTTTATGTGTATTGATGTGTTTGAGTGAGTTTTACGTGTTCATTTTGTTTGAAATTGCTGTGGGATGTTCCTATGACCTATATGACTATGTTTAGGGGTTTGAAGTCTGGGAACGACCCCACCTAGGACCCACGAGGGTACCTAGAGAAGGGCCCACGACTTAGGTCCAAAACTGCCTGGTAGTGTCCACAAACGGGACCAGTCGACGACCAGTTGACCAATCGACGGATCGTAGACTTGTTGCATTGATTGGAACTGAAGGTCTGAAGGTTTTTAGGGTTGCATACCCAACCAAAGAACCCCCATCTATGGGGCATTGTTTTACAGACGGTCCGTCGTTAAGGAGTTGTGGGTGTTGCTGTGAAAAGCTGTTAAAAGACTACCTTGGCTTGGGGTGTTTGCTAAATTCATCCCAACTCTTTTATGAACCTAGGAAGTCAGTTTTAGGGTTATTTATATATATTAAAGTGTTCAAACCCTAAGACCTAATTTTAGACCTAATTTTCCTAAAACCCAAAACCCCTCTCTCTTAGAACTCCCTCTCAAACTCGATAGAAGCTAGAAGTCAAAAAGGTTCTAGGAGGGATGTTAATGGTCGAGTTCTTCATAAAAATCATTGGGGTTTATTCTACTTAAGGTATGGTATCCATCCTTGAACTCTCTTCCATTCAAGGAGTCACTTCTAATGAATTTTCAAAAAGGGTTTTCAACCCTAGTTTCCTCTATCTTCAACTCTAAATTGGGTGTTGCATGAAAACGTTTTATAATGATTTAAAAATGATGTTTCTAATGTTAGTTGATGATTTTATTGCTAAAACTTCAATGAAAACATGTTAATTCTTTTTTATCAAATTTTGGCTTAAGGAATGGGTTTAATGAGCATGAGTTGGTAGTCTTTGAGTTTTGGTTTCCTATGGTTGATATTGTTGTTTAGCTACTGCCCTAAGGGCTATAGTATGGTGAAATGTTGAGTAAAATGTTATGGGTGATGGAAGCTTGGATAAAAGGGTAAGTTGGTTATGTTGTTTAGCTTTTATTTCAAAATGCTTTTGAGTGGTATGGTACACCTTTTTGATGGCGGTGTTTACTTGAATTGCATGAATGTGAAGTTACTTGTTTATTGTGAATAATGCCATGAAGTCTTGTTATGTGATGTAAGATCATAATGATGTTATTCTTGTTAAATAGGCTTTATGAAGTTATTATGTGAAGTAGTCTAGAGAGTATGCCTAAATGAATTATATGATTATGTGAAGCATGTAAAGTGTGTGATGTGATGAATGAATGTTTAAAGTATGGATAGAAGTTAATGTAAATTAAATGATGCTTATATGCAAGGTGTGCTCACATAAAGTATGGATAGAAGTTAATGTAAATTAATTGATGCTTATATGCAAGGTGTGCTCACATGTATACGCACACACTTAAATGAATGAATGAAGCTAAGTTAAGTACAAAGGGGAGTTTTGGGGTGAACACTCTTCGTGAGTTGAGATGAAGTCTTTAGTAGCAACCTTACTACATCCTAAGAGAATTCTAAGATAGGTCGAAGGATTAATACCCTTCGTGAGTTGAGATGTGGTGTTCACTAGTTATCCTTAACTTATATTATAAAATGTTTGAGGATCCGTGGGGGATTATGCTTAGCACCGAGAGGATATGAAGAAGGGGTAGTTACACTTCGTGAGTTGAGATGTTGTATTACAATGTACCCCTTGAGATGAGTACTCCTCGTTTGTAGAAAATGAGTTACATAGTAGCAATCTCCTTATCCCTTAACTATGCGCCCGCATAACTGTAGCTATTGGGAAAGCCATGTATAAGCTAAGAGAATGACATTACTCTAGGCAATTGAGAATCCCTCATCCGATAGGGGTTAATATCAGGCTTCCATGTCTGGATCTCATGGACTATGTTGGTTAATGAAATCCCCACAAAAGTAATAAAAGTGCTAAGTCTTCTAAAAGAGTGTGCTACTTAGGGTAGGTAGTGGAATGGGACGCTATCTATCCGTTGCACTAGGTAGACATTCCGAAAGGGAAGTCTTGGTGAGTTTTATGTGAATTGAATGAACTAAGTTTTCTAAAAGAACGTACTACTTAGGGTAGGTGGTGGTATGGGATGCTATCTATCCATTGCACTAAGTAGACCTTCCGAAAGGGGAGTCCTCGTGCCAAGCCTTCTAAAAGAGTGTAGAACTTAGGGTAGGTGGTGGAATGGGACTCCATCTACTCATTGCGCTAAGTATGCATCCCGAAAGGGAAGTCTTTGTGTGTTGTTTGAGTGTTCTTCTAATGTCTTGTTATTGAATGATTACTTGTTCTCCCGAGTGGAGTAAGCCTATGGTGGGTAGTCTTATGGATCTCCTTGGTGTGCATTGAAGGAGGTGTATGGGCGTCTCCTTCATGTCTTACCTTGTAGAGTCTTAGGATAACCTCTGTTAGGGAAACTCCTACGGAAATGAGTTCACTTCCTCTTGGCAATACCTTGGGAGTTCACTCTTTTGGAGTTATCTTAGTTCACTGTAATGTCACAAGAGTTCACTGTAAATTTTAGGTAGTTCACTGTGAAGTGCATCGTTTTGCTAAAATTATGGAAATCCTTCTCTAAGTGTTAAACGATGTTTCTTATGTTTTTTTTTCTAAATTCATGAATGTTTTACTTATTTGTCATGAATGCTTATTTTACTAAATGTCCCTCTTACATATTTTTTCATATGCCATACTTAGTACATTGTTTTGTACTAACCCCATACTTTTCGATATTCTTTGAATATAGGTTTTGGAAGCAATGTTGAAGTCTTGTAGGAAAAGCTTGGGAAATATTCTCTCAAGAATAAGTATGTCCTAATATATTCGAGGGCATAGTTCTATTATCTTAGTTTTCTTTATTTAAAGACTTATTATGTATTTCTTTTTAATGTAAAGGGCCGTATCCCTAAGATTATTTACGTCATGTCTTTAAGTTGGCTTGTGACGATGAGATTCTCTAAGTATTTATGAAAGACATTCTTTTTATATTTAATGTCATGACCCCAAAGGGTCAAGTACGCCCTTTCATGACCCAAGGGTTCTCCCTAACTACTAGGGGGTACTTTCGGGTCGTGATAAAAGATATGAGGATATCAGGATTTCATGTCAGCCTCGGTCTCCAAAGTATCATTCTCAACTAGTTTGTTCTTCCAAAGAACCTTCAAGGAAGCTACCTCTTTATTCTTCAACCTCTTTACTTGCCGGTCTAAGATCTCAACCGGAACCTCTTCATAAGAAAGGTTAGCATTGACTTCTAAGCCTTCTAGTGGAAGGATCGACACCGGATCACCTATACACTTCTTGAGCATCAACACATGAAAAATAGTTTCAACTCATAGGCAACGTTTCCAATGCATTTCACAACCTCGTATGGCCCCACGTACCGGGGACTAATTTTCCCCTTTTTGCCAAACATAATCACCCCTTTCATTGGTGATATGTCACAATCGGGAAGCACCCCCTAGACGTAACCGACGTCTTCGTCCTCAGAGAGAACTTAAACTATCCCTTAGCATTCGTCATTACATGTCATAGGTCAAAAATACGGAAATTTTAAAACTTTTACATAGTGAAGTGTACTTAGACTTCTCGCATATCATATGGGGAGTTTACATAGACTCCTCATTTAGTGAAGCTCACATAGGCTTCTCGCTTAGTCAATATAACCAATATGTAATAATTTAGTCTAATAATACCGTCTCACATTAAACAGTCTAAAACAAAGTAGAAAATTCACGCATAGCCCTTATACAAATTCATATTTTTCACATAGGGATTGCGACCAATATCTTCAAGAATAGGAAAGAAATGAATGTCTATAGAAACTAGAAATCCTACTAAGGTAGAATATGCGGCACAATCCTCGAAGTAGGGACCTACCAAAAAATGGGGAAATGTCCAAGTCTTCTTGCAAAGCGACCTTGATACCTCAACGACCCGAACCTACATTGTTTGGGAAAAATGAAAGAATATGGGTTAGTACAACCACTTGTACTAAGTATGGATATATGCACATAAACCATTTGAAGACATGCATAAAAAGGACCATTTCTTTAGAAACATGCTATGTAACTTTGAAAGACTTTATGCACACACTAGAACATATACAAAACAAGGATCACAATAACATAAGACATGTTCATAAACAAGGACACAATCATCATAAAGTCATATCAACATTTCATGTTGATTAGTTCATATCATCAACATACAAGACCCTTACCAACAATCCCATCCCAAGCCTACAAGTGCAATGCTCATGTGAAGCCCTATAACCCCACATAATCAAGTAACAAGAAAAGAGATCATAAGTAATGCCTTGGTTCATATACATACCATCATGTGTAGTCCTCATCACATATAGCTAATTAGACCGATATCATGTAATCAATGTAACCAACATCACATAAGAACAACATCATATAGAGTCAACAGTTGTACATATCATGATATCATAAGTGCATAATAACATAAGAGAAACCTCCTAGGACCCCCCTCAAGGTCAACTTATGCAATGTATAGATAGAGTCCCATACTCTACCTACATAAACAATTTTCTTAACTAACATAGACCATGTGAGTTAAACATTGAATCTGGTTTGATCAAACCAAACACCGAAAGAAGGTGGTATACTTGCCTAGGTAGAACCAAAACATTAAAATAACATTCTAGGTGGATCCACTAGCTAGTATTCCTATGGAGGAAACATCGTTAAGAAACTAGGAGACATGCTAGAGACCCTCTTTATGCACAATTGTATTGTAATATCCATCTCATGAGAACCATTCTAAACCTACCTTCCCACATTAGGAAGGGACTCCTCTCATATCTACTTCACTCAGTTCTAAGCTAAAGTCCCTTTTTGAGATGTCTTTTAGCCTTTCTTAATCATCATATCTTAGTATAGGCCATAGGAGACTAACCACTTGTATATAATATTCTTTAGCTCATTAGGTATTGCATGAAAACTTTCTTTAATAACAACCCTTTATTTGTGGGATCAACATATCATAATTATATCATAGTAAGGCAGACAAGTGATTTACATTCAACCTTGTATCATCATACCCTTAACATGATCTCCAAATGCACATAATCAATACATTTCATCACATTCATAATACCATCACCTTCTTAATCTAATCATATATAATACTTCAATTGCACATCATCATCAAGTATAAGCCATCATCATAAAGTCTTACCACATAGCCCCCTTCAAGATCTTACCATCAATACAACCATATTCATCCATAAATTCACTTAATAACATCATACAAAGTAATCTATACAAGAACTGCGTCAACCTCAATTCATAACTTAGGGTTAGGGGAAAAGGGTTAAATCATGAATTATTCAATAAATAGATCCAATCCCAACAATACATGACCCTAGGCTGTCTATGAAAGAACTAGAAAAGTTAAAAGAAGTCTAACAATCAATACATTCATCAATTCCCATCAATTCATAAGCAAGACCCCAGATTTGGGGAAATTGGTAATCACAATTCATCAAAATTAATCATCAATTTCAAGTTTAGAAGAAAACCCATTTGTAGAGAAAAACCCTTGGAATTGGCTGATTTAGAAATCAACTTTGAATGGACTTCTTGGGGAAAGGAATACCAAGAGTGAAAGAATCCATACCTTATAGAGACTTACACGAATTTTGAGTACAAACTTAGGGAATTTGTTCTTCTTCTTCAAGCTTCTTGGTTGCTTCAATGGTGATTTAATAGAGAGAGAAAGTAGAGAGAGGTGAGAGCTTTTTGTTTTGAGTTGGGGATTTGATTTGAGTGAGTGCATGTGAATTAAATCTTATTTAAAATCAATATATATCCCTCCCATAAAATACCCAAAAGACCCCTCGCTTAAGTTGACCTTTTAGTGAAGTCAAACTCGAATTCTAAATTTCAGAGTTACGTCGGGAAACAAGTTCGTTCGCGGAGCTGTTCCCGTATGATTTTCTAAATTTAATTTTCAATATAGTGAATTCCTCTACATTCCCGTGACGCGGACCAAGATTTTTGGTCCTTGGTGGACCATGTCCGCCATGCGGACTGGTTCCTAGCTAGTGCATTTAGTTGCTGCATTGGGCAGCTTCTTTGGCAAAGAGTGGGGTCCCTTCAAGGACCCCTAGGGCGGTACTTTGGGGGCAGGAACTAGAATTTTGACCCTATATACATGATTTTACCTATTTAAAGTATTTGTACAAGTTTCAGACTTCATACAACACACCCAAATCTTCACAAGAACTAAGGGCGTTTACTAGTTCAGTTGCACTAGTTTTCGGACGTCATGATCATCCCTTGATGTTTAGGCTCTAATACATCCTACTTAGTTTCAATACATTAGTTTAGGCTTAGAAACATTGTTTTGAAGCTTGGTTTATCATGTGAGGATTTAGACTAAGTCATGACCTTTTGGAATGTTACATTTCCCCCCTTAGGAACATTCATCGATGATAACTTAGCCTGGGGAAGGCATTACCACAAAATAGCTTGAGACCCAATCGACGGAGGACATAGAACGGACTTTAGATGGGCCAACACCTGGTCAATTGGGTCCGTCGATGCAGGCTGGTGCAACTGATGCCTGCGCACTGCCAACTTGGGGGTGAATGGGAAATTCACCCCATGTCCTAAACTGACCCTACTTGATTTATTTAGTGACTTTTTGGTGTATTTAATAAATGAAACACGTGAACAACCCATTCCAATCACATTCACTCAAATTAAACCTTCCCTCCAAAACAATTCTCTCTAGAAACCTCCATTATTGTTGAAGCTCAAGAGCAGGTTGTTGATTGGATTCTAATGGGTTATTCACAATGTTTTAAAAGTTTTCAACTTGACAATGGTATGATGATCCTTCATCTCTAAGTAACCTTTCACTTGGAGAGTTCTTCTCATAGTTTTCAAATAGATTGCATGATCAAACTTTCAATCTTTGAAACTAGACATGGGTTCTTTCTAAAAACGTTTTTAATGGTTAAATAATGATGAATTGATGTTAATGTATTGGTTTAAACGTGAATTTGAATCAAAATGCATTATGAACCCATGGCCCTTCCTAACTCGATTTAGCCCTTGCATGGGCATTGTGATCATAGCTTGTTTATGGTTGAATTGTGATTCTCTTACGTTAAATTGTCTATATCTACTGTGATTTACGTGAATTAATGATGAATTTATGATGAAGGATCCATGTGGATCAATGTATGAAGATATGAACATGCTTAGCTTAGATTTCCATGATTCACTATAACCTTGGTAGTACAATGTATAAAATTGGAATTCGATTATATTAAATTGATTGTTAACTACTTCCTATCATGTATAAAGATTATGAATAATATTAAATGGATCCAATATGGATCAAGGCTTGAGGATTAGGTAGTATTGATTCATGATCTACTATCTTCTATGAAGTACTAATGTAGTTCTTTGTATCTTGATTTCTTGGTAATTGGTTCATAATGTTGTATAGGGTTAATTGTACCTTATATATTGCCTATAATAGATTATAATGATGAATTATGTGTTTGTATCCAATATGGATTGATGCTTGAAGACTTGATCCTTAATTCCTCTCAATTGTAATTTTATGATGCTCAATGTAATCTTGACCTCTTGGCAAATTGTAGTACTATTTAGTCTAAGCCATGCTATCTTTACCTACTACCTTTTTATGTGTATTATTGATTAATTTTTAGCATGACTAATTGAAAATTAAAGTGAGAATGAATTGATAAGAGATCAACTTCCCTTCACATTCTATAAATTAATGATGTAGTGGACTTAATATGAATCCAATCTTGTTATGATTAATGTATGATTTGTTATTATGTTAGTATACCTCTAGATAGTGTCCTATACTTGAATTATTGATGAAAAAGTAGTAATAGTCAATGATGAACAAAGGTTAAAGGATTGGTAAGAATTGTTCTACCATTATACTTCTCTACTTCTTTATAGTAATGTTGATGAAACCTTGTATGGCATTGTGTGGTATGATCCACTTATGATGGCGGTGTTTATTTTATTGTCATTATACATGTGTTGACCATGGTCTTGAAGGCAAATTGATGAATATATGAATGAGTGGTTATGATGATCACCTGATGTGTAACTTTTGCCTCGTTTTCTTCTATAATTGTGAATCTAGGTTATGTTACTATTGTTATGAGCATCTAAATGTTTATGTTAAGATCATGTGTAGGTGCTGATAATAATGAAGTATTAAGGATTGATGACCCCTACACATGTACCCCTATGTAAATGTGTGAATAGCTAATGTTAGGAGTCTTAAGTCTAATATGAAGTTGATTTGTCTCCTATGCTAAGTTGTGTTGTGTGGTCTATGATTGAATATGTATTGTGGTCCTTAGAGGGTGGCTGCCTCAATATGTTATTGATATACATTATGTGATCATGTTGACAAATGTACACACACCCTCAGTTTACATGCATACTTACAAGTAGTATAAGTCATGGTGTCTAAATAAAAGGTAGTTCTCATATTCACTAGTATCTACTACTATGCATGTTAAGCTTATGTCTATGAAAGTATGATATGTGTTTCCTTAACTAGGATGAGTTGATAGGTGTACTAGTATGAGCAAGGGTATGGTACCTTGTCTATGCATTGCACATGTGTACCTTGATAGGATAGTTCCTAGGTCTGGTCATGTGTACCTTGATAGGATAGTTCAGGTCTGGTCTCTATGTGCATGAATATGAATATATGCTCATGTGTGGTCTAAATGTGTTATGTGAAAGGTTTGCTTACATATATGTGTACACACACAAATGAATGATGATCTAGTCAATGGACGAGCCTCGAAAGGTTTGCTCAAGTGTACCCTTAACTAGATAGTGCTAATACATATGCTATGTCCATGTGAAAGGATTTCTCACATGATCTAGGTTGATGAACTTTCATCTATGACCTATGAGCTAATCATATGAGGGGATGAATCTCCTAAGCCTAATTTTATAATGTAATGTTAGTAAAGGCTTTTTCAATAAATGGAACTTATCTTAGCACCGAGTGAATTTGTATATGAGTGTGTGTCCCTTTCCAATGTGAGAAAGTAGGTCTCCATAAATCTCCTGAGGTTGAAAGCCTCATAGCCCAAGGGCATAGAGGGATATTTCCATGATAGCCTCCAAGTTCCATAAACTATGATTGCCTCATAGGATCTAGCAAGTGATATCACCTAATATGCTAGGATGATACTCATGTCTTGGCAAGTAAGATGCCCTCTTTTTGGTGTGAGGGGATGACACCAAATTCCATATTTAGCACCCATGGTCTTATTGTCGGTTAAGGCTATAGTTTCCCTAAAGTAAAATGGACAATGGAAGTAAATGACTAAGACCCTAACTAAAATGACCTATGGAAGGTTACTTAGGATAGGTGGAAGTAATGAACCCATCTAGACATTGCACAAATAACCCCTTAGGAAGTTCTAGGAAGGTGTTCTAAGGTGTATGATTTTTATTATGTCTTTGTGTATGGCATGGTAGTATTTGTCTATTTGTCATGAAAATGTGCATGGTATGAGTCTAGGTGATGTGGTGTTACCCTTATATGCACTATGTGAGTCTTATTGATTATATGATGAAGGTTGTTGACATGAATGAAGTTTTCTTCACATACTATGTTGATGTATAAATGGAATGTTAAGGTTTGTGGTCTCATTATGGGTTTACTAAGTATGTGTGAGGTTATGGGGCTTCACATGTACATTGCACTAGTAGACTAATATTGGGGTCATGAACAAAGTCTTATAATGATGTATATGAAAAGAAGTAAAAATATGTACAAATTGAAGTAGCTTACTGTAAAACCAATGGAGTGTTGACTTAAATGTTTCTATAATGTATTGTGCATATATAATGATATGTGTTGGATTATGTAGGTTGTATGTATGTTTTCCTTGTGACCTAAAGGTGATGCATTGCAACCAAGTATCAGTAGAGGGTTAATAAAATAAAGAAAAGAATGCTTACTCTAAAGGAGGAAATAGTTCACTATAATGTGATTTCAAAATGCCTTAAATTCTATATGTGATCTTATATGGTGTTTGGCCTTTGATTATGTCTATATGAAGAATGTGAATGATATAAATGCTATTGGATAAAGGTTTTGTAAAGATTTACTCAAAATGTCATGAAGTATGCTTCAAGAAAATGTCTCTTTTAAATGTATGTTTTTGCATGGTTACCATACTTAGTGCATTCTTGTACTAATCCCATTCTTTTATACTTTTTACACAATGTTTAGGTTATGTATGCTTAAAAGGTGTCTTAAATAGTGAAGAAGTTGATAGATCATTCCCAAGCTCAACGAAAGGAATCCTTAAGTCCAACGATTCCTAATGTCATGTCTTTACTATAAAAGTGATTAAATGTTGTATCGTTATGTATTATGTTTTAAGGTCCCTGTCCCTAAAGTACTCTAAAGTTGTTGAGTCTAAGATAGCAAAAAGACTTAGAGTCTAAGTATGTAATATTATATTTTATATATATATATGAAGTGAAGTTTCTATCATATGATGTGCTATGAAAAGTTTTACATTTTCCGCTAAATTTACTATGACAATGCGATGAATGATAATTATGGGCTTGTATCAGACCTCCGAGAGGTCAAGTACGCCATGTTCCTTCTAGGGGGTGCTCCCCGGATGTGACAAACGTGGTATCAGAGCTATGTTTTAAAAGTGGTTCAGGGTCCAAGAAGTCTCATATTGCCACATCTAGTAGAGTCTCGTATCATTGGTGGTGAGTCGCGATACATCAAATGCTACGGGAGGCTATAAGACGATAGATTTTCCCTTTTTCATCATTCTCATATCGTGCCATAGAACCTAACTCTATAAGATCTCTCTCTTATGTTTTCTTGTCTGGTGGTCTTTTAGATGTGATTGCTTAGATTATATTGTATCTCTATGCTTATGGGAGAAAAGGTGAGTTAACAGTTAACTTGGTTTTATGATTGTATGAGTATGTGTGAAGGTGAATCTTGGCATGTTTTGATGATGTGATGCTATATATGGCTATGTATGAGATTTATATGAAATAGCATGTTATGTTGAAGAATGTGTGTCATGATATAGTTAAAGCATGTTAGAAGTTGTTATGGTTAAAAATATTTTCTTTTTGGTATAATGTGTTACTATATGGTTTTGCTTGAGGGTAGCCTAATATTATGATTTGAGCTAGAAATGCTTAGGGAATAGTTATGGAAGCATTCTACCTTATGAATATGTGCTTAAAAGTGTTCAATGTTTCCCTTTGTTTATGTGTGGTCCTTGATAAGTTGCCTAGAATGGATTGGATTCCCTTGTATAGACTTGATCCTAGGTGTGAAGGTAGTATGTTTTTCTTGGTAGGGTGATGATGTGGGTTTTAGTGACCTAGAAGTCACCTTGCAGTGATGTTTAAGGAAAAAGAAGAAATTTTATGGCTAAGTCTCCTTGTTGTTTCCCCTAATGTTGTATGACCTTGGAGTCTATTGTATTGTGTAAAAACCTTATGTGGTTGAATGGATGACCTAACTTGATAATTGGGGATAAATTGCCTATGTACTAAAGTTTAGAATGGCTTGGTTGACTTACTAGAATTCCTTATAAAATGTAATCACTTTTAAGTCATAAAGAATGAAGGTTGTTAAGTTAAGATCCTCTTAAGGTTGAGTTAATTTACTCTTAATTGGGTTTACCCTAAGTGGGGGATGGTGATGGAGTAGTAATGTTGTAGATATTTTCTACCTAGACCTTCTATTTTGGCTTGAACTTGAAACTGATGAGTTCTTAGTAAGCTTGTTCATGAACATAGTCTTGCATAATGTATGAATTGCATGAACTTTACATGTTTGGTATGTATTGATTGACATATTATGAGGATTCCAAAGTACATGAAGGGAAATTTTGATAAAATCCATGTTTTCTCACGTGTATTGTGCATCTTAATATTCTAATGTGAAATTGACTTTATGAGCTAAGGTAAGAATCTTGGTTCTAGTCACTTTTGATGTGTTAAGTTTAGTCTTATAATGACTAGTTGACTCACTTCATAATAAAAAGTGTATAGTCTCTTGAAAATTATGTGACTTGTATGGTTTGGGAAGCATGATTGTAGGCTCGCTCTTATAAGATGAAAGCATGTTAGCTAAGTATTCATGTGTGTGCCTATGATTTGTATTATTTTTCCCAAATGATGCTTACTGTGAAGGTGAGTACTATGTTAGAAATTGAAATTTTGTGAGATGACTTCCTATTTGTTTTGATGTACTTGGTGTGACTTACCATTTAGACTTCACTATAAAGGAAACATGAGCATGTCTTGGTTTGAGAAGATAAGAAATTTTCATGTTACAGTAAAGAAGACCTTTGTGCATTTGCTTGGGTGTGAACTCATGATACATGTAAGTGTGTTGAGGAGAAGGACATTCCTACATAACACAACTAAGCATGGTATGGTTTTGTATGACCTCCATGGTACTAGGTCTAACTAATAAAGATCTTTGTTGGCTCAATTAACTCAAGTCTATGTGCATTGAAGTATGAATGCCTATTTGTTCTTGAGTGGGGTTGGAATCTGCCTTAGTGTGATTCAAAGAAAGTTGTAAGATGAGCTCTTAAATAATTGAAGTGTAATAATCATGTTATGATTAGTTGAAGGATGTTCCTCCTATGAACATGATAAGAGCCTTAGGGTTTGATGCATTAAAGAGTGAGTGAATAAAAGTTTTTGTTTGCTTGTGTGCATTGAGTGCTAAAATGATTTCAAATTGTGTTCCTTGTAAGTTTGGTGCATTAACATCTATGTGATGATTTTATGAATGTGATGAACTCCTCTATGATGCATTGAACTCCTTGTTGTGATTAAAGTGTTCTAAGTGTCATTCGAGGACAAATGTTTCCAAGTGGGGGCTATTTTAAGACCCCCAAAATGAGTTAGGGTGACTAGAGCCTAACATGTTCGCTTAAGGTTCTAAGGTCCTAAAATGGCTTATAATTGTCACATCCGGGAGCACCCCTAGAAGTAACATGGCGTACTTGACCTCTCGGAGGTCTTATACAAACCAATAGTTATAATTCATCACATTGACATAGTAAATTTAGCGAAAAATTTAAAACTTCTCATAGCACATCATATGCTAGAAACTTTACTTCATATATATCTAAAATATTGTAATACATACTTAGACCTTAAGTCTCTTTGCCATCTTAACTATACAATTTATAAGAACTTCACAGTAAACGTAAGTAGGAGATCCTTGAACTTAAGGATTCCTTTCATTGAGCTTGGAAATAATCTATCAAGATCTTCACCATTCAAGACATCCTTTAAGCATCCATAACCTACACTTTTTGTAAAAAGTAGAGAAGAATGAGATTAGTACAAGAATGCACTAAATATGGCAACCATGCAAAAACATGCATTTAAAAGGGACATTTTCTTTGAAATCATACTCGACGTCATTTTGAGTAAAGCATCATAAAACCTTTAAACAATAGCATTTATATCATTCACATACTTCATAGAAACATAAACAAAGGACAAACATTACATATAATAACATAAAGAATTTAAGTCCCATTTGAGGTCACTTTACAGTGAGCTCATCCTTCTTTACAATGAACTCCTTCTTTTAATTCATTATCCTCCCAAGTAATCCTTTATTGATACTTGGTGCAATGCATCACCTTAGGACCACAAGGAAAACCATATATACAACTTACACAAGCCAACACATATCATCATAGAAGTATAGCCAATTACAAGACATATTCCAGTCAAGAATATAGGACATTACAGTAAACTACATTCAACTTACACATACTTTTACTTCTTTTCATATTCATCATTATAAGACCTTGTTCATGATTCAATATTAGTCTACTAGTGCAATGTACATGTGAAGCCCCATAACCTCACACATACTTAGTAAACTCTTCGTGAGACCACAAACTTTAACATACAATTCATACATCCTCATAACAAGTAAAGACAACTTCATTAATGTCAATACAAGACCTTCATCATATAGTCATTTAGACCAACATAGTGCATATAAGGATAATATCTCATAATATAGATTCATACCATGCACATCTTCATAATAAGAAGACAAATTCTAAAATTTCATGCATAAAGACATAATCATAATCATACACATTAGGTCACCTTCCTAGGACTTCCTAAGGAGCTACTTGTGCAATGTCTAGATGGGTTCATTACTTCCACCTATCCTAAGTAACCTCCCTTAAGTAATCCTAGTTAGGATCCTAGTCATTTACTTTCATTGTCCATTTTACTTTAGGGAAACTATAGCCTTAAATGACACTAAGACCATGGGTGCTAAACATGGAATTTGGTGTTGTAGAGCCTTATACCAATGGAATGTGTTCCTAGCTAGCAAAGGTAGAACATTAACATATATCCTAGCATCCTAAGTGAATTCACTTTGCGAGATTCTATGTGGCAAGCATAGTGTCACATCCCGGTTTACCCCCTAGACGTAACGGACGGCGTCGTTCTCTTTGAGGATTAAGACTAGACCCTTAGTTTTCATCATTGCATTCATAAGTCAAAAATACGGAAGAATTTAAAACTTTTACTATTTCTACATTGAGGTTTACATATATCTCTACATACACATACATATAGTTATATCGAGTATACATATACCCTTCATATAAGAAGATTAATTAGTCTTCTACTTTTATTTCACATACATATATAAGATAGAATAGAGTCATAAAAGTCGTCTCATCTCATAACCATCTACAATGAGAACAACAATTTGGGCATAGCCCTACATCAATATAAGGAATACAATATAGGCTTATACAACTTTTCATCAAATGAAAGATAGATTAAACATAAGTGTCTTATAAACTAAGCAAATCTGTAACTAGAATATTGGCATCGCCCTCGGCCAAATTAGGACCTACCACTTGGATGGTAGAGTATATCCAAGCTTCCTTTAAGTCGCCTCGAACAAAACCTCAACGACCGAAACCTAAAATGTTTGGGAAAAAGAGAGAAAATAGGGTTAGTACGCCACATGTACTAAGTTTGAGACGATATGCACGTAAAACAAAGAAGCATGCTAAAAAGGGACATTTAGTTAAATCATGCCACTATACCTCTTTAAAGACTTATGCTCAATTAACAAACAATACCAATCACTTAGGCATGTTCAACAAGTCAAAACAAGCTATATGCATACCAACATACTTGAACCCATAATCTCATATAACTCTATTACCAAGTAATAACATCACAAGCATGAATAAGAGTCCATCATGTATATAGCAAACCAAGACAACTAATCATAAATCCTCATAAACTCAACAAGTGTAATGACCAAGCAAAGCCCCATAACCTTACTCAACCAACTAACCCAACAAGAACCATAAATAGTAACTCACTTCACATAACATAGTCTTCAAATACACACAAGTTCATACTTTAACAATAAAGACCAATTACATATTCATAAGCATCATAATCATCATATAAGATCATTTACATTTATCGTCATTTACATACATAATATTAACCTCCTAAAGCTCCTATCAAGGCAAACTAGTGCAAGGCATAGGTAGAGTCCCATACCCCTACCTAAGCTAAGTAAAACCCCTCAAGTCACTTTAGTTAGTTTATACATCATTACTTTGTTTTAGTTTAGGGAACACTCGACTCAACCTACATAGACCACATGAGCTAAGTGTGGAATCCGGTGTTGTAAAATCTTACACCGATGGAAGGTGGTCTACCGGCCAAGATAGAACCTAACATAAAACATAGCATCTATGTGGATCGACTAGCTAGTATTCCTATGGTGGAAACATAGTTAAGGAACTTGGGGCCGTCTTGGAAACATCACTCTACACCTTATTTGGGTCATGAGGCTATCCACCCCGTGAGGACCGTAGTGATCCCTAGCTTCCCTATGTGGGAAAGTTTCACCCCCTCACACACAAGATCGCTCGGTGCTAAGCTAGGTCCCTTCTTGAAATGTCTTTATTTATTAATCATAAATTAGTTTATTTCATAGGGTCTAGACCTTTTATAATCATCTTCATCATAGCTCGATATGAATTGCATAAATATAGTCCTCTCATTACAATCCATATAAGTAAAGTCAACACATTTACATGTTCATTCATAATAAGGCACGTTGGTAGTCATCTACACCCTCATAATCTTTCACCTTAATCAACCTTACAACCATAGTCAAGACATTTCAATTCGACATCAGACCACCCTATCAAACCTAATCAAGGCACACTACAATACAATATCATGGCTTAATCACAATTTACCATAAATTGAAGTAAAGGATAGGGATCAGAAGACTTATCAAGTCTCCTTCACAATTCTTCACGAAGGTCTTACTATCAACCCATAACTCAACCCAATTAGGGGAGTAACATCATCACACAATGATAGCCAATAAGATAACAAGGCCAATTGCATCACTATAACACCATTCAACACTAGACCATAGTTTAAGACAAGATACTTAGGTCAATTTCACAATATACTTCATAACCTAAATTACATCTCAAGAACTAGAATGATACACCTATTATTCATCTTAATATATTCATAATAACACCATAGTATAGTAATCTAATCAATAACCAAGTCAATTGACTAATTATAATACAATATAGGTCAATCTCACAACCAGGGTTATGGTTTGAGGATCATGTTCTTCAACTTATACCAAATCATAAACAATTATTATAATAAAGTTAAAATACATGTTAATCTGTTCAATATAACCTAAAGAAATCATCAACAACTCAATTCATAACTTCAATTTCGAGATTTGATGAAACTCATTTGAAAACTCAAGTTTTGAAAACACTTTGAATGGACCCTTTGAGGAAAGAGGTCTGAAAGGTGAAGAGGTCCCGTACATAATCGTTTTGGTGAAGATTTGGAGATGAAATCGCCCCTTTCCAGCCTCCAATTCCCTTCCTTGACTTAGCCTTCAATGGAGTCTTCCAATAGAGAGAGAAAGAAGAGAGAAGGTAGAGGAATTGTTTTAGGAGTTCTAATTAGTTTAATGGGGTTGGGGACTTTATATGGGAGGTTAACTAACATAATTGGGCCCCTTAATCCCCTAATTAACCACATAACCCCTTAACTAATTAAATGAATCTAATTAAAAACGTGCAGGAAAATCAAGACCCTCACAGACGGAACTCAGTCGACGGGCCTTCTGTGAGTCGACAGTTTGGCCCCCCTCCGTCCTGCACATCCGTCATCTCAGTCAGAGACTTGTGCAGGCGAGGTATTCCCTCTTTGGCTAATTGTGGGATGACGGTGGCATCAACGCCCCGTCAGTCCACACACAGACCGTCGTTTGCCCCGTCTATGCACATTGCCTAGGCAGTGTTGCCTCAACTTGCAGGGGTCCTTCTCAAGGGCCCTTGGTTGGTCCTTGGGGAGTCCTACCCGGAAATTTCGACCATGAAACATATCTAATATGTGTCACACACATTTTCACCTAATTTCATTAATTTCCGACTCTGAAAAACTAGTCAAACAGGCTAAGACACACTAGTACCTCCTCGAACCAACTTCAAAACGTCATGGACGTTTTGGTTTCTAAACTTCCTAAATGACCTATATTCATAAAAATAACCTTAAAACAGTGTTTATACTTCACGACACCTATGCTAGGCTTTAAGACACGTCTTGGATTTCCGATGTGTTACATTATCCATTCTTTATGAACATTCGTCCCCGAATGACACTAAAACTCTTTTGAACGAAGGAATAGACTCAAAACTCGCAGCCCAACCAACATCAATGCAATACAACATAATATATATCATTTCAATCAAGGCAATTCAAAACTTCAATTACCAATTATGAGACTCATATATTACTTCATGAGGCATTTCCTTCTCACAATAACAATATGAGCTCAACATGACATACATGTGTCAATTAGAATCAAGTTCAACTTATCAACATTCCATACATTATTTCATAAAGACTAACCATGTCAAAATGCACAACATAACTCAAAACAAGCGAAAAGCAAAAATTTGAAGTTCAAAGGCACTATTCACTTTAACTTCACTGTGAAGTATTCAAAAATGCACATTTTCCTAAACGTCACCCAAAAATCAAGGAACTTCAATTTCTAGTCATATTTATATTATTAAAAAGAATGACTAACCTTAATTATCAAAAATATGAGGGTAACGGGACTTCATGTAGGCCTCGGCCTCCCATGTTGCACCCTCAACTAGGTGATATTTCCATAACACTTTCACGAATACCACCTCTATGTTCCTCAACCTTTTTACTTGCCTATCAAGAATTTGAACCAGAACCTCCTCATAATAGTGGTTATCCTTGACACCAAGACCCTCAATAGGAAGAATGGACTCGGGATCACTGAAACACTTTTTAAGCATACAGACATCGAAAACCGGATGAACCAAAGACAATTCACTAGGCAACCTCAAATCATAGGCAACCTTACCAACCCTTTGTAAGATTTCATAGGGACCCACATAACGAAGACTTAATTTCCCTTTCTTCCCAAATCTAACAACCTCCTTCATAGGTGAAATTTTCAAATACACCTTATCACCTTCTTCAAACTCAAGATCCCTCCTCCTATGATCAGCATAAGATTTTTGCCGACTATAGGCCGTTTGCAAGAGATTTCTTATAATATGAACTTTTTCCAAAGTCTTATAAATCAAATCGAGACCAAGAATCGAAGACTCACCGACTTCAAACAACCGAATAGGATACCTACACCTTCTACCATACAAGGCTTCATAGGGAGCCATGGAAATGGAAGAATGAAAACTATTATTGTAAGCAAACTCTACCAAAGGCAACTGCTTATCCCAACTCCCTTTGAAATCGATGACACAAGCTCTAAGCATATCCTCAAGGGTTTTAATAGTACGTTCCACTTGACCATCCGTTTGGGGATGAAAAGAGGTACTCAACTTCACCTTAGTACCCAACCCTTCTTGAAATGACCTCCAAAACCTAGATGTGAATTGTGCACCCCTATACGATATGATGGATAAAGTGAGCGGACATGGTCAACCAATCAACCACCACCCATATGGAGTCATATTGCTTTTGAGCTTAGGCAAACCTACCAGAAAATCCATATTGATGTCTTCGCACTTCCAAGTAGGAAATTGGATTTCTTGTAGTAAGACACCCGCTTTTAGATTCTTGGCTTTCACTTGTTGGCAATTTGTACACTTGGCAACAAACTCCGCTATTTCCCTTTCAAACCTTCCCACCAATACACCTCTCTAAGGTCATGATACATCTTCATTGACCCCAGATGAATGTAATAGTGAGACCCATGAGCTTTTTCAAGGATACGGTTCCTCAAATCATCAACATTAGGAACACAGAAACACCCTTGATATCTCAAAACATCATCCCCCCTAAGGAGAATGACTCATTAAACTTGCCAAGAACCGATTCTTTCAACTCCATTAATGTTTGATCAAGGTGTTGTTTGCACTTCAGCTCAACAACCAAAGATGATTCAGAGTTATGATGGACCATTACACCACCATTTGAAGAACCATCCAATCTAACACCCAGACTAGCAAACTTATGAACATCTTTCACTAGGTCTTTCTTGACTTTTTCAATATGCGACACACTACCCATAGTCATACGACTTAGAGCATCCGCTACCACATTGGCCTTGCCGGGGTAATAGAGAACACTCATATCATAGTCTTTCAACAACTCTAGCCACCTTCTTTGTCGGAGATTTAACTTCTTTGTAGTAATCACATATTGGAGATTTTTATGATCGGTAAACATATCAACATGGACACCATACAAATAATGCCTCTAAATTTTCAAAGCAAACACCACGGCCGCTAACTCAAGATCATGAGTGGGATAGTTCCTCTCATGCACCTTAAGTTGCCTAGAAGCATAGGCAATCACCTTCCAATGTTGCATAAGCACACACCCCAAACCCACACAGGATGCATCACAATACACAACGAAGCCCTTTTTACCCTTCGGTAAAGTCAACACCGGAGTGGAAGTAAGCCTATCTTTCAAGATTTGGAAGCTCTTTTCACATGGTTCCGACCACTCAAACTTCTTACTCTTTTGGGTCAAAGTAGTCAAGGGAAATGTAATGGATGCAAAACTATCCACAAACCTCCGATAACAACCTGCTAGACACAACAAACTCCTAATGTTGGTTGGACTCAATGGTTTAGGCCAATTCATACCGCCTCCGTTTTCCTTGGATCAACCTCAACTCCCTCACTAGAGATGATATGACCAAGAAATGCCACCGACCTCAACCCAAAGTCACATTTGCTGTACTTGGCAAACAATTGATGCTCTTTAAAGGTTTGCAATACCACCCTCAAATGACCCATGTGATCACTCTAATTTTTCGAATATACCAAGATGTCGTCACTGAACACAATGACAAATGAATCTAGGTAACTTCGAAACACCCTATTCATTAGGTCCATAAATGCCGTCGGAGAATTAGTTAGGCCAAAGGACATAACTAAGAACTCATAGTGGCCATATCTACTCCAAAATGTCGTCTTTGGTACATCCTCACCTCTCACCCTAAGTTGGTGATACCCCGATCTCAAGTCAATTTTTGAAAAGTAGCTTGCCCCTTGTAGTTGATCAAACAAGTCGTCAATCTGAGGGAGAGGATACTTGTTCTTAATAGTGAATTTGTTGAGTTGGAGATAATCAATACACATTTCAAGAACTCATCCTTCTTTTTCAAAAACAACACCGCAACACCCTATAAAGAAATACTAGGCCTTATGAAGCCCTTATCTAGTAAATCTTTGAGTTGTGCCTTCAACTCCTTCAATTCGGCCGGAGTCATCCGATAAGGAGGATCTGTAAATGGGGTTTTGTCACGACCGGGGTATAGACCCTAGTCGAAACCGGCGTCGTTGACCTCTCAGAGGTCGCATACAAGCCTACATACGTCTTTATTACACCGTATAAGTTAATTTTAGCGAAAATTTAAAACTTTTGCTTGCTTTGAAGTATACATAGACTTCATAGTAAGAAATACCTTATATCACATCAGTTCATCACAACCATCTAATAATGAGATATTCAAATGAAGGAAATAGTTCATAACTGCATAAATATAAAGTTGCCAAAATGGCACCAATACAATGTCTGAAATAAGTAAGAGAGAAACACTAGTGGAACACTCTCCACTAGCTCATGCCTACGTCTAATATAGAATATAAAATATAAGCATCCTCAAAAGCATGAGGGCCTACCAAGTCCGGATGAATGCTCCACGTCCAGATAGCTCCAACGTAGTTTCACAAACTCTAGCGTCCACCTGCACCTGCACCTAAAAGTAGAGTATTGTATGGAATTAGTACACACTTGTAGTAAGTATGGGTGTATGTAAGCACACACCAAGGACATGCATGATTAAGAAGAGCTCTCTCCTAACGACATGAGTTATGGAAAGTGAACTCAGTGAACTTGCCAAATCAGATTAGGAAAGTCATGCTATGAGAGTAACATGCATCATCATTCTTTTCATATTGCACACAACACATAACATATTTCATATAGCACATACATATACAACATATCATTTGTTCATGACATGGGACCTTGGAATCATGGACTTAACATTAGGACTTCCCAAAATGAGGGCTCAACATATGGGACCTCAACTAGGGAAACACAGAGTCTGCTTCATTCATTCATGCATACTTCATTTTCATTCCTTTCATACATTCATAGACTGGTGCAATACCAGCTATACCTAGGATATAGTTTAAGACTCTCATCGGGTTCACTGTGCAATGACCAAGAACGACCTAGTGTCATTACTTGAGTCTAGTTCACCTCTTGATTATCCTAACAAACACCTTTGGTATCATTCATTTCATATTGTGCATTACTGAGGCTGGCCTCATTCTTTCTTTGGGAACTTTAACTGTAACCGACATAGATCATGTGAGCTCCATGAAATCCTGTGTCTACCCCACACCAAAAAGAGGTGGAATCACCGGCGAAAGTGTAACCAAAACATGCTTGCCTATATAGGGAATTGAACCCTGCTAGATCCCTATGTTGGCTGCATAGGTTCAAAAACTAGGAGATATAACGAGACCCATACCCGCTTAAACGAACAGTCTCATCTCATGAGATTTAAACGAACCTCTGCCTTCCCGAAAGAATGAATCGCGACTCATAGCTAGCCTATCGATGCTCCGTATAAAGTTCCATTACATTCATCTCACACATCATAGAAGCTGGCTTCTAGCATAAGGGCATCAATGCTCGTTAGATGATTTCACATCTCATCATTAGTATTAAGTGTGTATTAATCTCAATACTTTCATTAGAGTGTTTCTTAGAGACTGGTCTCTTCATTAACTTTACACTCTCATAGGTAAGTACGTTATTGGTAACACTTACTTAGGCTCATCTGAGATTTATCTCATCTTTCACATTAGCCCCTTATCATGTTGTCACCACATTCATTAACTTTAGCATATTAGCTCATCATAATTACTCACCCCTTTTTACGTGAATGTTCATTTCATTATATGTCAATGCACTTGGCCTTTTGGTGTGTTTCACACCCTTACTTAACCCTCCTGGGTCACATCAATTTGTCACATACATCTTAGGTTCACTTACTTTTAACGTACGCTGGACTTATGAATCCATACGTACAAGCCATGAGTCTTCACTCATAATTCATCTAAGTGACTTATACTTACCCAATATTTGTGGTACAAGACTTATGTATCTTCTAAGTATGCCAAGGTCTCAATTTTGATTCCTATAGGAAGCATTCATTAATTATTTAATCACTTAAGACTTATGTGTCAATACGGAATTGGGCAAGGGAACCGTATTTCAAATCCATTGTATAACACTTAGTTAGTTTTCTTTATAATTTTTGTTGATATAGAATTCTTGGCTAGGGAACCCGAGATCAATTCTCCAGACCTACACTTTCTTTCTTTCTTTTCTTGATTTTTGTCTTAAACATTTCTTCCTGGGGACCCAAGAGCGAATCCCCACGCCCACATTTCTTTTATTTTCTTTCATTACTTAATTCTTCCATTTAGACCAAGAGGGTGTGGGATTGATTCCCCACAACCTCATTTTTCCTTAACTTTCTTGTTTATCCGAGAGGTTGTTGGTTCGATCCCCACATACCTCATTTTATTTTTTTATTTCATTTTATTCTCCTCTCTCTCTCACCTATCCCAGAGGTTGTGGGTTCGAACCCCACACTCCTCATTTCATTTTTCTTTCATTTTTCTCCTAACTCTTCACTTGAGCCTTACCCCATTTCGAATCCCCTTTGATCATCATTGATCAACCCACATGTAGAGGTAATGTGTAACATTCCAGAAAATGTACATGTCTAGTGAAGAGCATAGTAGGGTTTTAAGAATATGTATTGGGGTACATAGGCATCCCCATGCCCAATATTAAGAAATATTGGGCATGTTAGAGAATGTTGGCTTAAGGGTGTTAGTCAATGTCTACACAAGTAAATTAAAATATACGTCGATGTCAAATACTCCATTCCAAGATTGTTTAGAAATTGTACATGCAATGAAGACCCTAATCTAAAATATAATTATTCTTCACACACACCCTCATTAAGTACTAGGCATCCAAGTGTCAATCCTAGGTACCATAGCATATGATCACTTAAAATGATCATGTAGATTAAGCAGTTCCCCAAGGACATAGTGAGGATCCTTCGGACAATAAGTGAACATTCCAAATGAAATCGCCATAATGGTTAGTTAGTAAAGTGCACGGCAACACATGTGCAAACGGCTGAGGGACCAATCTAACCGATTCGGTTTGAGCGGTTGGGGACACGTGTGCGTCTGGGTCCAGCCACGTGGGGCCAAGCTCCCTAACCGGTCCTAGACTCGAACTAACTGAACGAACTAACTAACTAACCTAGGACAAACCAAAAATAACTAACTAGTGGACCCGACAACCTAAGACCAAATCGAGTGACACTAAGCCGAGTAACTACCTAAGAAACATCCTACTACCTATCCTAGGATGCTCCAAAGGGTTGGTTATGGTCCTAAAAACTTAGGGGTACTTTAGTAATTACCCTAGGTTACTTACTTAATTAAATTAGCAACTTAATTAATTAATCTAATTGGTCTAAACCGAAACCACTAAGAAAAATTCCAGATTTCGGTTAAGTCAAGAGTTCTCCTATCTTTAGTCAATTTAGGAGGGGCGTTTTGGTAATTAGCTAATTGAGTTATTTAATTAAGTTATTTAGTAAAAGATGAATTATTCATTATTCAGTTCCCAAAGACTTAGCCTCACGTTATTCATTAGTAAACCCTACGACTAAAAACAAGTGAAAACGTAAGCAAACCCTAGGCGATTTCAAGAAGTTCTTCAAGGTTTTCGTGCAAAGTGCAAGTTGATCTTCGTAAATTCAATATATTAAGGTATGAGTTTTCTCTCATGGATTACTTTCTCCAATAGGCTTTTCAAACATTTTGAATTCAAGAATCCGAAAAA